>CM072795.1:17120573-17395573 GCA_036983795.1 Megachile lagopoda | reverse complement strand
ACAATTTTGAGTAACGGAATTTATTAGGAGCCGTTTCAATGTTTAGTAGTCTATTCGTTGTTCAGGTACATAACTTATTTAAGTACAAAAAAAATACGAGTTCCAATGGTTAGACTAAATATCGGTCAGGTCAGTCGCAGTAAAATTTCATAAAGCAGTTTGTTACCGTCAACGTGTTTTTAAGAGTTGTCGAAGACAATTCGTCGCCATTTGGCGACTAATCGTGCCTTCGAACGATTTATGATAGGGATGAAGCTTGTGAGGTCTGAACAAGAGGTTGATTGTAAGCTGGCAATTGAAGTGGCCAACGATGTCCAGTGACTTGAAGTCACATGGCGATCGGATGTTGTAGAACTGTTTGCTGTTCGATTGTGAGAAATTGGGAAAGGCAAGCAGCCGGTCGCCGTGAAGCATAAATGAATAAAAATATTGTTCCTGAAGGAATTGACCACAGAGGGGGGAAACCAAGGATGGCTTCTGGTGACAGGACCTCCCAGTACTTACCTTACAAAACTTCGTACTGACAATTTGGAAAAATTTTTAACAAGTTAATATTTTTATATCATTTTAAAGATCGGCCATTTAGATACAAATTTTACCATTTCGATTAAATCGAAAAGTAAAAGAAAATACAATCGTGTCAGCAAAGTAGACGATTATTTAAAAAATTGCACAGGACTCTGCAGAAGGCGATATATACTATAAGACTGTTAATCACAATAAAGCGTTCGTAGGCAAGTATAATTTACTTTGAATTTGAGTTAGATTATGGTCAAAAGTGTAAACTTTTATTTGTAACTAGTTAATGTTTAATATCTTAAAAAATGATAATGCTTTGTTCAATTTAAAATTTTTCGATAAAAGATATGCCTCTGATTATGCAAGTGATGTAAGTCCAATTTCCATAGACATAGGTGGCGGGGTCACGTAGTTAGATTTGTTTTATTTCACATCACAGGATTATGATGTTATAAAAGAATATAGACGAATTAATGAATTTATTTTACACGAGATGAAACGAGAAAATTTTGTTTCAACATAGATTCTACAAAAGCGCAATTAAAAAAAGACGAAGAACAAATACTAATGTAGATAAGGTAATCTAGCTCAAGATGTGCTGGATGAGGTTTTGCAAAAATGTGCCGTATACTATTTCATATAAAATATCGATAGAGGATACAGAATTTATGACGTTAGATTTGCCACCGACATGTCCGGGAAAGACCGCCAAAATTAGAGAGAGTTATGCTGGCATAATGATGTTGTACCTATTACATACGAAAAATATAAGGATATGGGGCAGTTATTACCTTATACACTCCCGGTGCCTCATGAATGTTTCAAAACACTGTCACATAAAAGTGTAAAGTGTAAATAAATCATAGCAAAATCTTATGTTATGTTTAACAATATATAAATATAATTAACGTTCGAAATAAAAATTACTACTCCTATTTTATTTCTTATTACTGTTTATAAACAAAATTAGATTAATACGAAATACATTTCAAGTGATATTTAGTTCTTTATTATAGAAATTAAATGATTTTTACAATTGACTAATTATGAAAGTGGTGCAAGTTCATTTAAGCTCATAAATAGCTATTATTTTAGTTAAATTCGCATGAAAGAAATTTATATAATCAAATTACATGTTCATAAATTAGTAGAATCATTGCTAGACCTGACACAATTGACCTATATTTTTTAATTGATTAATATGCTAACCTTTAATTTTCTCGAAATAAAAGAAAGTGGACTTACACCATTTCAAAATAAACAGTCCAAATGTTACCCAGCGACGGTACGCGCGCTCAAAAAATGCAATCACACTGTAAAAAATACTGAATGAGAAGAGGTAGACGTTTTCAGGACAATAAATTTGTACTTCGCCTCTGTAAATACTTAGAAATTATGTCTTCGAAATAGTATTGACCTATTGGAATTTTTAATGGACGTGATTCAAATACAATATGTTTTATTGAATAATAAAGTTCATCTAGTTACAATATTAAAGTAAGCTATACACCACTCAAAAACTACAAAACTTTAATAACATATATCTTTTGAATCAATGGATTCACATATTGACAATCATTATACTCCATAAAAAAATGGTGCCGCAAGAGGAGGTATGACCGTAATTTCTTTTTAAAGAAATTGTAGGGGATACTAAATGAGTTTCCGTTTCAGTTCCCTGCAATAAATTAAAAACAATCGTTTTTTTTTACCGTCCGCACCATTCTTGAAGCAGAACTTACGTTTACAACATAGGGTGACGAAAATGGTACTTTACCTGCTATGTATTTTTAATCCTATGGTTAAAAGGATTTAATAATTAGATGACTGGTACATTTATAGCATATAATAAAGAATACGGTGCTTTATCTTTTTCATATCTTAAACCAACAATTTATAAATTATAATCCTATAATTTACTAAAATATATAGTTTTTATACACTTGAATTATTCCACGCCAAATCGATCACTTTTCAACACCACTATCGGCAATTTTGTTTTAATTGAAATCTGTTGTAATTCATGTGTTAGGGAAGGTTTAAATCATCATTTCTCCGGTTTCAAATTTGTTAAAAAATGACGAGCCTTCAAAGTTTGCAATTTTTGTCCATTTTGGCGAAAACAGGCTTCATTTACGAATTTTTATTTCAGAAACTTCTTGCCCGATTCAGCTATGTTTTTTTGTTTTATTCATAAAAGATTGTACTATTATGAAATAATTTTGTTGACTTCGATAATACTTTTATAATATCGAAAAATTTCAAATAAATTTTTGTTTGCGTTTTTTTCAATGCAGAGTGTAGGGAATTTAAATTTAAAAAATGGTCATATTTTTCGAAGCTTCCCCTTTAAAATGAGCCCTTCAGATGGGTGGAGGCTTGAAAATTTACGGCACAGTAAGCTGGTAAAGCACGCAGTGTACCTGCGTTTCATGTAGCAACTCGTGCATTTTGCTATTATGATAGGTAGTCTATACCACGCAGCAAATGTCGAAATTATTGATATTAGTTAATTTTGATTTTAAACTCACCCATTATATGGTCAGAAACAGCAGAAAAGCGATGGTCACTTGCGGACGAACACATAACCGCGGATGTATACTCATACGTCCAAGTGAAATTCAAGTTCATTGCAACTTTCAACTCCTATATCTCCGCCCCCTTAAAACTTAGACACCTGGAATCACCATATTTGTGATACTCATCCTCCAAGCTATCCGACTATATATATATATATATATATGTGTGTACTAAATCGAAGCCCAGATTTAATCCAAATACAATTGTAGACTCTAAAATAATAATAACTTCGTCACTAATAAAACTTTCACGTCAAAAATAATATCTTTATGAAAAAAATATATATAATTTTTTCATAGAGCTTTTTAAGAGCTTGATTCTTTGTTTGAAACTTTTTTCTCTAAAATCAATATTTTTGGAGATATACAATAAAAACTTTTCAAAGTTTGAAGGGGGTGGGAGGCAAACAAGACCTTATCGTCAAAAATTCTCTTAGAGATTTTATTCTCTAATTAGGTATAAGCTTTGCTAAAAATTTTATCCAAATCGAGGGTGACCCCTTTTCAGAAGTCCATCCCAATCCTGTATGGATAAAACAAAAAAACATAGCTGCATCGGACAAGAAGTGTCTGAAATAAAAATTTGTAAGTGAAGCCTGTTTTCGTTCAAATGGACAAAAATTGCAAACTTTGAAGGTTTATCATTTTTTAACAAATTCGAAACTGGCGAAATGATGACTTAAACCATCCCTAATTTCACATTATAAGGGTTATTCAAGATCAATTGTATCAGTTGATTGTATCAAAACAATAAAATGGAATTTCAAAATATATAAAATACATTTACAAAATTAGTAAACTATATGAAAACTAATAAGGTTTTACATAGGCTGAGATTAACAAATGAATATTTAATATCTACATTAAAAATAACATTATTGCAAAAGTTACACTTGACATTGGTAATATAATTTCTGCCTGAAATGGCTAAATTTTTAGTAAAAACTATCAATTTGTTTAACTTTTCTAATTTCAAATTTTGTTGCGACGTTTGGTAACAATGTGATAACATTTTATACTTTTCTCTACTCACACTTATCAGACATTGTTTGATTTACATAGTTCTGTAAATTGGTTACATCATCACTAAACAATGTCTGTTGCGCTTCTGTAATAGCACTTTATTTATCTTCAAAATATCTGTTATTCGCGTTTTGTAACAAATAACATTAATTTTTATACATACTAAAGAACCATTTACCTATGTAATTAAATAGAATTAATGACAGTTAGAATTGATATATTTTTTATGTTTGTAAATTCATCAAAGGAAAAAATTAATGTACAATTTAAATAATTTATTTTCGAATATACATGGAAGACCCTTTCTGGCCTGCTGATATTTTCATGACAAACCCGTAGACTCTTTAAAACTGTATATGTGTAGCAATTAAATTTTGAAAGAGGACCGTCGAATCGGCGGGTGTCGTCGGGTTCGGGTTCGTGAAACGATTTCGGACCGCGCCCGACGGTGCGATGACCAGTTTAGCGAGCGATGCCGATAAGTAACGATCGAGTCTAGTACAATTGATTGAAATAAAGTTATGCTTAATACCTCAAATTATATTATCATACCACATATGGTGGTCCATGTTCATATATGAATTTGACATTACTGTCTTAAATTATCCTAGTCATTCATTCGATATCTCATCCTTATTCCGCCCTGATGAAAAAAACTCATTACCTTCCTGTAGTTTTAATAGTGTAATACCGACAACGACTTATCGGTATAAAAAATTAGAAAACAAATAGGCGTCTTATAGAGTCGATTGTTATAAAGTAACAGTCATTTGTTAATATCAGATTAGTAAAAATTTTTCTGCAGCTACAAATCACAATATCGAGGGACAAATACAACCCCTGGTTTTTGTTTGCCCAGTCGACCATAATAGCGAACCGCTATTAAAACTGGACGTGACGCTCGTCTGCACCAGTTTATTGCGATGTTAATCGAGAAAAAACCGAAAGTAGTTTTTAGCTATTTCGCACAGGAAACTTCAAAGAATACGATAGAAATTTTTTCGAATTTCTAAAAATGTGACCTCGAGGTGGAATTTGCAAAATAAGAGTTTGTATATAATTTTCAACATTGCAAAAGTTATTTTTCAATCTAATCAAAATATATTTAAAAAAAGAATATATATTTAGAATACATATATGTATGTATTTTTTAAGGTCAAGGTTACTGGGGCTGGGTCCCGTTTTGTCAGTATTTGCTATTCAGTCATCTCTTTCATTTTCTTACCAGGTTGTTTCTTCTTTATATACTTGTACTGATAATATAATACGGTTTTACATTTATGGATTTTTATAATTATTTATTTTAACGATTCTTCACCGATTTCGATTAGTTTGAAATATATTATTTAGGTCACTATTCTGAACAACTGTTCTCTATACATATTACTGCTGCTGTATTTTTGTTTTCCAACGCGTTTTTTGTTTTGCGTTCCAGATACTGGTATACATACCAAAATATCGGACGTTCACACAAAACAAAGATCAATGTTTTACGATATTCGACTTGGAAACAGTAATATATCGGTTACTAAACTTTTGTTCCGACGAAAGTACGATTTCAATACACGAATAGTTGCATTTTTTAATATAATGGTAGACATTTTTCAATTTGCTATTAATAATAATTGAGAATAAAGTTTAATAGTTTATCTCCAATTTAATCTGACGTTAACTCAGCAATAAAATTATTTTTGCGAATGTTTCGACAGTAAAGGTCGAGAGACGATATTATACATAGAGAAAAAATTGTTAGAACAATAACGTTCACAATACATTCTAGGGTCAACGAAATCAATGAAGAATCGCTAAAGTAAATACAGTGTCGCGAGAAAGGTGATTAATTCGCAGCAAATATGTTTGCAAGGTATTTTATTCGGTAAACGATAGTAAGTAATATATCAGAGGCTTAACTGGTAATTTTTTCTCCAGCGCCCTTCCGCTGTAAATACATATTTTCGTCTCCGGAAAGGCGTTACCCCTTGAAGCTCAGGGGGTGAAGTTAATTTCCTACTCCGAAATCACTCCGAATTTTTGGTAGAGGAAAACATCATAAATTGTAAATTTGTTACACGTAAGTCTTTTCCAGGACCGCGCTAACCATGCGTCCGAGCAGGGCATAATTGAACATGGCTGGCAGCGTTTATGGAGGATAGCCTATTCAGCTACGCACGTATAAAAAGTGTAAAATGATTTAGCCAACTTACAGACTTTAGAGTAGGCTTAATTGCCTATACCCAAACATCTGTACGTGGTCAATGCTATTTCCTACCAACGCTGCGAGTCACGTGCCACTACATACAGTAACTATCCAGGTTCCTTACCCAGTATTCGTTGTATTTTATATTTAATTTTATTCATGTATCTTAATCTGCCGCTCTTTAAATAAAAAATGCCGATATGTTTCGTATAAATCCATTAGGCTATCCTCTTCATTTAGATGTTCCATTTTAATCTTATCACGCAATGTTTTCATTCTGTCATTAATGTGTTAACCAGTTAACTGCGTTCAATGCAAATACACGTCAATCAAAAACTTTATTTCAGTGCGGTTGGCGTGTATATTCGTTGTATAAAATAAAAAAATACCATTTATTATAAAAACTAGAAATTTTCTATTTTAATTCTGCATTCTGTAAGGGATTTTTGAAACTAACTGTAGCAGTTAATTGGTTAGGAAGACATAATATTTACGAAATGATTTATAGCTATTGGAATATGGGTTATTTATTTAAATAAAACAGAAACTCACAATCATGTCTTGGGACATCACCAAGATGTACGCAGATTTTAATAAAATTGACATATGTGGTAGCTTTTCGAAAATTATTTGATGCGTATTTTTGTATATCTGTTGACATTCATGTTGAAGGTGTGAAAATAGCCCTCAAAGTTGGGGGTCGAAAACACATTTTCTTAATTGTCTCGGAAACCAGAGGGTGTAAGCAGGTACTTTTTTTAAATTGTGCATTTTTGAGTAAGGAATTTAGTCGATTACGAAAATTTCGGGAGAAATTATTTATTTAAATAGCATATTAAAAAATTCAATTTTTTATTTAATTTTTTATTCTAAACACAGTTTGATTGTTATGCAGATTTGTATACTCGCAAAATATGGATCAAAATAGGGGATACATGTTTTTAGAATTGTTTGTTTATTGCAATTTTGCAATGATTATTACATGTATAATTTTCTCCTATGCTTTACGGAGGAAAGTATTGAGATTTATTTTCGAAGAAGGTACATTTCGTTTGTTGTACCACCGGCAGCCAGACCTTGGAAACTTTGTGGAGATTATCGTCGACTTAATTAAGTCACAATTCCAGATAATTATCCTATCAAAAGATATTTACAGCTGTTGATCTTGTTAAAGCTTATTATCAAATTCCGGTTGCAGAAGAAGATATTCAAAAAACTGACGGAATAACGCCTTTCGGACTCTTCGAATTCGTTATTATGCCATTTGGTCTTCGAAATGCAGCACAAACATTTCAAAGATTTATTAATTTTGTTCTTCGAGGATTGGATTGTGTTTATTGTTATTTGGATGATATTGTGGGGAGCGAGATAAGAATGTTTGTGCGGTGTGGCAATCGGATCGGGCGAAATGAAAAGTGTTTGGATCGAGTGATCGGGCGAGGTGCGAATGAAGAGTATTTGGATCGAGTGACGTGTGAATGAAGAGTGTTTGGATCGGGTGACAATTTTTCGGAATGGGAATATGTATACATATGCGTGGATTTGAAAGGAGAAGTGTATTGTGAGAATGGAAGGAAGAGGGAGTCGAGAGAAAGCGTTAAAAGAGAGAAGTCAAAAGTCGTGCGAGTGTAAATTGTATTTTGTTTTTTATATTAAATATTCTTTTTTGTTAAAACGAGTCATCAAGTCACTAAGATCCCTACAATATTCTCATTGCATTTCAGTTTGGAAGAACATGAAGAGCATCTTTGAATTTCACTTCCACGTCTTAAGGATTTTGGAATAACTATCAATGTTGCAAAAAGTGTTTTTGGAAAAACAGAAGTCACCTATCTAGGTTATAAAATGAACGCTTCTGAAATCGTCGTTTTGTTAAAGATGCAGCACACATTCAAGCTCGCACTCTGTTCATATCTAGGAAAAGGTAGGAAAGGTGACAAAACTGCAATTCAATGGTCTCCTGAAGCTGTATATGCTTTTGAACAGTGCGAAAGCAGTTTAGCATCAGCAACTTTATTGGTTCACTCTCGTCCTAATGCTTCGCTTAAATTACGCACTGATGCCTCCAATATTGCAGTTGATTTGACAATGGTCATTGACAACCTCTTGGATTCTTTTCTTGAAAATTACACAGGTCAGAACTTTGGTACAGCACTTAGACCGCGAATTGTTAGTAATTTATTACGCTATAAGGCATTTTTGGCATTTTTTTGAAGGTCGTCATTTCAAGATACTCACTGACTATAAACCGCTTATATATGCTTTCAACAAACGTTCTGATAAAGCCTTATCTCGTCAACAACGTCAGCTAGATTTTGTAGCACAATTTTCTACTGATATTGAACATGTATCAGGTAGCAGCAATATCGTAGCAGATGCTTTTTCCCGCTTGGAAGGAATCAATTTACCAGTTATCATTGACAGTTAAGAATTAGCTGAACAACAACAAAATGATCCAGAATTGAAACAACTTATTTAATTTTCTACGTCACTTCAACTACGGCAACTACGCATTGATGATTCTAACACTACTATGTTCTGTGACATTTCAACAGGAGTTGTTAGACATTATGTTCCTATTTTACTTCGTTTAAAGATTTTTAACGTGGTTCACCATTATCTCATCTTGGTGCAAAAACAACTTGTCAGATAATTGGAAAGAAGTTTGTTTGGCCATGTATAAAAAAAGATATCATTAATCGTGTTAAGACTTGTTTATCATGTCAACTTGCTACAGTTCACCGGCATACTAGACGACAACCTACAGTCATTCCTGTTCCTGACAAGACATTTGGAGAAGCAACAGCAGATTCAGTAGCCACTGCTTCCTACCGACACTGGATCTACTGTTTTGGTAGTCCTGGAATAGTTACCACAGATCAAGGCAACCAATTCGAAATAACATTTTTCAAGGCCTTTAACAACTTAATTGGATGCAAGAAAACAAGATCTACTGCTTATCATTTTCAAACGAATGTAATTCTAGAGCGTTGGCATTGATCTTTGACAACTTCGATCATGTATAGTATTGTCATGGAACTCATAACTAGACTGATGTTCTGCCTACAGTTTTTCTTGGTCTTCGAACTGCTTTCAAAGAAAACCTTACAGTCTCAGCAGCGAAACTTGTTTATGGAACAACTCTTAGAATTCCTGGAGAATTTCTTTATACTGATTTAGATGCACCTTCATCGCAATTTTTTCTTGAAAGATTCAGAGAAAATATGCAAAAGTTACATTCTTGCCCTGCTTCACATCACAATAAATCTCGAATATTTACTCATTAAGATTTACAAAATTGTTCACATGTTTTTGTTCCAGATGATATTGTTCGACGTCCGTTGGAGCTGCCTTACCGAGGTCACTTTCCGGTAACAGCTCGACAATAATTATTTTTCTGTCGATATTGACGGACGCGTCAGCTTCGACCCAGTTTCGCGACGACTTTGTCACGTGGGCGGGAGTATTGTCATAATCATCAAAGCCGTCGGTCATGAAGAACTTTTCACTTTTCCTTCACCGTCGCTCAAGAAGAATTGCGCTTCTATTTATAAACAAATGATTAATGTTTAAAGGCTAATTAGATTCGATTCGGGCTATCGTCGTTTGAATAATTTCAATTTTATAAAATAACAAAATCATTCACTGTTTATTCTGTATCTAGTTCTTCAATCAAACACACGCATTTAAATAAATATTCAAAATCAATTTTTAAAATATCAGTTTTTTGCGATTACAATGTATTAATTTATTATAATATAGAAAGACAATTCCTATAGCATTAACACATCCGTTGCCATCTAACGGAAATTATGATTACTTTTTACGTCGCCATTAGACTTCGCCTCGTATTCGTATGTTTCATTTGAATTTTGTTTTTCGCGTAATTAAAACCGTTCATATTGTATAGCATTTCTTAAATAAACAACATTCGTTCTTCATACATTTTTATTACATCACTTCGACCACGGATCCTTTCCTACAAACAATAATTTGTTTGGGCCCTGACTTACTTTGGCACTGAAAATATTTCGAACTTCAGATTGTTTTTTAATATCACATTTGAACAGTTATTTTTAGGCAGTTTTTTAATAGATTGAACAAACAAAAATAATTTTTTGGAATATATCGTAAGTTAATACTGGGATTTTGAACTGCATTTAAAAGCACACATTCGTAAGGATACATTTATTCGTTTCGTTTACTTTTCTATATTTCTTTCAGTATATAAACCTATGTTTTACATTTTTTTTTACATATGCTTTCATTATTATGTTTTTACTTCTATTCATACGGGTATTATTCATATCGTATATAATCATAAAATAAAAAGTAAAACAGAATTACTGTTTCTCTTGTTGAGTAGAGGTAGCGCGCTCTATTTCAGTGGATAAGGTAGATGCGTGATACATGTGGTAAAAGATAAATGGGTAAAACAGGTAGATGTTGATATTGCTGTTCTCTGCTACCTATCCATTCTCATCGTGCGTATATTTCGCAGCGTATTTCACGACAGTATGGCCCATAACGCGCGGTTATACACCATAGGTGTCGATATATTACTCTCCTGTCAAAGAGTAGAGATGGAAGAAGAGGCGACAGTAGACAAGGAAGCCCACCTTCTAGCGAGAGACAGAGGACACAACCAATTTAAACGTCCCAGTCAAATTAATCGGGGTTGGGGAATGATTTTGACGGAGTATTTCGAAATGGGCATGTGCATAGTGTACAAGTATGGCGGTTGGAAAATAATTGTTTAAAGTTGTACGTTCACCAGTAATTTATTTGTAATAAATATTTTGTCATATCTCTATAACACATTCATCTGTAATTTCTTGTGATATATAGTTTTTCATTTTCTTATAAGTTATTTGTAATAATCATTTCCGTAATATATATTCTTCAAATATATTTTGTTGAGTAATCATTTTCGTATATTCTTTTTTTTTCAACATTTCAACGTCGTAAAATTGATGCAAATAACTCGAAAAGCAATATTAGTAATATGCAGAAACTTTATTACAAATTAGAAATTAGATTAATTTAATTTGAATTTCTCACTCGTTTGCACAACCAATTTAAAGGGACGGCGATTTCGAGAGATCAACTGTGCCAACAGAGAATGTCGCCTCTGGTTTCTTCCGTACTCTGTGCTCTCGCCAAATTACTGGATTTGTCAGGGTAAAGTAGAAAACGTTACCCTTGTATCAATTTTTGGGAGGTTAGTCGATTTATTAATTTCTATAAACAGATTTTAACCGTTTTGTTGAAAGCACTGATGGATTTCACTTAAAATGTATTAAATATGTAGTATTTGTTATACATTTTAATATTCGATATAGTTCCCCGTACGGTTGTTCTAATGGTATTTTAACTGCATTAATTCTAACAAAAACATGTGTACAGTCGTGCAAATTCTGACGTATGAAATGGAATTCTTTGTTTAGCGTGGTGTACCGTCTGTCTAAGTCGAATATGTCGCATGTAATCTCGAAATATGTGTAACAAAACAGTGCTAAACACTGCTATGGTCCAACATTCTGTTTAAAATTGTATTTCAATTCTAGTAAAACGGTTGGAAGAATTACAATCCAATTGGTTTTTTTCATGGCACATTATTAATGCCATCTGTGTTATCTTTCTACTACATTGTTTCAATGATATGCTGTGGTATGTACATATGTGTTTATACATTATAAACATAGTATATATTATTAATTTGGTAAGAATCTTGAACACTGCTCCTTGAGATTATGAGCGTAGTTATTGTGGCTGTCATGTTTTTAATTAAGACTGTCTTAAGGCGCCTAGAAAAGTTGTCGATCAATTTAAAATATTACTTGTAGCCATTTATTGATGATAAAGGACTTAATCATGTCAATGTGCATATGTTTAAATGTTTCCTATGAAACAACCATGGTTAGGATTTACTACATACTTAGGTATTTTGTTATGTTGTCAAGGAATGCAGTTCCTAGCGCAGTTTAAGATATCCTTGTTTATTTTGGGCCAGGCAAGTTTGTTGCTAATTAGATTCTTATTGTTAATTGTCCTACCACTGGCATGTGAAAGATTATACATATTGTTGAAAATTTGTTTCGTCAATGTTGCTGGCACATATGGTATAATGTTGTTTACCCAAAACTTCACAATAAACAGTTTCTTCTGTGTCATCTAGTTTTAAATATTTTAGGTGTAGCAATATATTATCCTGTAGTAATTGAATCAATTCTGAGTCAGTTTTTTGATGTTCGGCTAGTTGTATCAACGATTTCATTGGAAGATTCTGGAATGTGAGTAATGTCTGTAGTAAAGTGTCCAATGTAGTTAAGTCGTCATAGTTGCCTAGCTGTAGTTTTGTCAGATCTTTAAAGAAAAGTGTATGTAAGTGGTTTGTGGTCTGTCTAAGTAGTAAAGTAGCATCCTGCGATAAAATGCTTGAAATGTTTTATTGCCTTGAAAGTGGCAATAAACTTCCTGCTGTAGGTACTATAATATTGTACCTGGAGAGTGAATTTCTTTGAACGAGAATTGAGGGGTTCCCATGTTTCATTCACTTTTTGATGGAGCACAGCTCCACTTGTTGAGTCAGAAACATCTGTAATTAAAAGTAGTGATATATTAATTTTGGGATGTGCCAGCAAAGGTGCGTTCACCAATGAGCTTTTGCATTCTTCAAAAGCTTTCTCCCCTTCAGTTATCCATTCGATAGGCTGTTTACCCTGTTTTTTAGCTCCCTCTAAATGTTTATTTAGAGAGGTTTGTTTCTGTGCAGCATTTCTTATCGTCCATAAATCTTTAAAAAGACTGCGTAGCATTTTGTAGGCTAAAGGTTATAACATTATATTCGAAAAGACCAAATAAAGTTATTATGGTCGTTTTTTGCCCGTCTTTTGATGCAACCTGAGTGTGGTGATACGCTTTTTATAGATTGAGAGTTGTGAATATTGTCATTCCATCTAGTCTATGAGAGAAGTCTTGGATGTGGGGTATTGAATACTCGTCTGGTAATGTGAAGCTATTGAATCTTCTATAGCCATCATGTAGCCTTCAATCACAAATCCTTTGAGCAAGAAAAGGGTTAATTTCTGTTTGTACCGCCTACAATTTTTTCAGAGAGAGTATGTGAGTTCGTTCTGTGTATGGTGGCCCACTAGTGACAATGTGGTGTTTTATGCTCTGGTACGTTTTGCTGTGATATTGGTCATGTGATCTTGATATATTGTTTTATGTGACTTTGACAGGGATTCGAATTGCAAAGTGTGGAAGAGAATGTAGTTTCATCAATCCATCAATGAATTTTTATCGCTTGTGTCTACCATAAGACCATACTTTTTGAGAAAATTAGTTTTAAGTATTATCTGATCTTTGGTACAATAAAGGGTCTAGCCAAAAAGATAGTCAAATGTGCCCTTGAATCAGTTGAAACACCCAATACGTCAGTCGGTAGCATATTCAAAAAAAAAACATCTCACACCAAGTTTCAACCTTCTATCTCATCTGTAGGGGTAGTAAAAAGGAAAAAACGAAATTCCGATTTTTGGCCTATTTTGCCTATTTAATTTCGTACAAAAATTCTGAAAAAATCCTAAAAGATTGAGGTCGACATAGCGCATATTATAGAATTTTTTCAGATTTTTTTATCGCAAATTGTAGTTGTAAAAAATCAAAAACCGACAAAAAATCGGAAAAAATGCGATTTTTTATTGAAGATATCGGAGCACTACTTTTATATTAATGTGGTAGTTACATATTGGCATAACTACCATTCTCTAATTTTTTCAGATTTTTCGGTGAGGTGCGTTGTAGTTAAAAAAATCAAAAACCGATACATTCCTTTAAGAAAGTACTTTCCGCTTCGAATTTGAATGTCTTCTTTTCTTAGTATATTTATTAAGTAATTTTAAATAGATTCACATTCATAATTGATACAAATGATATATTAGTTAATGAAATAAAATTCATTTATTAATTAATTTCACGGGAATATAATTGGTTATATTCCCGAACCTAAGACGCTACTGCAACGAAAGGATTGACTAAGAAGTTAGGAATTCTGCCTCGTAATCTCTGTATGTTTTTTGGTCGCAGGTTCGAGCCCCGCTGGACTTGGTTTTTCCATGTTATATTTCTCATTATTTTGTTATCTTTGGAATAATATTAGTACAGATTCAAAGTGTTTTTGAATACCCATTCACAGGGTAAAAAGTAACAGTATTATATATACTATTATGTCAAATACTATTATATATGTATACTATTGTGGGATTTAGAAAATAAAGTAATTTGCAAATAACACAAACGTTTGTATTTATCGGAAATATTTTATAATGTCTTTTCTATCGAAGATTTCACAAAACAAAGGACATCCTCCGTCCTGCTCCGTTCTATTTATAACATTTCATATGTTACGCACACATTCATTCATGCACACAATCTATCGCACTCATTTCCTATTACTCTCTCTCTCTCACTCAGGTCATTCATTGTTTTTTTACATACAGAACATGTAATTTCATTGATAACTAAAAACGCACGAAAAGAAACAGCTGACGGCTAACAGCTGTTTCTCAATCGATTAATGACCGCGATAATTTAAAAAACTAATTCTACGATAATTTTAAAAACTAATTCTACTCCTACACTATTATATGTAGGTTCTTTGTAACCTGTGGATATAGAAATGTATAACAATTATTCAAAAACACTTTGAATTAATAATAATATGATTACAAAAGATAAAAAAAATGAAAAACATAACATGGAGAAAACCAAATCACATCAAAATCGAGGGCACATTTGACTACGTTATTCGGCTAGATCCTTTCCGTAGAAATGGACGCTCTAATCCGAGGTGTCAATTTGGTTGTCTCAAACATTTCTATGTCTGTACCGTTAGCTGTGTAAATCTTAAAATAAGTAGGAGTGGATTCTCTTGTCTAGTTTCAAGTCTAGCGATAAAAAAAAGGTGTGAGTTTAATGACCTCATGTGGTCACATGCAGAACCTGGGCAAATTTTGTCTATCTTATGTTGTTCTTAGTTAGGAGAGACAAGGACATTAAATATCTAGTTACCAAAAATGTGGACAAGACCATTCTTCTTTGCCAGTGACATTTTGCGAGAAAGTAATATTTCTTCACGATTTCCTTCGTTGACTATTCTCAGAACTCGAGTCTAGGTCGGTACAGAGCCCGATTTTGGAAAAATGGTACGTTACAAATTTTTTTGTATTTAAAACTTTAGTTTCCTGCTCGTGAAATTTTAAGGATAAAATTGCAAACTCGGGCTCTGTATCGACCTAGACTAACATTCAGAGAATATTTTGCAAAAGAAATCATGGCAAAATATTACTTTTTCGCAAAATGCCATCGGCAAGGAGAATTTAGTACAGAACGCTGAACTTGATCCTAACGCGATTAACATCCTTGACGGAAAAAAATACGTGCAAACTTATACGCGTGCTCGTAATAGTTCCTTGAAAAACAATGTTTGACACTGGGAAGAGAAAGGAAGACGAATGGAGGGGATCACGGCTATCGTGTTACAAGCACAACGTTAAAGAGAAAGAAACAATCGTTAAGTTATTTTTGGATAATAATCGTTTTCGTTTGTTTATCCATCGTTATTACAGTAGGAAGTTACGTAAAAGTGACAACAAAGTACTGCAGTGAAAAGTGGTAATGAAAAGTGTCAGCGAAGTAAAGTTCACTCATCCGGTTGTGACATCACCTGTTATGCGGTGAGTATCTTTTTTACGACAGGTCAAGACCGGTGAAACGACCCAGTCACGAGGGCACATTTTCATCGAAGCAGTATTATTTTTAAATAGCAGGTGAGTCTGATTTAAATTATTTTTACATGTTTTGTGAATTTAAAGTACACAGGTGTTAATACATTTATTAATCATTAGATTTCTAATCTTTTCTGATGAATAGAAAAATTATTTTTCATTCAAAATATGCGAATTTGTTGTCTAGCATCTTTGTAAGATGCAAAATTGTATGTAACTGTGTACAACAATTTTCGATATTTTGTTCCTTATTCCTTTTGAATAACAAATGCAAGTACGGAACAAATTTGATTGACTTGATTTAAGTTCATGACAAATAACACTGTCCAACAAAGGGCCTAGCCGAATAAGGTGGTCAAATGTGGCCTTGAGTCAAATGAAAAATCCAATACATCAGTCGATAGCATATCTAAAAAAAACATCGCATACCAAGTTTCAACCCCCTATCTCACCGTGGGGGTAGTAAAAGGGAAAAAACGAAATTCCGGTTTTTGGCCTATTTTGTCTATTTAATTTCGTATAAAAATTCTGAAAAAATTCTGAAACATTAAGGCCCACATAGCGCATATTATAGAATTTTTTCAGATTTTTTTATCGCAAATTGTAGTTGTGAAAAATCAAAAACGGAAAAAATGCGATTTTTTATGGAAGATGTCGGAGCACTACTTTTATATTAATGTGGTAGTTAGGTATTGGTACAACTATTATTCCCTAATTTTTTCAGATTTTTCGGTGAGGTGCGCCGTAGTTAAAAAAATCAAAACCCGATATAATCCTTTAAAAAAGTACATTCCGCTTCGAATTTACATGCCTTCTTTTCTCAGTATATTTATTAAGTAATCTTAAATAGATTCATATTCATAATTGATACAAATGATATATTGGTTAAAGAAATAAAATTCATTTATTAATTAATTTTACGTCGTAATTCGTTATATTCCCAAACGTAAGATGTTCCCTCAGTGAATGAATTGGCTAAGTGTGGTTAGGGATCCTGCCTGGTAATATCTGCATGTTTTTTGGTCGCAGGTTCAAGCCCGCCGGACTTGGTTTTTTCCATAATACGTTTTTAATTTTTTTGTTTGTTTTTAATAATATTAATATAGATTCAAAGTGTTTTTGAATAATTGTTATACATTTCAGCATTCACATGGTATAAAATAATAATAATATACATATATATTATTATATGTATTAAATACTATTGTATATGTATACTATTATATGCAGGTTCTTTGTACCCTATGGATGTAGAAATGTATAACAATTATTCAAAATACCTTTAAAACTGTATTAATATTATTAAAAACAAAAAAAAAAATTAAAAACGTATTATGGAAAAAACCAAGTCCGGCGGGCTCGAACCTGCGACCAAAAAACATACAGAGATTACGAGGCAGAATTCCTAACTTCTTAGTCAATCCTTTCGTTGCAGTAGCGTCTTAGGTTCGGGAATATAACCAATTATATTCCCGTGAAATTAATTAATAAATGAATTTTATTTCATTAACTAATATATCATTTGTATCAATTATGAATGTGAATCTATTTAAAATTACTTAATAAATATACTAAGAAAAGAAGACATTCAAATTCGAAGCGGAAAGTACTTTCTTAAAGGAATGTATCGGTTTTTGATTTTTTTTAACTACGACGCACCTCATCGAAAAATCTGAAAAAATTAGGGAATAATAGTTGTGCCAATACCTAACTACCACATTAATATAAAAGTAGTGCTCCGACATCTTCCATAAAAAATCGCATTTTTTCCGTTTTTGATTTTTCACAACTACAATTTGCGATAAAAAAATCTGAAAAAATTCTATAATATGCGCTATGTGGGCCTTAATGTTTCAGAATTTTTTCAGAATTTTTATACGAAATTAAATAGGCAAAATAGGCCAAAAATTGGAATTTCGTTTTCTGCCTTTTACTACCCCCACGAATGAGATAGGGGGTTGAAACTTGGTGTGAGATGTTTTTTTTAGATATGCTATCGACTGACGTTTTGGGTTTTTCATTTGACTCAAGGGCACATTTGACCACCTTATTCGGCTAGGCCCTTTTAATTTTTTTTCGACGTTTCTATTTTCGTTCAGTGATTCTTGTAGGTTTTTTCGCGCTGATTACGAATCTCCAGCCTGTTTTTCAGTAGAAAAAAATATTTTGCACCACACGCGATCTTTATGCAATATATGAATTGTGCCTTATTATTTAATACAACTAACTATTAATTTAAAAAATGTATTGTTAATACTTGCCTGTAAATAACGCCGTTACATTTATAAAAATATGTGTGCATCTTTGTTTTACCGCTTACTTCCTAAAAGTGTCATTTTCAATACCTGGACTTGTAGTTGTGCTGATGGTGGCATCCGCGGCACATAATTTTCTAATTTTTCAAATAGCGAATTCAATTCGTCTCTTTCTTGGGGATTTCATTTTATGCGACTGTCTTCTGGCGTCTGTTCATAATTGTCATCTTCATTGCTATCTTCGTCTGTATTATCATCCTTATTTGTATTTGCTTCTTCTCCGTTATTGTCTACCTCTTCATTGATGTCTGCATCTGTGTTTTCCGTATTGCCCACAATTCTCCATCCTTCAACTGAACATTTCCAATGACAGTCTTTTTTCACTTTGATGGCAACTTTGTAAAAATTGTCCAACTTCCTCTGGGTATATATTTTCTTCAGAAATTATACTAATCATGTCTTGTAGTTCTTGCATTTCCATTCGTGCTTGTATAATCTCATCTTCTGGCATTTCCTCTGTCGTGTGAATTGAAATAATTTTCTTCCAAGAATTTCTAATATTATAGCTGGTCACGGTACTCCATGCTTCACTTATTAATTTTAAACAATCTTTTATTTAATAATGTGAATAAAATGACTGTATGCCATCTTGGTGTCGTAACATAAGACGCATCAGTTGATGTCGAAAACGTCTTTTTGTCTTTTCGATAATGCCTTGATCCATTGGTTAGATTATCGACGTTGTATTTAGCGGTAAGTACATTATTATAAAGTTATCATCTTCTAAGTAAGTTTCTGGCATTTTGTGTCCCGAACAGTTGTCAATTAATAAAATTGTTTTCCCTGAAATCCCTTTTTGTAGCTGAAAGTCTCGGACGCTTGGTTTAAAGTCATTGTCGTACCAATCTGCGAATAATTCTTGATTCATCCAAGCATTTTTTTGAAATTTATAAGTGACAGGTAAATTATCCGTTATATTTTTTAACGCTCTGGGTTTTTTATATTTATTAGTAATGTAGGATAATAATGATGTACGATATGATTGTCCTGATTATTAGAATATATTTAAGAAAGAGTAACTAAATAAAAGTAATATAAAGAAAATATACAAAACTACAAATATACAAGACGCGCAATTCAACTCTACACAGACTTCTTTACCTCTCGACTTCTCACAAGACTCTGCCACTTTCGCTACGCATCGCGACGCTTCTCTCAAGACTGTTCGACGACGACATCGATCCCTAAATCTAAACAACCGCGTTCGTTTAGTTCCAAGCACTCGTCATTTTTACCATGCATCCATACCACTTATACGACTACGCAGTCCACTCTCCCACACCACAATAACTAATGGCGTTAATTTATGAGTCCCACTTGCATTTGCACACAAACCTACCGTAATATTCTCCTTCCGCTGTTTCTGTCCAGTCACTTTTGTATTTTGCACACTTAAGGGGTAACACCACTCTAGAGCCAGAAAAAGAGACCTAAATTTGACAATTTATTTTGGAAGTATGACAAGCGGAAAAGAATTTCTTTTCAGAGGGTTTATTTAACACATATTGAAGTACGAAAAATAATTTTTTTTTGTCATTTTCGTACAAAATGGAGGCGACAGAGCCCATCGGTGAAAACAGCTTTTGTAAAAACACCGCCACGGGAGGACGGATTTCTCGCCATGTGTGAGACTTGGAATAAAAAATAAAAAAAAATTATAATCTATATACAATTGGCCTTGGTAGTACGTAAGGCTTTTTTTGTTTAATCAATTTTTGTAGAAGTTATGCATGTTTTAAGAAATGAATCGACTTTTTGCATGAAAAATGTGCATTGAATTGTTTATAAAAAAAAAAGTTTACATTCAATCAAAAAACGGCTACGTACTACCATGGAGGATATTGTTGTGAAGCTACTGTAAAAATTTCAATTCGATCCATGCAATAGTCACCGAGAAATCCGTCCTCCCAGTATGACAAAAGTGGTTTCGAGAAAAACGCATTTAAAGTTTTATGAACATTTTAATCCTTCAATTTCTTGTTTACCTCTAATCTGCGATTCCTGCACTATACATTTAGCGATCCAGGTCGATGTTCGCCTCCTCCTCTACCTTCCTTTACAACCGTTTGTTTTGTAGGTAACAGATGTACTTATTATTTTAAACGGTGAAAGTAATACAAAAGCCATGAATCGCAGCACGCTGCGTAAGTACTCAGTGCGCGCGCTGAGAAGCTGCGGCAATGTTTCTATGACCCTAAAGCATCGTTTAAGCCAAAAAAGATAAAATCGACTTTTTGAAAATCCTAGAGTGGTGTTACCCCTTAAGGTCTTTGTTGGCAATGCCTTCCACAACAAGCCACTCTCATCCATGTTATAAATTGTTTCCATGTTTATATCATTTTCGTCAATAAATGTTTTAAAATTTTCTGTAAATGTTTTTGCTGCATCTTCATCAGCAGTGGCTTCCTCAACTTATATTTTAACTAATCGAATATTATGTCTATTTTTAAATTTTGCCAGCCACCCATAACTAACTTTAAAACTGGAGTTTGATGGAATGCTTTCTTTTAGTTGGTATGCCTTTTCCAAAAGCAGAGCATCGGATATATAATATAATCCCCAAGTGTCCTTCTTTCTATAAACCAGCTATATAATCGTTGATCTATTTCCGAATAAACTGGTCTTTTTACGCGTTGCCGTTTCTTCTGCCGCTTATCTTTGTCTTCAAACTCCCGAATTTTTGAAGTATTCTCGTTTATTCTTTTAATAGTCATAGTGCATACTTGATATTTTTCAGCAACTGCTGACATTGGCATCGTTTCCAAGTCCTTTAAAACATCCAATCGTTGCTGCATAGTCAGAGTGACTTTTTTAGTCGCCATATCAAGTCACTTATTACAATTATACTATTTACAGAGACGTAACACTATTTACAGAAACTTAACACTACTTATACAAAATTAACACTATAAGTATAAAAGTCGCAAAAATAGTCACAGTTCAAAAGTCACAAAAACAATGGTCACAATTCAAGTCACCAATATCAATGTGCTCCGTTCGAAAATCGCACTAAGAATACAGCTCGAAATCTGATGTTACAATGTCTTCGTGGCAACTGTAATGTGTGCACTCTTAAGGTGAATGCTTTGTATTTGTTTCTCTGCAGTCATCTTGTTTGTTTACATTAGCATCTGCCTTAATCTTGCACCTTCGAAAATTCGATTTTATTAAACATACAGTATTCATTGCGGTCTAAAAATATCTGATTACCCTGTGGTGAAGTCCAGTGATGAGTGCTGTACTCGTAAAAATTTCACTTTTGCAATCATCGAGCCTCATAGCCGAATTCACGAAATCGTCTCTCTCACACATCCTTAGTTACACGAGAACAGGACCAAGCACGTATATGTGATGTGCAAGAGAGACGAGCTGATTTCGTAGATTCGACTTTGAGGCTCGATGATTGCAAAAATGAAGTTTTTACGAGCACAGCATTCATCAGTAGACTTCGCCACAACTTGGTCAGGTATTTTTAGACAGCAATAAATACCGCATGTTTAATAAAGTCGAATTTTCTAAGGTGCAAGATTGAGATAGGTGCTGACGTCCACGAACTAGATGGCCAAAATACTTCAACGATTATCCGGTATCGGCGCTCGTAGTACTTTTCTTAATTTTGGCAAAATTACCGACAATGTCGATAAAAATACAAATCGGTCGATAACTGTAACATAGATTTCGAGACTGGGTATGCCACTGCGCATGGCATCGCACATGTCACATAATTCAATTAGCTACATATAAGTAGCTAACTTCTTAACGTATTGATAAAAATGTAAAATATATGGAACGAAAATAAAAAAATTGATATATGTACATTTTTTTTTTAATTAATAATAAAATAAAAAGACGCAAATATTTTAAAATTTATTTTATTCTAATAAAAATGTTGATTGATATTATAGTATTTTTGGCCACCTTGGCCGCCGCGTCCGCCGCGGCTTCTCTGGCCTCCCCGGCCTCCGCGACCATATAAAAGGCACTTTAGCAATTTTTTCATCTGAAACAGAAAAATAAAAATGTGAAATATTTATATATGTATTTATAATATGAAATATTATAAAATATTTATGTATATTTATTACTTTTGTAGTGGACGGCGCATTTTCACTTTTATTCTCTTCTTTTCTGGTTTCCGCCTCCTTTTCTGTTTCATTTATTTTTTCTACCGTATTATCACGGTGTTCTCTTTCGGTTTCAACTTCCATCTGTAATTAAAATGATTTATTTATTATTTTATTAATACATTATTAAAATAATTTATTATTTTATTCTATTTATTGTTCATGATGTTATACGTACTTTCTGCTCACCGTTCTCTGCCATGGTTGTTTGTAAAATGACAGACGATCGACGATAGCGACCGATGGAAAGTCCAGAACTTCACTACATATATGCAAATATCGATAGATATCGAAAGAAATGCCTTCTCACCAACCGTGCCCCGACGCTAAAACGATTATATCGCAGTATAGTATGCAACATCAGATTACACAGTCATATAAAGTATCGTGCAATCTAATTTTTTTTATTTTTTTTGTAATTTTTTTTGTTAAATTCAGTTTTCCACAATTTTGACTTATGTGCACAAGTGTATATTGTGTTTGATGTTCACAAGTGTTTTGTGAAATAAGTTAAAATGAGTGGTACAGAAAATGTGGAAGATTTGTGTGAAGGAAAGTGCAATATAAAAAAAAGGCGTGGATTGAAATTGACCCTTTGAACGAGAAGATGTTTTAAAAAAGGCTCGTGGCGGAAAAGAAGATTATTAGCCTCTCAGATTAAAAAAATGGAAACTGCTGACGCAGATCGGCCGTCAACATCCGATGGACAAGTATGTAATGAATATGAAAAAATTTATTATTCATCAGAAGAAATTACCGAAAGAGCCATATCCGCGGGCAATTCCGACGCAGAAAACAGCATACCTGCGGATAATTTGTACTTACAAGAAGAAAATTTAATAATTGAAAAAATGAGAACGACCGGGCCCGAAGAAACGTCATTTACAAATAATGGCTTGAGCATCGTAAATATGCAGCATATATTTCAAGAATTTAAAAAAATAAACAATCATGCTGAAAACAGGGAAGACTGTGGTATAAAATACCTTGAAATAACCGGCATGAAACGGTCGGGCCTGAGGACAACCCTCAGCGTAGTGTGCACTATGTGCCACTATGAAGGTAAAATTCACAGTCAACCTGATGAAGTTGAAGAAATGAATATCAATGAAAGTGCCGTGGCTGGTACTATGTTCACTGGCGGTAGCTACGCCCAAATGCAAGAATTTCTTGCTGCGATGAATATAAAATGTATGTCGAAGAGGCAATATATAAAGCATCACGATGAAATCGTAAATTCGTTGATTGCCGCTGCTGAAAAAGAAATGATAGCAGCGGCTGAAGAAGAAAAACAATTGGCTATCAGAAGAGGAGATATTCTTGCAGGTTCCGGAATTCCGCACATTCCCAATCGTTGCCGACGGGAGCTGGATAAAAAGATCGTACCGCACCCGTACATATAACTCTGCGTCGGGAGTTGGTGTGATAATTGGATATCACACCAAAAAAGTTTTATTCATCGGAGTGCGGAACAAAAGATGTAAAATTTGCGACTTTGCCGAAAAAAACAAGAAACAGTCACGAAAACATATGTGTTTTAAGAACTGGACAAGGAGTCAAGCATCTACCGCTATGGAAAGCGATGCAATAGTGGAAGGCTTTAAAACCAGCGTGGAAAAGCGTGGATTGATTTATTCCACGCTAATTGCTGATGGAGACAGCAGCGTATATAAAAAAATTATCGATGCAGATCCGTACAAAACAGAAATTCGTGTGAAGAAAATTGAATGCACAAACCATTTATTACGAAATTTCTGCAGAAAAATGAGAGCAATTGCAAGAAAAACAACAGCAGGAACTATGAGGAAAGCCGTTGAAAGTAGCATTCGGCGGATACGAACAGCGATTGTAAAAGCCGCGCAGTATAGAAACAAAGAAAATGTATCGACCGCCGAAAAGATAAAAAATTTATACGGCGATATATATAATGCACCAAGCCACGTATTTGGCGAACACGTGGAGTGTAGAAAATTAAAGTACTTCTGCGACGGGAAAAACAAAGAGAACGAAAGAAATATCGTCCCACAGTTAAAGTACATGGGAATATATCAGCAAATCAACGATATAATTCGACCATTAATAGCTCATGCAAAAAGCTTATTATATAGCTGCAACAATAATAGCGCAGAAAGCTTCAACGGGATCGTCGCCAAATATATTGGTGGAAAAAGACTGAATCTCGGGGAACGAGGTTCGTACACGGCAAGATGTGCTGCTGCCGTGTTACAATACAACACCAAGGAAGCACTATCCCGGTTGAATAGGGCGATGAACAAGAAGCCGCCCGCAATTGTATGCAATATGGAAGAAAAAGGAAAACGTGCAAACAAAATAATGAATGAAAAACGTCGAAAGAATATTACAGCGCGAATACAGAAAAAATCGCGCTCCAAAAAAGATTTTGATTATGGAGCAAACGCTGCACACCCAGATATGGATCCAAATATTTATAAGTTGGAGGAAGGAAAACATTTGGAAATGCAATTATACTCGTGGATCATGTGATCGCACGAGTTGCTGGATACTGGTGTGACGACGAACGACCTACGTTTGATCTACTTGCTAAGTCAGTGTTAAGACATACTAACACTTTGTTACAGATTTTACAATAGAAGATTTGCGAGGAAAGAAATTTTCATGAGTATGACGGCGCGTGTAGTTCTTCGTTACGAAAGAGAAAAAAAAGAATACTTCGCGCATGGAGAAAGACATGTCAGGTAATGTTATACAACATTCAAATATAATATAGGAATTTTTTTTCCTTATAGCAATGAATTCTTTTTTTAATCTTTTTTTAATTTTTATTTTTTTAGGTGACGGCATCTAATGTTATTATCGTAGTATCGGCATTAGATAAATTAAACGAAGATCTTTATAAACAATGGTTAGGAACAGTATATTTACCAAATTCGTCCGAAAATAGTATTTTACTACTGGAAAAATATTATTGGAATGGCGTGCGACAATGCACCCTTTCTGATCGGTTGTAATAATTCATTTATGTCCTATCTTAAGGTAGAATTTCCGGAATTAATTGCACTAAATTGCCTTTGCCATTCTTCCGCTCTTATAACTAGTCACTCTTGTGATCAGTTGCTTTCTGCTTGTACTATTTCTTAAATATTTTAAAAATAGTTTTAAAAATAGTTTTAAAATATTAAAATATAAATAGTTCTTTCTTTACCCCACTCAAATGCTGAAACCGAACGTATATTTTCAATTCTGGCGGATGTTAGAAATAAAAGAAGAAACTAATTATCTAACGATACGGTTTCTTCAATTTGTATAATTAGGTCTAGTTTTCAAGCTAAAAATATTAATTGCACTAATTTCGAAGCAGATTCACGACATCTTGAACTGCATAACGCGCAAACTTGTATGAAGACAAATGCACATATTGTATTTTTACTTATATGTTTACTTTTAGCTTCTATTTATTCTATTTCTCTATCACGGTTCCCGAATCAATCTGTAGGAGGTACTAAAAAAGTGGACACAGTCATTGAATTTTAGCATCCATTTCTACGGCTATTTACTGACACATGTCTGCAAAGTATAAAAGGTTAGTGAACGCATGCTTTTATTAACATACATTATTTTAAAATTCGATAAAGTACTTTATTTATATTAAATTGATTCGTATTTTTTAGGCGATGCAAGAGGGAAGCATTGTGCAACAAGGCAGGATATATATTATCGTATTACTATTTTGGAGCAACCCGTTTTTTTATAAATGATAAGTATTATCAAAATTATATCGTGTTTGGTCTCATTTTAATCGTAAAAACCTCACGAGTATTTTATAAAAATTTGCAGACAAAAAATGTAAAAATTAAACAATTATATTGCTATATTAGGAACTTCAGATCTGTCAGTCCGCAACAAAGGAACCGCCGTGAGTTTCGTGTTACACTTGAACTGGTTCGAGCGAGGGTAACATAGGCGCAAGAAGAGACGTTTCGCACTGTTGAAGGATTTACTATAACAGCTGATCTGTCAAACACGGAACGAGATCAGTGACACGACAAGAGAGAGTTCCCCCATTCCTATTTAAACACGCGACATCAGATGGCGAGCGGGCTAGCGTGCCAACACCGGTAGTCAACAAAAGGCATCCACAAAGACGATAAAAAGAAGATAGTATTGTAAAAAATGTCACTGTGTTCTACATATGTTTCGATGGACGATAAATAAATATAATTTCGAACAGATATTATTGTATATTTTATTGTATCGTAACAGTTCATAGTAGAATATTATAACTTTTTTAATTTTAATTTTTTGTAATTTTGACAATGGTGAATTTTTTAAATACTCTATGTATTCTGCGAAATGCTTCTGTGTTCACAGTCATAACGCGGATTTGAACTTTCATTCAATTTACATTGATTGATGTTTCGCCGAACATACAAAAGGACAGCCAGCGCAGATCGAACGTAAACAAAACAGTATCAAATCGGTGTGACAATCCCAACGCAAGAATAAAACTTTTTTATTTTGGATTTCTTTCGAATGAAACTTTTAATAACATGTTTATGGCATTTTCCTGATTAAAATGAGACCAAACACGACACAATTCAAGACATATTTACTTGTAATTCCAAGCATTCCCCGTTAAGCGTTCAGCTTGTAGTGACGTCAATTTTCGAAGTTCCATCGTTCTGAAGGGCTCATTTTAAAGGGGAAGCTTCAAAGAATATGACCATATTATTTTTTAATTTTAACCTTTTACGCCCCTCATTGAAAAAACGCAAAAAAAGAATTTGTTTAAATTTTTCGACATTTTATAACAAATTGAAAAAATATTTTAAGAAAATATTTTAAATATTTTATTAGAAAAAATATTTTAAATTAGTTCAATCCATTGTGAATAAAATAAACAAAAATTGAGCTAAATCGGTTGAGTAGTTTCTGAGAAAAAAAATTCGTAAGTGAAGCCTATTTTCGTCAATATGGGCAAAAATTGCAAACTTTGAAGGCTTCTTATGTTAGGTATTGTTATCATGATTTTACCCCCCCCCCCAATTTCACGTGGGCTACAACGTATTTTGATTAGAGTTAAATCGCAGATGGTGAGGTCCAAAAGTGATCGATTTGGCGTGGAATGACCCGCTCGATACAATTCGCAAGCTAGACTCGAGCTCGTATTTCTACGGTTTCTTGATGTATAAAAGTGAATGTAATCATGTGAACATGTAGCAACATAGTAACGATCTGGCAACCGTGCCCTCGTGCCATTTCTTTGATCAAATTTGGTGGGTAATACGGACTACAATTTACTTTTGTATGTATAACCGGAAGATGACGCAACGCGAGTTGTCTTATTTGCAGATTTTTTATTTCCATCATTCTCCGTTTATGTAAATCGGCGCTCCAGTCGATTCGGAGGTAAACAAAACGGGATTTTACCCTTAACTAAATGCAACGGACTAGCCCACGGACTGCTTGACGGTTGACAAATACCTTCTCAACAAATACCTAGAAGGCAGTCTACAGCTACTGGAGCGCCTCTTGTCGTAATATAGTGACGTATCTGATGGGTCAGGTTGTCTTCTTTCTGTACAGTTCGCGTTACGTCGATGAATTCTTTTAAAAGTTTGAAATACCGATTATTACTGTCAACTGTAGTTAATGTCGGTTCTGTAAATTGCACTGTAAGTACCGTGATTCGTAAATTCGTAAGTCCGTCAATCAGTCGTTTATTACGTAAATCGACCAGCAGACCGTACTGTTTCAAAAAGTCAGCTCCAATTATTGGTTGTTTCGCCCTAGCTAATAGAAATTCCAAGGTAAATGGACGACGCAAGCCTAAATCTACAATTAAATTACGGGTATCGCACATGTCAATCGGAGTACCATTCGCTGTAAAAACCTTAAAATTAGAAGGGGTGGATTTTCGTTTTACCATCTGTAAGGGTAATACAGAAATATCTGCCCCGATATCTATTAACCCTTTGCACTATTTTGACGAGTCTGACTCGTGACGCACTCGCACTTCAATTGTGACAAATCTTACTCGAATTTTGAATACACTTCAATCTGGTGTCCAAGTCTAGTTATAATTTGCATAGTCAAGAATTGCTGAATACAGGACTGACATAACATTTCAACTTTCTTTGTCTGTTTTAATATGGTAGCTGCGATTGATTAGTTCTGACTGACGCACCTTACGAATAAATCATAGTGCAAGGGGTTAAATAACTTAAATTATTTTTCCTATTCCTTATTGTGAGACGACAATAACTCTCGCGACCATCCGACGCCGACTTTATTCGGGGTTGGTCCCCTAGTTTCCCGACGCAGGGTTTGATGGTGCTGCGGCGGTCGGTGAAGGCCCCGTCTATCCACAGGGTATGCCGCAGCAGTGAGCCCCGTCGCCGAACTTCCGGTGGTAGAAACAGAGATCACTCCTGTCTTCCTGTGATCTTAAACGGCGGAAGGGTTGTTGGCTCCTTGAACGCGAATGTGGCCGCCAAGGCTGGCGAAATCGTCGATCCATCTGCTCCTCTTGCTGGGTACTGAGAGTCTCCACCATGCTGGCCAACCTGAAAATCTGGTCCTCCAGACTGCTGATGCGGTCTGCTGACGATGGCTTTGGTGCATCCACCGTTGCAACTGTAGGCGCGGACATCTCTATGATTTTGTCTCCGAGCCAGGCCAATTTATTTACGTCGAAGGTGTTGCTTATTTCCAAGATGCTCCTCCCTTTTTCCGGCAAATTTTCTAAGAGTAGGGTGCGAAGCACTGCCTCTCCGATTTGTCCTCTTGCAACGTTTCGCAATTTCTGCAGACAATGCGAAGGTTTGTCGCTGCCCAAATCGTATCCTCGAAGAGTTCGACGCAACTTGGATTCGGGAGATTCATCAAATACGTTGATAATTCTACGTTTTACTTCGTCGTACTTGCCTCTCACTGGTGGGCACGTGAGAACATTTGCGATGAACGGTAGTACTGCGTGGTCTAGCTGCGTAACTACCTGACGATATTTTGTTTCGTCGCTAGTAATCCTCGCTAGGTCCACTGATCTTCTCTATGATATATCATTATTCCTTTTTAAACGAATAGGAAAATATAATGAACAAATAATAAAATTAACATAATAGTATGTTAACGAAGAGTAATAGTACAAAATAAGGAGCAAAAAATTTTGTATCTTTATGGAGCGCCAATCTACGACAAAGTTTAAAAGTGATTTATAACAACCGGCTTATACCTTCCACCTAATCCACTTCCCTATCGGTTGTTTCGAAGTGGGCACGTTTAAAATATTAAACTTCTTTATTCTATTCTTTCACAACAATAGCCAGTACAGAAATATCTTCAACGATATGTCATCGTGATGACATACTCCTTATTTAGAGCGATGAAAAGTCCCTTAGGAAGAGAAATTGCGCTGATATAAAACGCATGTACAGTCATAGTCTGCCTTGACTGTTTCGCTTGTTATTATCATAATATGTAGCCTAGCATGGAGAACACAAGTAATGTAAAAAATTAGCGATAACAATAAATAATTCGTTGAAAATCAGTTATAAATCTACCAAGAACAATACAATAATCATAGAAGATTGATTAAAATGTTATATAGCATCACAAAAATTTGACAACAGCGAAAGTTGTCGAAAGATCGACATGTATCGCGTCGCGAAAACATAGGCTACTCCGCGGAGCGGTAGGCGAGGCGCGTTACGCGAAGCCGCGAGCCACGAACTTGACAATGAGCCTGTTGATAACGGCGGCCGCGGATAGCAATCGACGTGTATAAAATAGAGGCCCGCAATCGGAGCCGGCCTATTTGGCTATCTGAGAGACAGGATGAGGTAAGGACCATCGGTTACTTTTCGACTAGCCTAGGAACTCCGGCAGGAGAGTTCGGCAATAATACCTGGATGCCTGCCTGTAGAAAGACTCGCTGATTAGGGACTGCGGCAGGAGAGTTTGACGAAAATACCTGGAGCACGGGAGCTTGTTCTTGGACACTACTCCAACATGGAGAGTTCGACGAACATATCTGGACGCCTGTCGGACGTCAAAGGACAGAGCATCTCCTGGATGTCCCAGGTAAAATACAGGAGTTCGATATGGAAAGTTTGGAGATAATACCTCGATGCCAATCGAACGGGAGAGAACAGAATTACTCCTAGACGCCTGGTTAAATAGACATGTAGACAGAAAAAATGATTTTTGTGTAAATTGTATATCCTGTACAACTCTTACTCCTTGGAATGAATCCTACATTCCACAGATTCCTATTCTTTGAATTCCGAGTCCCATTCCTGACGAGCGACGAACGATGACTATAGTAATGAATATTTTACGTAGTAAAGGACTCAGATCTCAATTCACCAAATAACATTTCCTTTAACTTATATCTCTTCCTATCTAAAACAGAAATATTATAAACCACATAACACACTCATTTTATAACGAAAACGAGAATAGTTAAATTATTTATATTTTCGTCCGAAACACGTCAAAATTTTTTACATATTTTGTATTTCTTTCCAATATAAGATTCTCTGCATAAGATATTTGCCATATCTACTACATCATTAATTTTTTTTGAATTCTTGAATGCTACTAACTAGAAAAGATAAAGTAATACTCGATAATAAAAATTTCACGTTATCTTACGTTATCTTTATATTAAACGAAACATAAAGTATAAGAAGGGAAAAGGGTCTAGCCGAATTAAATAGCCAAAAATGCCGTTGAGACTAAATGAAACATCGAACATGTCAGTCGATAGCATATCCAAAGAAAACATCTCACACCACGTTTGAACCCCCTATCTCACCGTGGGTGTAGTGAAAGGGAAAAATCGAAATTCCAGTTTTAGCCTACTTTCCCTATTTAATCTCGTACAAAAATTCTGAAACATTGAGGTCCACATAGCGCATATTATAGAATTTTTTATAGAAAAATATCCTCTAATTTTTTCAAATTTTTCGGTGAAGTGTGCCACAGTTAAAAAAATTAAAAACCGATACATTTCTTTTGAAAAAGTACTTTCCACTTCGAATTTGCACGTCTTCTTTTCTCAGTATATTTATTAAGTAATCTTAAATAGATTCACATTTATAATTGATGTAAATAATATATTAGTTAAAAAAATAACATTCCTTCATTAATTAACAGCTCCACATTCTAATCTTATAGGATAGTGAGGTTGGAATAGAACTTTATTGTTAAATGTTAGTTTCAACGGCAAATCATTTCTTTTTAAAAAGCTGCGTTCTTAATTGTGGACGTGGCAGCACGACAAGAAAGCGATGTTGAAGAAATCCACCCACCATTGGGGATGAAGAGCCCAAAGAGAGGAGGGAAGTACTCCTCGACACACCTAGAAGCTGGCTCGGCGAAAAATGCAAATATAAAACTTTCTTATCTTTGACTATTAAAATGAGATACATTTTGTGATTAAAGTAAGACGAAACACGCCGTAATTCGGGACATATTTACTCGCAATAACTTATGGAAGTAAAGTTCTCGATGTAGGCATAACGTTTGGAATTACAAATATAGTAAATTGTCATATTTGGTTTGACTTTAATCAGGAAGAAGGCACTAATATGTTGGTAAATTTTTATAAAAAATGGATTAACAGTAAAAAAGTTTGCAATCGCTACATTTCTTCCTTTTTTACTCGCTATTCTACTTTGCATTAGAAACCGATTATTGTCAATTAAATCAGTAAATATAGTCCAAATTATATTGTGTTTAGTCTCATTTTAATTAGGAAACTGTGAAAAAATCGTTAAAGATAAAAGATAAAGAAGTTTTATCCTTACGTTAGTATTGTCTCATCAATACCTTACTGTTTGTTTTTGCTCAGTCCTTTCAATCATCCGATGTGTTTTCTCCGTGTTAACGTCAATTTGTTGCAAGCGAAGCTGTGGTAACGGTCGGAACCACTGCATGTAACAAATTTTTTATATTTCGTAAAATTGTGCTTGAATATAAGCAATTTTTTTTATATTATTTTATATTTTTTAATTTTATATAATTTATATAATTATATAATTCATTTATATAATTTAAATGAAATTTTTTTTATATAGAAATTGAATCGTTGAAATATTTTAAATGCACTTTGAGTGCTTCTAATTCCCAGGTTGGGCGTCAATTATGTGAATGTTAAATTTTAACTGTATATTATACGAAGTTTATGGCCAATTACCGAATGAAAAGTAACCAGATATTTAAATTAGATTTATGATTTGACCTATATAAGGTCAAGGTTTATGTAATAACAAATTCTAATATATTTCGTCAAGTGTGTTACAACTAATGATGTAATTCACCCGTTTTATTTATTGGAACACAACTTTTGCTTACATGTACGAAATAATTTGTTTCTTATCGTCTTCATAAGTCTGATACAGTGTTTGAAATATTGAATAGTTTCGCTATAGAACAAATAAAATATGCGTAATTTTCGAACAGTCTTTTTCAGTAGGAATGCCTGATAAATAGGAATATAAAATTTATATCAGTTTTAATAGATATTAATATACTGACACGCAATGATGCGTGGGACTGCTATGTCCACAATTTAATTTTCTCAATATAAATATACTGAATAGAAATGTGTTGTTGTGGAGCCAACGTCTTGATGAAAAATACGATTGTGGACTTGTCGCAGCACCTTTTACACTCAGCCGATTAATCGGAGGAGATGTTCCGGTGGAGGACCGTGTTGGGGCTCAAGACTTCCTCCGGTGCCGGACGCCTCATTCTAACAGCGTACATCCGATTATAATATTCGCGACGCGTATAGTACAGAAACACTCAGATCGACCTTGCCGAACAATTCGGGAAGAGTGTAGCGGTGCCTGCACTATAAAGTTCACATATCTATCGAGAACAACCAGAAGATGCCCGCAGGCACAGCGTGTGGGCTGAGCAACACTTCGGTTATCCAATACGATTTTGAGCTATGCGAGCACGATTTCCTTTTCAAACGGAGAGGTAGCAGTACTACACGGTCGGGTTCACCTCTTCACAAAGACATTCGAGTATAACTAATGAGTAGCGGCAGGGCACTTTTGTGAGCTGAGCGATACTCTGGTTGGTCAAACGAGTCTGTGAGCTGTGCCACGATCAAATCTTGGTAGAAATCGTTCAGTTCTACACTCACGAGGCTACCTCTCGTAAGGACACGTAGGTACAATTAGACGATATGGCCGGACACTTTGCGTGGGCCGAGCGACACTTCAATTGCCTGTATTAGCCTGTGAGTCGTACCACGCACAATGAACAATTAAGCAACCTCAGTGCTATCTACTACTGTGGTATCATCGTCGTTACTTTACTGTTGACGATTGAATCACTATCAACAATTACTTACCATCTCCTTCCATTCAGCGAAATATAATGAATTGTCATTAATTATTTCTTTACAATATTCAGAAATCTTATGTGCTTGACTACTACGCTGTACGCATCCAACATAGAAAATTCTATGATCGCGTTCTAGCAGTGCCACAGCTTGGTTTGTGCTCGTGACTCCTCGGTTTGAGGCGCATATGCAACGAGGGTAAGATAAGGTTTGACTGAATTATCAGATCGGTTTGACTACATTATCACATCGGTTTGACTACATTACGAAGTCGGTTTGACCACTCTATTACACATCGGTTTTCCCTAAACGGATTCAGATAAGTGCTTCCTGGTTCACTTCCAGACGTAGAGTGCTAGCTCTGATTTTCGCATCGATCTTCTTCGATAGCTATCGAGAAGGGATCGATGCGCACGCATAATTACCCTAAGTTGGGCAAATACCCTAAATTCTTATCCCCGCGACAAGGATCGCGGGTTGTCCCGGTAGTAAGGGAAGCCCTTGCCGTAGTTATAGTCACGTATAAATTTTCTATTCGTATGTATGTAACCAGCATGGTTACAACCCCAATAAGAAAAAAAATCTAAAGGAAATGACAGGAAGAAAAAAAGGGTTAGATTATATTGAATAAAAATAATATTAAATTTATTTATATTAAACGAACATATATTTTTATAATTGTTCAATCTCAAATGCGATGAATCCACTTAAAAAGTGTAACAATGAATATTATTATTTTGAAAACTTGAACGTACTTTTCAAACCGTGTTTAACCAGGGGTCATTCCACGCCAAACCGATCACTTTTGGACGTCACTATCTGCGATTTTGGTGCAAATGGGTTTGACTTGCGAACTTTTTTTTCAGAAACTACTTATCCGATTTAGCCAAATTTTTTTTGTTTTATTCATAAAGGATTGGGCTATTTTAAAATATTTTTTTGACTTCGTGAATTTGTTATAAATTATCGAAAAATTTAAACAAATTCTTTTTTTGCGTTTTTCTCAATAAGGGGCGTAAAGGGTTCAAATTTAAAAAAAATATGGTCATATCCTTTGAAATTTCCCCTACAAAATGAGTCCTTCAAAACGATGGAGCGTCGAAAATTGACGTCACTATAAACTGGAAAAGAACGCGATGTACCTGCGTTTCTGGTAGGCGAGTCGTGTGCTTTGCTATTATGATCGGTTGTTTTTTACCACTAGTTTCGAAGCAATACGAGAAGACTTCATACACGACTAAAGAACTCAGTTTATACTTCTGTAACGTTTCTGGAACTAAGCTCGGAAAGTTAACAGCGCTCATAAGGTAAAGAGCGACTTTTACCTATTGAACGACGCGTTTTTATAATAACTAAATCTAAAAGAATGTGGGATTCGTATGGTGTGCGGTTAAGGAGTGAATTCCACAGGTCAATACCTTTCAATAATTAGGTTTATTCAATTAACTAATGAGAATGATGAATTTTACAATTAACAATTATTATTTGTAAATATGAAAAGTACATGTATCTGATGAACGATTCTATCAAAAGAACAAAATATACTTTTATCGCATAATAAGCAGAAACTCAATAAATTAAATAATACATAATCTGTGAATGTTAAATGAATCTAACAGAAACGCAATTCGCTGGTTAATAATCTTGGAACCTAGCGTTACAATGAATCCTACCTAGGTTTTGATTATCTTTCTAGGCTAACCTAACTACGCGTTTACAAAATTAACAAGTTTCGAAATTTTTAGTCGGTTATCTAACGCGTGTGTAGTCGACTACTAGTACGCTACGCAAGATACGCTTGTGACAGAACAATATTCTTTTATTAATTCAAGATTCTAAAATTTATGTGAAATTAATAAATTAATTTGGTACGGAACAGTTACTCTTTAATTTGACTCTACAACATGATCAGATCGCTTAATTGGGGAGACTGTTGTTCACTGGCTACTAAACCACCCAACGATACCAGAATCAGATGAACAACAATCGTCCAACAGGCTAACAAACTAAAAATAACTCTAAGTATTAATCGTAATTACTGAACTGCCATCCAAAAGACACGGGCTTCAGAGACCAAGCCGCTCAAATAGGGAGTCTGCTATTCGCTGCCTACTAAACTACCCAGAGTGAACTCCGACAATCTGATGGCGCGTTAGTAATTCGACAAAAATAATAATATTAAATTAGTAGCTGTAGAGTTCTTGTTTGGATGTCTTAGCCTTTCTTGGGGCTGAGCATAGCACTCGCCTAATGGTGTTTCAGAGACAAGACCGCTTGAATGAGGAGCTTGTTGTTCACTGGCTAGTAAACGATCCAGCGATCAAGTATCCAAATAGCATATACACGTTGCCCAATCAAGAACTAAAAATCTTTTTGGTTTTAACCAGCGAAAACTGTTCCGGGTTATACTTGTGACGTATCGGTCCGGGGGACAATGAATAAGTCCCCTGCGGGGGAGGGCAACCAGGGAAAGTGGCCCTCCTGCTACCAACGTGCACGACCACGGACGATTTTATTTCCGGGCGCCAGTGCGAAGGCACTCGTCCGGGATCTTCGCCCTTCCGGCTGCTCGGACGGGAGCGGAAATCAGGGGAGGTCAAGAAATAATTAGGCGACCCGCGAGTAATATAGAAAGAATGAATTTTAATGGAGGCCGAAATAGGCCAATCCACCGGAACCGAAAAGAGCCCCTCGCGGTACAAATTACGGCCGGGAAAAAGGTCCGCACTCGCCAAACGCGAAGGGGGTTTCGCGGCGCGGGGGCTCACGATACAAAAGAAAGAGAAAAACAAAAGAAAGAAGAAGCGCGACGGTAAAGCGAACGCGAACGCACGCACGGGAGCACACCCTTTCGGTGGTGTGGACAGAAGGGGGACGCTGGTCCTAAACTCGGAAATATAGCAAAAGCAAAAAAGAAATGTGTGATTAGCGCGGTACCGACGCGTAACAACGCGGAGGCGCAAAGATCGACGAAAAACGGTACGCGGCCTCTCGGGTCCTCGTCGCCGGGGGGGGGGGGTGGTCCTGCGTTCAGGTACCACCCGCACACACGCACGCAAACACACTCGCAACGAAAAGGGGCGTAAATCGCCTAGAGGTAAGAAAAATATCTTACCTTTTTCTGTTTCCGGTACGGTATACCCAGCACTCACGTCCAATCCTTCCACACACACAGCACACACAAAAAAACACAAAGAAAGAAAACGGAGGGGACGAAAAGAAAGTAAAGAAAAAGAAAATATAAGGAGGACAGGGAAATCAAAAGAAAACTGTACTAGACTTTTAAGAGGCTTGAGGGGCACTCGCAACGTAGGTATATCGCGTATCGCGGCTCGCCGACCGGTCAGCAGGCGGCTGGCGGCTTTCCGGTGGGCCCATCCCGCGCTTCCATCGCTCGGGTGGAGGTTCCTCGCGACCGGGGACGCGGCTCCCTGCGATCGCGGCTCTCGGCGGCCGTCGTCAGCGAAAGGGGTGGCATGGCGGGGAACGCGTTGTCCAATAAATAAAAAAAAAAACAATAAATAAAAAAAAAACACACTCATCCCTCCATTCGCTCCGGCGGCGAGGATGTCGCCTGGGCGGAGGAGGGAGGCCGGCGGGCCTGTTGGCCACTCGTAACGAGGCAAAAAAAAAATGCCTCGTTACATACTTCTCTGAAGATCCGACTTGCTCTACTTCGAAAACTGTTCTGCACAGTATGTACATGGGTTTCGCTCACCCTTTTATACCCTGAAAATTCGCAATTTGCCTTTCACTTTGCAAGGCTATGGAAGCTACCCCTATGTTAAACGTATATAATTTTTACGTATAATTTTTAATTATTTATTTATACATTAGTTAATAAAGCAAATATTTTTATTAATTCGTTAGTAATATATTCTGACTAATATTGAATGATTTTAACATAAAAATGATAGTCCAATAATATTTTAATTCGAAATATATTCTTTGTCCTTTTCTAATGCGCACGCATCCTACAGGAGCCTAGGCTAGCGATGAAGCGCGCGATCTTTGTTTAAAATATTACGTACGATTTTTAATTTCTCTAGACTGATAAAAGAATGCATTAATTCGATTACTGATCATTTATTTTAATTTTTAATCAATCCATTCCTTATGTTTTGATATATAAATAATAATAATTTAATAACTTAAATAAGTTTTGTTTTATCGACTGATTAAATAATACATATGGTAATTGTTCTGTCTTATGACGCGTCGGTAAAAGAAAAATAATGAAAAATGATGAAAAATAATGGATTTACAATAAAGAAAGAAAATATACATCTAGATTCTTCATGGATGAATCTTCCGGGATGTTACAGCTTCCCCCTTATACAGTCTCTTGCCCTTAAGAGACGTATGTTCAGCTTTTGGGAATCGCTGTCTGATACATCTGCAGCAATGGCAACTTTTTGACTCGTTCCTTAGAGATGCTGCGCCGTGTCCAAATGACCATAGAATTTTCCAGTGTTTGCGTCTTGGGTTACTGGGGGTCTTAATTTTTCGACATAATTCCTATGGAGGACTTGGAATGTCGATGTTCCTCAGCTTCCATTGGTTTCTAGAACATTCCTCGGGATGAGGTATTATTATTAATATCATGTTTCCTCCGTATCGAATTAATGGATTTTTATATGATTTCTTCTCTCGCTCTCTCTCCCTCGGGCTGTCGCCCTTCTATTTGTCGTTTAAATTTTCGCAGAGCGACTCGTCTCCCTGCTCTTCGTCCCATTGTTAGTTTTCTAATATGGCGGTATTAACAATATGGCGCAATGGGTATATTTACATATATATATTTTTTTTCTTAATTAATTAATTCGGGTTGAATAAATTCTATTCATTAAGATTTTACTATCATTTATTGAAATTATTTATGTATATTACAAAGAGAAGAAAAAAAAATAGAAATTAGTTACAGTATTTTATATTATTATATATTTTTTTTTACAGTTCAGCAACGGTCTCTATTGTTTTTACATCTCTACACTCGGCCGTCCTGCAGTAATATCTTGCCTCAGATATTTTAGGCGCTTTCCTCGTCGCCTTTTCCAGTTAATTAGATTTCGGAACACTGTGTTTACAAATTTCTGAAAAAGCACTTTTAAAAATTCGCACTGTCTACCCGGCACGAGAAACGATGTGTATTTCCTACACTCCGGTTTTATGGCAACGTGAAAAAATCGATTTTTCAAATCAAGTGTACTATTGACCGTCGCGCCTTGCAATGCGTCTAACTGATCGTCTAGTAATGGAAGTGGGTAGGGATCCTTAATGATTTTTCTATTTAATTGCCTGTAATCGACACACAATTGCGATGACCCGTCTTTTTTCTTTGGTTCGTAATTTTCTATTAAGGACATTACACGGTTTGTGATCTGGGGATCTCTTATGTGAGAGGTGTCTATTTGGTTGGCTTCTTCACACATGTCTATTAGCCATACCTCGGGCAGGTCGATTTCTGATGACTGAGCCTTGCTCAGCTGACAAATCTCGACGTGCCCGTGCTTAATAATTAATTGTACGGTATTTAGAAAATCTATCCCAAACAGAAGACTATGACGCATAAGCGATTCAGGCACGACATGTGCCATAATAGGGTATGCCGACCCGTCGATCTCAATGGTGGTTAAAAACCCCCCTAAAGTTTTATTCGACGTGGATCCTATACCAGCAAACCAAACTTGCTTGTGTTGCAAACACGGCGCGCCTATTTTATCGTAAACGTCTGCTCACATTAGTGTTACGTCGCTCCCGGTATCGATAAGGGAGCGGTCTCCAATGTCGGAGTTCGAATTCCCTTTTCCTGGCCACTCTACTCGGGAGATGGTGGAACATCCCTCGCATTTCCCTCAGCAACTGGTTTATGGGCATCGTGACGTATTCTGGCCTGGAATGGAACCACTCCATTGCTTTCCCTCTCAGCCGAGATCCCAACAAAACCATCGCTTCGCAATTTGTTGGCTGATGAGCACCTCGTAATAACTGGAATTGTCGTTCCCAATGTTCGAAGGGCCCATCACTGTCAAAGTGGCTTAGCAATTCGGCGATGACCGTTACGCTTATTCGAGTTCGATTCATCTCTTCGAACGTCGATGTCCGTGGGATGTCTTGACGTACTCTTATTTCTTCTGTCCCTGGTCGAGCTGAATTTGCCGCCAAATTCAACTGCTGCATCCGTTGCATGACTTCAATTTCTCGCCGCGCTAGTTTCAACTCCTTCTGCATCATGTCTCATTCCCGTTGCGCCATCTCCATCTCGCGTCGCATCCAGTCGGTTTTCTTTTCGTTTTCTCTTGGATATTCCATCATCGACGACTTCTGCATGACTTCAGGCGTGTCCACTGATGGTCCTCCCGCTGAATCGACACTCAGAAGCCTGGAGATGAGCTCTATCTTTGGCCCCGCAATAGGCTGACCCAACTCTCGCAGCATATCTTTTAATTGTTGCACCGTGAACTCAGATGATTTTAAAATCAATGACATGAAAATCAATGTCAAAGAATGGCTCATGATTTTAAAATTAATTTTGTTGGACCGGGGAAACGTTTTTTAAATTTTTCTAGACATTTAAATGCATTCTAGACTTCTTTTTTCTCTTCTTGTGTAAATTTGATTCCATGTACTTGTACTTCTTCACGTTTCGTCCCTTTCATTAATCTTTTCTTCATCCCTTCCTTCGTCTATTTTATCATTCATTTGTTCACTAGTATCTGTGTCCATTTTTTCCTGTTCATCCTGGTTCCTCTCTTTGACATTTTCTTTAGCTTCTTTTGAGTACCTATTCTCCTCTGCCGTATACAGACAAATAGTTTTCAATATCTTGTGCGGTTATATTCTCTTCTAAAAAATGCGCGTAAGTTTGTTGCATTATTGTGTTTTCTTCTTCCTCTTCTTTTGGTGTTTCTTCAGTTTCTAATTGTTGTGGTAAAATAATTGTGTTCCATGCATTTTTTATGTTATTCTGTGTTACTTCACTCCACCCTTTATTGATAATTTCAATACAATCTTTAATTGTATATTTTTTGTAAAAATCGTTTACTCCTTTTTCATTTTTATTTACGCGTTGCATTAGCATATGACGGAAACATCTTTTTGTTTTTTGTATTATTCCCTGATGCATCGGTTGGATTAACGTAGTTGTATTTGGCGGCAAATAGATTATTTGAAAATAATCATCGTTTTGTAGTTTGATAGAAGTTTGTGGCTCGAACAATTGTCAACTAATATAACAACTTTGCAGTTTTAAAATAATTTTCGAACCAATCAATAAACTTGAGCTGGATTGAGCTTTGAAAATGACTGGCAGTTGGTCGATATTATTTTTCAATGCGCGTGGTTTTTTGTATTTGTTGATGACAAGGGGCATCATTTTGTGCGTCCCTGTAACATTTGCACGAAACCCTACACTTACTCTTTCTTTTCTCATTTTTTGTCCGCTTACGCACACTTCCTGTTTTCCTACAAGGGTTTTTACTGGTAATGCCTTCAAAAATAGGCCACTTTCATCCATATTGTATACATTATCTAAGTCGATATTCTCTTCGTCCAAAAATTACCTAAATTCACTAACAAATTTTTCGGCCGCACTTTTATCAATACTATCTTGTTCACCATACATGTGAACTAGTCTGATTCCGTGGCGTCTTTTAAATTTTGCGAGCCGCCCCGCACTGACTTTAAAATGTGCACTTATTCCCATGTGTTCCTTTAGTTTAGTTGCTTTTTCTAAAAATAGAGCGTCTGAAATGAAATCGCCCATAGCCCACCTTTGTGCAAACCATGTAAGCAATTTTTGCTCCAATTCTTCATAAATCGGTTTCCTGATTTTTTGCCGACGTTTCTCCTCCTTGTCTGTCTCCGCAAATTTCATAATTTGTGGAGCTTTCTGTAATATTCGTCGAATCGTTGTGGAATACACGTTATATTTTTCCGCGGCATTTGCTATAGACAACATTTCTAAGTCTTTCAAAACATTTAGACGTTGTTGAATAATTAAAACAATTGCTTTGTTGTTTGCCATCACTACACTATTCGTAAAACTATTCGTTCGCACTTATGCTCAAATTTTACACAGAGTATAGAACAATATATTTTTAGATAAAATACAATTTTAAGGATCGCTGCTGGAAGGTAATGACGCTATCGATTTCTTTTGGGAAACGCACAGAAAAGTCTTGAAGAAGTTTTCGAATGTCTCCATTCCTCGGTTCCTTAGGTTTAGATTCAGCGACAGTTTTTTCCTTGTACTGCAGTAATTGTTTAAGCGAGTCCTTGTCTCCATCATCCTCAGAATTGTTAGCATGTTGGTTAGATACCAAGCTGTCAGCTGAGCTATTGGCACTGTGGTTACTATTACCATCACGTAAGCGGTTTAGTTTGACCCACAGGGTGACTAAATGGCTTCAGCTCGCTTCCGTTGATCAACTGATAAATAAACATTGAAGCGAAGATCCAGATAGAGAGCGGCGGACACACATATTAAGTGCAGAAGAATCTTTCCTCTATTCTCCATGGCAGCATGGATGGCTACGGCAAGGGCAGACTTCACCTTCCTTGTGTCTATTTTATATCGCATCCATGCTACTAAAAAGTCGCCGACTGTAAGTTGCTCGGGTTGAAGCTTTTTTCTTGTAACTTTGGTGGGAAGGAGAGCGGCAATTATCTCTTTTACTGTTACCCAGTCGCTCTCTGTTAAAACGACATTTTCGTCTCTATTATTTTTGTTGGCCTCCATCAAAACTTGCATACACACATCCTGCAGAGATACCAGACTCGTTAACATGTCGTGTGTGGAGTGCCAACGAGTCTCCACGTCCAGTAGAGGTTTGTTGTGTCCCAACCCTGCGCGAACGCCAGCAGCTATTGGGCTGCGCAGCTTCTTCACGACATTTCTTGCCTTGTAAATCGGCTCTTGAAACTTGCCAAGTGCATCCTACACGTCAAGCTGCAATGTGTGCGCTGCACAACGTTGATCGATAATTCCCACGACCGGCTCTACTTGTTGCATGTTTTCTATAACTTTTGGCCATTCCTCCGCAACCGCCAAGAGAGTATTTTCCAGCGTTTATTCGTTGGCATCGTTTAATTCAGATGCCAGGATACCCTCAATGTCCTCTTCCTCTGATTCTTGAGAACCTGCAATTGATGCCTCTTCACCAAGGAGAGCGACGGATTTTGTCATGTTGCGGTCATTGTCGGTGGTAATGCTGTATACTTGCTCTGAGCTTATGGGAGAACTGGAGAGTACAGTAAGCACTTCCCTTTTGAGATTTTCAGCCGTTTGCTGGAAGAAAAGCTCTTTTACAGCAAGATTCGACAATTCTTGCACAGCTGAATGTTGACTCCAAGAAGGGAACGATCCAATCGTGTGGTGGAATCCAGCTTGAGACATAACATTCTGCCTTGGATCTCATTCTTAATTTTTTCTTTTAACTGCTGAGCTTCGTAATGGACAAAGTCCCGAATGTTATGTCGATTGATACCCATGTTGGTGCCATGCTGTGTGCGAAAGCGTAAATAATGGGGTTGAGGATTTTCCGTAAACTGCAGAAAAAGGACGGCCATTAACGGTCGTCATTTCCACCAGTGCGTCTACTATGACGCGGGCTCTATCCATGGCAATGGTGATGACGGCCTCCTTGCTGACCTTCCTCTTTATATTTACGAGACTCTGTTTTGCAACAACAGCATATGGGGTTTCCACGAAGGAACTTGATGAGCTCAAACTAGATGCGGGCGTTGAAATTCCTACATTTTCTGTTTTTTCTGTCTTTGGCAATGAGTTAGATTTATTTTTCAGCATCTCAATACGTTTCATAGTAATAATACCATGCTGTACTGGATGCTTGGCATATACAGTGGAGGACAAAAGTATTTGTACACTTGAAATATAGGAATAAAAAGAACAATATTTCCTTTATTATTAAGTATATTTAATCATATGTAGCTATATATTAAACATTACACTCACAGCAACAAATGACCAAAAACTGAAGGCAATAACATCATGTAGTAACTTGAAATGACTTCAAATTCACGAGACTGTAAGAAATCGCCGGGACAAAAGTGTTCGTACACTTAATTATTGCTACAATTATATTAGCAGGAATTTTATAAATTAATATTGTGTATGATAACCCCTCCGGCGAATCACTTCACGCAATCTGTCGGGCGTTGACAACACCAAATTTTTAACGAAGTCAGGTTCTATATTACACCATTCTCTTTTTAATATTTCTTTCAAGTGTTCTTTCGACATTATATCATGTTTTTGCACTTTTTTTTCTAGTTTCGCCCATATATGTTCGATAAAATTTAACTGAGGCGATTGTGGAGGAGTGTCTAACCTGTGGGGAGTATGGTATAACAATCACTAACGCACTATATAGGCTGTATGTTTCGGGTCACAGTCCTGCTGAAAATAAAACGTTTTCCCAATGCCTAATTTATCTGCACTATTTTGTAAATTTTCTTTTAAAATAATTAATATAAATGTTTATCCATTATTTTATCTATTATTACTAAATTGCCGACTCCAGAAGCAGCAATACATCCCCACACCATCACACTTCCACCTCCGTGTTTCGTCGTCGGTAGCATATTTTTGAAATCCAATTCAGTATTAGCTTTCCGCCATACTTTTGACATACATTTGATAAGTTTTGACTCATCGGAAAATACTACGTTTTTCCAGAAGTCGTCGCTAGCATTTATGTGTTGTTCTGCAAATTCTAATCTCCTTTTTTGTTTACTTTGCTTATGAGTGTGTAACATCCCTAAAGAATTTTTTTGTTTTTATTTCCCTCAGAAGTGTCTCAATGCTAATTTTATTTCGTTTTTTCAAAGGTACTTTTAATTTCAATTATCGACTGTATTTTTCTTTTACCGATCGCGACATTAGACAAATCAATTACCATCGAAATTTAGTTGAACTGTCGGTAACATGTATTTATAAATATTATGTTATTAAATAATTATTAGGTCCAGCAAACATACGAGCTGATCAGTTAAATGTTAAGTTGAGTTATTAATTATCAGATTCATGTATTATTTTACTTATTATTTAAATAAATAGTAAGTTATAAAGGATTTGTATGGAATATTCGGCTGTACTTCCGAAAACCTCCATGCTCTTAATTAGCTGAAATTTTGGGAATGGGTTTCTTTTTAATAAAAATGATGATTCCGAGAAGGATTTTTAGCGACTTGAGAAAAAATTTTGTATCATTTGGGTGTCACTCCCTACTTTACCGACACAATTATTACCGGCAGGAATACTTGTGGCAGATTTGAAGGCGATTCTGATGCTATGCAATCTGCTATTTTCAATTCCTTTTAAAAGGTATCAATGTGTAACATTCCTGGAGAATTTTTTTGTTTTTGTCGTCCTCAGAATTGTCTCACTGTTAAGATATTTCATTTCTCCAGAGGTATAATTAATTTCTATCATCGACCGCATTTTTCATTTACCGACCGCGACATTAGACATGTCAATTACCATAAAGATTTAGTTTTGACTGTCGGTAACACATAGATATATATATATATATATATATATATATATATATATATATATACTTTGATTTACGAATATTATATGGTTATTTAGTTTAGCAAATATATGAGCTAATTAATTAATTGTTAAGTTAGATTATTAAACGTCAGATTCCTTTATTATTTTACTTATTTAAATAAATAGTATATTATATAGATTTTGTATGGAATATTCCACGCGCTGCGATTCTATCTCAGGAAAATAGAAAGAGTACGCTATATATATAAGAAAAGGATAGAATATACATTTTCGTTAACAATGTTAAATATAAAAGTTATTAAATAATTATTTGTTGAATCGAAATATAGGAAAGCTAATATAATGATATGTTAAAGTTGAATTATTAATAATCAAAATCAAATGTTAGTTTGTTTGAATAAATAATATATATTGTAAATGTTTCATACGCAATATACCGAAATGCCTACGTGCCTACGTGACACGACGCTAGCCAGGATTTCTTAGAATTAGCACGCAATCTCTAAAGAGAGAGACAGATTATAAAATTTCAATTAACAATATTATTTGTCATTAGAATTACTAATTCGTCAAATCCATTAATATATATAGTTAGCTAATGTTATGTTAAGTTTAATTATCGATACTCGAAGTCAGAAATCATTTTATTAATCCAGATAAATAATAAATTGTAATAGAAATCTATGGAATATTCCGAAGCATCGTCTGCTTCAACATATAGTTCAGATCCTTGTAGAAATACGTGCGTAGTATGTAGAAAAAGACAGCGAATATGTTTCTCGCTTAATACGCTATTAAATTATTATTTTCACATTTAAAACATTAACTACGATTCAGAAAACACTATTGACAATGTTAGAAATTCATTTACTTCATTAATAAATGTTTAATTAGGAAATATATATAAAATTGTATGTAAAATTATACGCAAAATTATACACGTCGAACATAGGGGTAGTTTTCCAGAGCCTTGAAAAGTGAAGGGACTTCGAGTATAAAAGGCCGAACGAAACCCGCCTAGGGTGCAGAACAGTTTTCAAAGTCGAGTAAGCTACACGTCGTTAGATAAGTATAATCCGGAACAGTTTTCGCTGGTCAGAGCCGAAAAGATTCTTAATTCTTGATTGGAAGTGCGGGTATACGCCATTTGGATACCTGATCGCTGGGTCGTTCTAGTAGCCAGTGAACAACAGGCTCCCCGTTCAAGCGGTCTTGCATCTGAAACTCCGTCAGGAGAGTGCTATACTCAGCGCCAAGAAAGGTTGAGACATCAGAACGAGAGCTCTCAGCTACTCACATACATATTGTAATTTTTGTCGAATTACTAAACGCGCCGTCAGATTCTCGGAGTTAGCTCTGGGTGGTTCCGTAGCCAGCGAATAGCAGGCTCCCCATTACGAGCAGCTTGGTGTCTGAAACCCGTGTTTTTTGGGTGGCAGTCGAGTAATTACGATTTTATAATTAGAATCATTTTTAATTTGCTACCGTGTCAGACGTATGCTGTTTATCTGATTCTGGGTCGTTGGGTCGTTCTAGTAGCCAGTGAACAACAGGCTCCCCAATTAAGCGATCTGGTTTTGGGTGTCAATGTGCGCTCTGGCTAAAAGGGTCATGGACAATTAGTTGTCGAGTCAAAAATCAGAAAGAGTAACTGTTCCGACGAATCATATATTTTTCACTTTAGAGTCTTGAATCGAGTCAATCTTAGGATTTTGAATCAATAAAAGAATATTGTTCTGTCACTATCGTATTTTGCGTAGCGTATCCAACGTAGTCGACTACGCCGGATTAGAAAATCGATTTAACGTATTAATATTATTAACTCTGTAAAAACGAATCGAGTCGAGCTTAAAAGAGGATCACACTTAGGTAGGATTCCGCGTAACGCTAGACTTTAAAGGTATTGATATTGTTAATTTTGTAAAAGCGTAATTAGCTTCGAAAAAGAATCAGACTTAGGTAGGATTCATCGTAGAGCTGGAAACGTATTAATTTTGTTAGATTTTGTAACTGCGTTAATTTTGAAAGAGTACAAATCGTAAACACTTAGAATTTCAAGTTTTATCAATATTGTAAAAGCGTAGTTGAGTTAGCCTTGACTTTAAATCAAAACATAGAACTTTGAGATAGATAACTAGAAATTGCGTTCTGTTCAATTCTTCTTACACTTACAAATCGCGTATTATTTAATTTATAGAGTTTCTGTTCTTTATACGACAATATTTCTTTAGTTCTTTGATCTAGTCGTACATTATATTACTTTATATTACATATACTTTTCCTATTTTGTTATAATTGTTATTTGTTAATCATTCTCATCGTTATTTTATTGAATAAACCTGCTTATTGAAAGGTATTGACCTGTGGATTTCACTCCTTAACCGCACACCACACGAATCCCACATTCTTTGGATTTAGTTATTATAGATTCAAGTCGTTCAGTAGGTGAATACCGCTCTTTGCCTCACGAGCGCTGTAGAATTTCTGTGCGTAGCTCCAGAATCGTTACAAATGCATCAAGAGTAGTACTATACGTATAATTAGGTTAGGTTAGATTAGGTTAACTGTTGGAGTGGCCATTGTAGGAAGCGTAGATAATAGTAGATGCAATATTACGCCGATAAAATAGGGAGTGACACCCAAATGATACAAAATTTTTTCTCGAGTCGCCAAAAACCTTTCTCGAAATCATCATTTTTATTAAAAAGAAACCCATTCCCAAAATTTCAGTCAATTTGGAACATGGAAGTTTTCGGAAGTTTAGCCTATATATTTTTATTAACAATGCTATTGGATATAAAAATTATTAAATAATTATTGGGTGAATCAATATATAGAATGCTAATTAATGATATGTTAAACTGAATTATTGTAGAAAGTCAAATCGTTACAGTTTGAATGCGACAGTTAGAAGCATATAAAGAAATGCAAACACTAACTGTCGTTAGAGCCGCACATCAGCTGTCGATCATCGACAGCATAAACAAAACTACAGGTGAATGACCGAAAGAACGAGTGAAAGAGAGTGCGAATGAAAATAAGAGTGCGAGAGAAACATTAGGAGCGATAACCTCAATATCTGTGTATGTGAGAATGTGAGTGAGTGATTTGTATATTTAGGAAGGATGCATGAGGACAAGTCAGTCGTTTTGCGAGAATTGAGAGACAGCGAGAAAGAGCGAATAAGTGTGATCAAGTTAGCGAGAAACAACGAATTGATAAACTTCTATTAAATTAAGATTATTTTAAACCTGCTTTGATTTATTTCAATCCCACATTATTAATAATCAAATTCGAATGTTATTTTATTTGAATAAATAGTATATTATAAATGCTTCGTATGGAATATTCCGAAACACGGCATGCTACGTGCTACGACGCTAGCCCAGGATTTCTTAGAATTAGCGCGTAATCTCTAAAGAAAAATAGAAGACATATTTTCATTTACGATGTTATTAGACAGTAGAATTATTAACTAATTGGATCAATCAATATATATGAGGCTAGCTAATGTTATGTTAAGTTAAATTATCAATAATCGAAGTCAGACATTATTTTATTAATCTAAATAAATAATAAATTGTAAAAGTATTCTATGGAAATTTCCGAAGCACCGCATGCGTCGACGTTTAGCCCAGGCCCTTGTAGAAATCGTGCGCAATAAGTAGAAAGGGACAGCGAATATATTTCTCGTTTAAAACGCTATTAAATTATTATTTTCGTATTAAAAACATTAACTACTCTTCAGAATACACTATTGATAATGTAATTGAATCATTCACTTCGTTAATTATTGTTCAGACAAAATAATTACAAATTATACGTAAAATTGTATGTAAAATTATACGCAAAATTATATACGTTGAACATAGGGGTAGTTTTCCAGAGCCTTGAAAAGTGACAGGATTTCGAGGATAAAAGGCCGAGCGAAACCCGCCTAGGGTGCAGAACAGTTTTCGAAGTCGAGCAAGTTGGATCTTCAGATAAGTATAACCCGGAACAGTTTTCGCTGGTCAGAGCCAAAACGATTCTCACAAGGGACATTACCCAATCGACACACGCCGATTTTGATGCGCTTTGAGTATGATATAGAACACAAAAAAATATTTAAAGGGGTGAAAATAGCCCCCGAAGTTGGGGTTGCAAAACCTATTTTCTTGAATGCTTGGGAACTATTAGGCGCAGGCGAAAAATTCAAAATGGGATTTGTGTGTTTTTGAATGGAAAATTTTTCTATATAGCCATTTTTTTGATAAATTTATTTGTTTAAAAAATATATTGAAAAATAACAAATTTTTGTAATATTTTTTGGTAAAATGTTGACCAATTTTTGTGAAAATTGGTACAAATAAACTATACATCTTGACAAAGAATGCGGATAAATTTGAATTTTTAAATTCGCCGTCATAGTAGATATTATGTTGCAAATTATACTCATATCTCAACTCAGCTGACCCTCCATAGCGATGTCTACGTTCTATTTTGATATAATTTTTTGTAATATTATTCAATTACATTACACTATGCTTTGTTAATCGCTTCATGAGTAGAGGAAACCGGCATGGCAAATAAAAAGTACCGGGAATCCCCATCGTATAAGATGTAAGTACGGTAAGCGTGAGGAATGCTAGTGGTTTGTTGAAATCGGAGTGGTTGTTCCTTCAAAATTGTTCCATGTTTGGAAAGGTATGGTAGCTCTGAAAAAAGCTGAAGTTATTAGTTCTAAAAAGAACTGATTTTGGTACCCTGAAGGATTGGTTTTGTAATTTTAAAAAGTGCTGAAAAAAGTGCTTGAAAAGTTCTAATCATAAGGAAGTGATAGCTGAAACTAATAGAACACTCCAAATTTTTTGGGGTAGAAGAAGTGTGAAAGTAAATAAAAACAAATATTTTATACACCCATGCAATTTTATACTAATTTATATAATTATCACAATAATGAAAACTCGCAAAGAAATGTATGAAACATAAATGCCGTCGACATCACGAACATTTCAGTACAAGTTCCGCGCAATCAGAACAATTCATGGATTCGAGTTGATTGAAACAATAATCTACTGGGTTTTCAAAATGTCCTGGTCTGCTATCCGTGTATCCACATCGAAACCAGGCATATTTAAATAACTCTCTATATCTAGGTGCAGATAACTGATTATGTATTAATGATTGCATTTTTATAATTGTATCACGCGTATGTAAATTAATTTGTAAATCTAATATAATTACTAGATCCGAACGTTTCTGAGCAAAATTTTTCCAGATTCTAAAGCCGTACACATCTAAAGGCCGAATAAGACTTGTGGAGTGATATTTTGTATTCAATTTTCGTCGTATCCGGTCCATGAATCTAATAGTAAAATGCTATTTTCGGTCGTGCTCGGAAAGTACACATGTTTACATACGCGTGATACAATTATAAAAATGCAATCATTAATATATAATCAGTGTAAAGTGTATAGTGTAATGTAATTGAATAATATTACAAAAAATTATATCAAAGTAGAACGTAGACATCGCTATAGAGGGTCAGCAGAGACGAGATGTGAGTATAATTTGCAACATAATAATATTTACTATGACGGCGAACTTAAAAATTCTAATTTATCCGCATTCTTTGTCAAGATGTATAGTTTATTTGTACCAATTTTCACAAAAATTGGTCAACATTTTACCAAAAAATATTACAAAAATTTATTATTTTTCAATATAGTTTTTAAACAAATAAATTTATCAAAAAAATGGCTATATAGAAAAATTTTCCATTCAAAAACACACAAATCCCATTTTGAATTTTTCGCCTACGCCTAATAGTTTCTGAAATATTCAAGACAATAGGTTTTGCAACTCCAACTTCGGAGGCTATTTTCACCCCTTCAGCATGGACGATTGCCGCTAAAAAAAAAATACGTGTCAAATATTTTTTTGTGTTCTATATCATACTCAAAGCGCATCAAAATCGGCGTGTGTCGATTTGGTAATGTCCCTTGTCAGTTCTTAATTGGAAAGCGGGTATATGCCATTTGGATACTTGATCGCTGGGTCGTTCTAGTAGGTAGCGAACAGCAGGCTTCCCAAGCGATCTGGTTTTGTGTGTCAGTGTATGCTCTGACTAAAAGGGTCGTGAACAATTAGTTGTCGAGTCAGATTAAAAGAATAACTGTTCCGATTAAAAGGGTCTAGCCGAATAAGGTAGTGAAATGTGCCCTTGAGTCAAATGAAAAACCCAATACGTCAATCGGTAGCATATCCAAAAAAAATTTCACTCCAAGTTTCAACCCCCTATCTCATCCGTCGAGGTAGTAAAGGGGGAAAAACGAAATTCCGGTTTTTGGCCTATTTTGCCTCTTACAAGGGAAGGCACGGAAGTGACCCCCTCCGATTTTGATGAAACGTCGTACGTTTGTTAAGCAGGAAAAAATAAGGGACACGTATTTTTTTTGATCGGCTGAGACGCGGGTTTAAGGGGTGAAACGACCCCTTAAAGTTTCGACCCGCTTAGGCTATCTCGAAAACCATACGAAATACATTAAAACTTTGAATAGGAAAGTTGTATGGTTTTTTACGTATAATAACAGGATGTTAACAAATTTGGCAAAATATAATTTATTTATAACAAAAAAATTTTTCATAACCTTATTTTACAATTTATTCAAATTTACATATTAACAAAAAGTGAAGAGAATTTTATTACAAATCCATTGGTATATCTATATACAATATTGCCTCCTACAATTCCTCAGATTTTTATTTTAAACATTACGCGTGTGCGCCCGCTGACGCGCCGCACGATACTGAACCGGATCATGTCGGACGATATTACCCTATCGGTCAACGTTATTTATAAGCATAAATGAGAAACAATTATATTTATGTTATCCATAGTTGTTAATTTTATTAAATTTGTATTGGGTATTACAAAACACTTATTGTTAGAGTTATATGTATTCCACATATCAATTTTATAAGGTAACGAACAGTTTAAATAAGTTAAACAACATGCTCGAGGCAATAATGGTATTCCTCAAAGAAATGTTTCAGACATAACAGTTTTTGATACCAAGCACATCTAATAATTGCCACATCACAACATATATGGCATAGTGGTTCATTATCTGATGTATAGCAAAATTCTACGGGATTTTCAAAATGAAGTAGTTTTGAAGATATGTATCCGCTTTTATACCATGAATACTTAATGAAATGTTTAAATCGTGGTTAAGAAACTGATTATGAACAAGTGATTATAGTTTTAAAATGCTGTCTCGTATGTGGAGATTAATGTTATAATGCAAAAGAACAACTACGTGGGGCAATCAAATATGAACGAGTCTTTGTTCTCTGTGTATTGGGAAATATTTTTATGTGTGATTAAACAGTTGAAGACGTTTGGTAGGCATTTTTAGAGTAAGGAAACAAGAGCAGTCGGCTGATCCCGTGGTTTGTTCAATACTTCTAACGATGAGTGAGAAAATTGTGCCCGTCTCCATTGAGCAACGTATAATCATAAAGTTTTTATCTCGTGAAAATGTAAAATCAGCCGATATTTACCGCAGACTCCATACCCAGTTTGGGGTAGATACCCTTTCATGGCCACGAGTGAAGGTATGGTGCAATAAGTTCAAAGAAGGTCGTGAACGTGTTGCAAATGAAGCGCATGCACGTCGTCCTCGCAGCAGTACGACTAATGAAAACATTGCACGCATTCGTGAGCTAATCGAAAGTGATCGACGCCTTACAGTGCTCGAAATTTCGGGAGAACTTGATATTAGCTATGGCAGTGTCCAATCTATTATTAGGAAGCAGTTAGGGTTTAGAAAAATCTCAGCTCGTTGGGTTCCAAGGCTGTTAAACGAAGATCAAAAGACTACACGAGTTCGCATGTCTCAATTGCTTCAAACACGTTTTGAAGAAGAAGGGGAAACATTTTTGCATAAAATCGTCACCTGTGACGAGACGTGGGTGCATCACTACACTCCAGAATCAAAACGTGCAAGCATGGAATCGAGGAGGACAGGCGAAGGAAATCCTGTGAAAGCCAAAACTCGGCTGTCGGCGGGGAAAGTGTTGACCACGGTTTTTTGGGATTGGAGAGGGGTTCTGCTGGTGGATTTTTTACACGATCGTCGAACCATCAACGCAGCTTACTATTGCAACCTCTTAGACCAAGTTAGGCTTCAGTATCGACGCAAAAGGCGAGATTGTCCCATCCGCGAGGTATTGTTTCTCCACGACAACGCCAGGTCGCATACTGCAGCTGTAACGCTGAAGAAGCTGGTGGAAATGAAATGGACAACGCTCGATCACCCACCTTACAGCCCAGACCTATCGCCATGTGATTTTTATCTGTTCGGATCTCTAAAAGAAGCACTTGGGGGTGAACGATTTGAAGACAACGATCAGGTGGAAACATTCGTGCGCGACTGGTTGGGTAAGCGCACAGCTTCATTTTATGAAAACGGAATGAAGAAACTACCCAAACGTTGGGAAAAATGCATCACAAAAGGAGGAGACTACGTAGAAAAATAATTCGTACATCTGTAAATAATATCTACAAAATGTACTCTATTTTAAAAAAAGGCTCGTTTATATTTGATTTACCCACGTATATCCGAAAAGCGACGAACAAAATTTTTCCATACGCGAAATCCGTACACCGTAGTTGTCATTATATTTTTTCTCACAATTCCTAAGGCCACCCCACACAATGATGCCCACCATACTTTTGATCATAACCCCCTTTTTCCCCTCCCGATAGAAGTAAGCCACCACTTTTTCGCGGTTTCCATCGAGCAATGACGCTTTTTCTGTAGAACATAAACAATAAATGTAGGAACTAATATCTATAAATGAAGTTATGATTAAAAAATGTGTCATTGACCAAGAGTGGTTACTAATACACTTTTCAAGGCATGAATAGGGTCATTTAGTCGTATACGAATTCTTTCCGATTTGCTTTGAGACCAGTGGTATAAAACAATCGACTATAACAGCGGAGCGCATAACTCGCCTATCTGAAATATACATAGGTATACCGCGTCCTTTTCTGGTTTATTTTGACGTCAATTTTCGAGGCTCTATTCTTCTGAAGAGCTCATTTTAAAGGGGAAGCTTTGAGGAATAAGAACATATTTTTCTTTAATTTAAACCATTTACGCTCTTTATTGAAAAAAAACGCAAAAAAAGAATTTGTTTAAAGTTTTCGATATTATAAAACAAATTGACGAACTAGACAAAAATATTTTATTATAGCCCAATCCTTTATAAATAAAACAAAAATAAATGTAGCTAAATCGGTTGAGTAGTTTCTGAGGAAAAAATTCGTAGTGCAGCCTGTTTCCGCCAAAATGGGCCAAAATTGCAAACTTTGGAGGCTTGTTATTTTTTAACAAACTCGAAACCGGCAAAATGATAACTTAAACCCCCCTTAATTTTACATGGACTATAACATACTTCGATTAAAACAAAATCACAGATGGCGAGGTCAAAAAGTGATCGATTTGGCGTCGAATGACTCGTATTTAATAAAAATCTGAGGAACTGTAGGAGGCAATATCGTATATATGTATACTAATGTATTTGTAATAAAATTCTCTTCACTTTTTGTCATATGCAAATTTGAATAAATTGTAAAATAAGGTTATGAAAAATTTTTTTGTTATAAATAAATTATATTTTGCCAAATTTGTTAACATCCTGTTATTATACGTAAAAAACCATACAACTTTCCTATTAGAAGTTTTAATGTATCTCGTATGGTTTTCGAGATAGCCTAAGCGGGTCGAAACTTTAAGGGGTCGTTTCACCCCTTAAACCCGCGTCTCAGCCGATAAAAAAAAATACGTGTCCCTTATTTTTGTCTGCTTAACAAACGTACGACGTTTCATCAAAATCGGAGGGGGACACTTCCGTGCCTTCCCTTGTTAGATTTCCATAACAGCCCTCACAATTTCTGTTCGATGGTGGGTTCATGTGATAAAGAAGATCAAAGAAAAAAGTGTCATTTTGGCTTTAGTAGCTCGTAACTTTGCAACCTATCATAAAAACGAACCCCATCGATGTGCAAATTATAGGGGAAGTAACAGGGAAGAATAATCCCGAAGAGCCATTATTAAAAAAAATTTTTCTGCAACTGTAGAAACTTTTAAAAAAGAAAAAAATGTTCGAAAATTTTTCCATCGCAATTTTTCGGTTGTTTCATTAATAAAAAAAGGCTAAAAAAAATATGAAGATAATGAGTCAAAAACTAGAGACTTGAATCTTCAAAATGGCTATTCTAGTTGTTTGCTATGATGACGTTTAGCGGTGGCAGAGCAATTTGAATATGACCTAAAAATTTAAGGAATTTTTCTGTTCCCTTGATTCTTTTGAGTAGTGTATGTTTCTGAAGATTGGTGGTGTGTTGAGACTGTAAAGGCATAATAATTTATGTCATTTTATATGGTACGATTAGCAGAATTGTTTCATGGCAGAATGTTTTTCAAGCACTTCAGATACAGTTTTTATAACAGGAAGTAAGAAGAAAGTGGTACTTACTTTAATAGCACTTCCACAGCCATCAATTTTGCAAATGAAAATGTTGGTGTCCTTATTGTAATTAAAATAAATTCTTATAACTACATGTGGTCTGGTGGCCCGTTTCTTGGCAAGAGGTTCTTGTATAACTCTTTCTGAATCACTACCCGAATCGAACATTTTTAATGAGTATGTTGTAGAAGAATTTTTATACCGTAAAAAGCGTTCAACGAAGTACTGACGACAACAACACGAAAGTAAAATCAAATAGCTATTTTTCTCTACCATTAATTGGACGCTGTTTTTTTGCGTCAGATAAGAATTAACTACTATCAAAACAAAGCAAAACCGATAATGATAAAACTTCAAGCGGTTTCGATTACGGTTCTCTAGTATAGAACCGATAATGACAAAATCAGAAGCGGTTTCGCTACTGGAACCGCACTGACTTTTTCGAAACGGTTCTTTTTCCATGCTTGGTTCAAATAATAAGCCATTTTCTTTTCCAGGGTAGGAACTTGAACGATTTTCTTCTGCTTCTATTACAAACTTCATACTTAAAGAGTTGTTAGTATTGAAATTTTCTTTGATTTTTATTGAACTTTCCAAAGAAGTGCTGTGATTGCTGTGCTTTATTTTCCATTATTATGTTATCATTTTGTTGTAATTTATTTTCCTTAAAATCACCTTCGTAAACTTCTGCAACTAGTTTCGCTATCTCGGAAAATGTTACCAGATGTAGGCATACAAATTTTTCTAATCTCATTGGCCTATAATCATTCTTTAATATTCTATTTTTCAAATCATTAAATTCTCTTTCTACGGCTGCAGAGCTAGCACTAATTTTCGAACATTTTAATACATCGAGCATTACCGCAGTATATGTACAGTGGAAAATATGGTACCAATTTTTGTATTCGGTCGGTCAAAGAAGGAACGAAATAAATATTAATGTCGTCGCCTATCTTAGAAATCTTTTGATTAATCTTCCCAACTAAATTTTTTACCATGTATCAATGTTACTGTTATCACTGCTATTATCACTAATTAAATCATTATCGTCGTCAATAACAATTTGCTTTTCGAATTCAGTTAAATTTTCCGTTAATATAGATAAATTCGGATCTTGAATCCTTTCTTTTAAGTATTCGTAAGCTTCTTGACCTGGGCTATTTGATCCATTTTTTCTTTGCAGTATCCTTCGCTGTTACACACAATTATGATATTCTGCATTGTATTTTTAAATTCACTAAAATTAGTTATTTTTATTAAATAACCCATTAATAACAAATAAAATGTCTTAACTCTTGGATGTAATTGTTTAATTTCTCTCCACTGTGCTACTAAGTGCATATAATGTACAATGTCCAATCGTAAGCAACATGACGTTAAACGATACGGCATACTTGTGACATAATTAAAACACTGTTACAAGTAATCTTTTAAATTTTTAGTTTCCGAAAGCTCGTACTACAACTCCCATCAAAGCCTTATCGAAATCCGTCACTACTTGTTTGGGAATGGGGAAATTCGTCTTATATGTACTTCCTACTCTTATAATCTCATTAAACCAGTACAAAATTGTGTTAGTATTTTGCTCTTCACTCAGCATTTCAAACACTATCATTTTTGTTCTAAACGTTTCCGTTACTATTTCGTATAAATAAATATGTGCTGATTGTTCACCAATTACTTTTCGGAGTTTTTTTACTAATGAACCTGCGGCATTTACGCATATGTTACTGGAATTTTTAATTCATTTGTTCGTGAGTCCAATAATGGACAAAAAATTGATCAAATCCAATACCATGAATACTTCCAACATGATACTCATATTTCATTTTTGTTATATTCTGAATTGGTTCGATTGAACTTATCTCGAGATCTTTGTTCCAAAGTCCATAATATTATCGGCTTCCTTACGCCGTCATAACGATGGTAAAATATTTTTGTCAAGCATGTTGCGAGAAATCTCGATGCGACGTTCTTCTTCCAATTGACGCTTCTTTTTATGATCAACAGAATTATTGAAATTCCCAAGAGTGCATTCCATGGTTACATCCCTTGAAAATGCATTCGCATTCTTTGCAATTTCCATGTGTAGGGAGGCGAGGGACGCTTATTAAAACGAGTGGTTCTCGTTTATGTGAGATTCTCTTCTCGAATTCGCGTCTTAATGTTAGCGTACTCGGTCGACACCCATACATTTTATTTATTCCGATCAGTAACTCCTCATGTGACATATCCACACAATTTGGTTTCGATTGATACATTTCAGGGCTTTGTCTTTTATCTTGCTACAAATCATCGCTTTTGCCGCCCAATCGTCTAATCCATGTGTTGCAATCAGTCTCCTCATCTATTGCACCCACGCTTCTGCATCAGAATTGTTGCCGTCGAAGTCGTTGATCAATTCTCTAAGGTCCTTCCAACCGACTTCTCATGGTCGCGACGACATACTCGAAAGCGAAAACCGGACAAGTTCCAGCTTTCTGCGCAACAGTTGAACTTCACGTTCCGTTAAATCTCTCTGTCTTCTCACCAAATCAGCCTCAGACAGGGACCTATTTTGCTGTTTGTTTGCTGGTTCTTGACTGAACTTCTTCATGAGCCTCAGTCCCCACCACAGCACACTGAGGGGTCGGCTGCGTCATTAAACGCAATGATGTTTCTGGAATACCACTTTCCAGTACCCGGTTCACAAGTTCGGCTTTTGTCCCCGATGTCGCCAAATCATTTCCTCGACATAATTCTTTCAATGTCAATGTCTTAACTAAAACTTAATAACGCACTTGGTCCTTTCACGGCAGCGCACAATTCACAAAGTTAACTAGTGGACTTATTCCAAAACCGATTTCACGAACTTATTTCGCACTTTGTATCCGAATTGCACTTGCGTACCGTGATATCCCACTTCTGAATTGTAGGAAGGCGAGGGACGCTTATTAAAACGAGTGGTTTATTATTAGGAAAAACGATCTTTATTCGTCTGTGGTTTCGACGAGACTGCTCGTCGACCGAAAACGTCGTTATAAACAAAAAAAAGCATCTCGCCTCATCGACGCCTAAACAAATGCGTACGCCTTCTTCCCCGCACCTGTACCCACTACGGTCTATGGGACGGCCAACGGTACGGTGGTACCGTTAACCGGTACCATTAGGCAACCTAACCGCTTACACTTGTATAGTTAAAAAAAACCCATGTCAGAAATTTTACAGTTCTTAACTGTTAAGGCACATGATAACATTATTTGATCATAAATTTTGTTATATAAGACGTCTGTCCAAACTGTTCTAAATAATATATTATATCTCCTTTCACCTAACACTTAACCTTATGGGTCATTCCACGCCAAATCGATCACTTTTAGACCTCACCATTTGCGATTTTACTTTAATCAAAATATGTTGTAGTCTATGTGAAATTGGGGGGGGGTTTAAGTCATCATTTTGCCGATTTCGAATTTGTTAAGGAATAAGAAGCCTTCAAAATTTGCAATTTTTGTCCATTCTTGCGAAAATAAGCTTCACCTACGAATTTTTTTCTCAGAAACTACTCAACCGATTTAGCTAAATTTCTTTTTGTTTTATTCATGAAGGATTGGGCTATTTTAAAATATGTTTTTTAATTCCGTCAATTTGTTATAAAATGTTGCAAAATTTGAACAAATTCTTTTTTTGCGTTTTTCTCAACGGGTTTAAATTTAAAAAAAATATGGTCATATTCTTTGAAGCTTCCCCTTTAAAATGAGCCCTTCAAATATGACTCCCAGTCCCATACAAGTAATTGAAGTAAGTGTCCTTACGAGGGGTAACCTCGCGAGTGTAGAACTGAACGATTTCTGCCAACATTTGATCGTGGCACAGCTCACAGACTCGTTTGACCAACCAGAGTATCGCTCAGCTCACAAAAGTGCCCTGCCGCTATTCATTGGTTATACTCGAATGCCTTTGTGAAGAGGTGGACCAGACCGTGTAGTACTGCTACCTCTCCGTTTGAAAAGGAAATCGTGCTCATATGGTTAAAAATCGTATTGGATAACCGAAGTGTTGCTCAGCCCACGTGCTGTACCTGCGGGCATCTTCTGGTTGTTCTCGATAGATATGTGAACTTTATAGTGCAGGCACCGCTACACTCTTCCCGAATTGTTCGACAAGGTCGATCTGAGTGTTTCTGTACTATACGCGTCGCGAATATTATAATCGGATGTACGCTGTTACAATCAGGCGTCCGGCACCGGAGGAAGTCTTGAGCCCCAACACGGTCCTCTTGACAAACTCTTAGGTGTTTTAACCTGGTTTTGACTTCGTGTGTGTCTCCACCGAAACCTCTCCCACGATTAATCGGCTGAGTGTAAAAGGTGCTGCGACAAGTCCACAATCGTATTTTTCATCAAGACGTTGGCTCCACAACAACACATTTCTATTCAGTATATTTATATTGAGAAAATTAAATTGTGGACATAGCAGTCCCACGCATCATTGCGTGTCAGTATATTAATATCTATTAAAACTGATATAAATTTTATATTCGTATTTATCGGACGTTCCTACTGAAAAAGACTATTCGAAGATTACGCATATTTTATTTGATACTTCTATAGCGAAACTATTCAATATTTCAAACATTTGTATCAGACTTGTGAAGACAATAAGAAACAAATTACTTCGTACACACAAGCAAAAGTTGTGTTCCAATAAATAAAACGGGTTAATTACATCATTAGTTGTAACACACTTGACGAAATATATTAGAATTTATTATTACATAAACCGCTTTCAACTATCTTCAACTACCGAACAGACCACCGCGCTGACCAGTTCCTGGAGGCACGAATTCCTCCGATCAAGATTCCTTATATAGGTCAAATCATAAATCTAATTTAAATATCTGGTTACTTTTCATTCGGTAATTGGCCATAAACTTCGTATAATATACAGTTAAAATTTAACATTCACATAATTGACGCCCAAACTGGGCATTAGAAGCACTCAAAGTGCATTTAAAATAATTGAACGATTCAAGTTCTATATAAAAAAAAATTTCTTTTAAATTATATAAATTATATAAAATTAAAAAATATAAAATAATATAAAAAAAATTTGCTTATATTCAAGCACAAATTTATGAAATATGAAAAATTTGTTGCAAGCAGTGGTTCCGACCATTACCACAGCTTCGCTTGCAACAAACTGACGTTAACACGGAAAAAACACAACGGATGATTGAAAGGACTGAACAAAAACAAACAGTAAGGTATTGATGAGACAATACTAATGTAAGGATAAAACTTCTTTATCTTTTATCTTTAACGATTTTTTCACAGTTTCCTAATTAAAATGAGACCAAACACAATATAATTTGGACTATATTTACTGATTTAATTGACAATAATCGGTTTCTAATGCAGAGTAGGATAGCGAGTAAAAAAGAAAGAAATGTAGCGATTGCAAACTTTTTTACCGTTAATCCACTTTTTATAAAAATTTATCAACATATTAGTGCCTTTTTCCTGATTAAAGTGAGACGAAATGTGACAATTTACTATATTTGTAATTCCAAACGTTATGCTTAGATCGAGAACTTTACTTCCATAAGTTATTGCGAGTAAATATGTCCCGAATTTCGTCGTGTTTCGTCTCACTTAATCACAAAATGTTAATATCTCATTTTAATAGTCAAAGATAAGAAAGTTTTATATTTGCATTTTTCGCCGAACGAGCTTCTAGATGTGTCGAGAAGTACTTCCTCCTCTCTTTGGGCTCTTCATCCCCAATGGTGGGGGTGATTTCTTCATCATCGCTTTTTTGTCGTGCTGTCACGTCCACAATGAAGAACACAGTTTTTTAAAAAGAAATGATTTGCCGTTGAAACTAACATTTAACAATAAAGTTCTATTCCAACCTCACTATCCTATAAGATTAGAATGTGGAGCTGTTAATTAATGAAGGAATGTTATTTTTTTAACTAATATATTATTTACATCAATTATAAATGTGAATCTATTTAAGATTACTTAATAAATATACTGAGAAAAGAAGACGTGCAAATTCGAAGTGGAAAGTACTTTTTCAAAAGAAATGTATCGGTTTTTGATTTTTTTAACTGTGGCACACTTCACCGAAAAATTTGAAAAAATTAGAGGATATTTTTCTATAAAAAATTCTATAATATGCGCTATGCGGACCTCAATGTTTCAGAATTTTTGTACGAGATTAAATAGGGAAAGTAGGCTAAAAACCGGAATTTCGATTTTTCCCTTTCACTAGACCCACGGTGAGATAGGGGACTCAAACGTGGTGTGAGATGTTTTCTTTGGATATGCTATCGACTGACATGTTCGATGTTTCATTTAGTCTCAACGGCATTTTTGGCTATTTAATTCGGCTAGACCCTTTTCCCTTCATATACTTTGTGTTTCGTTTAATATAAAAATAACGTAGAATAACGTGAAATTTTTTATTATCGAGTATTACTTTATCTTTTCTAGTTAGTAGCATTCAAGAATTCCAAAAAAAATTAATGTTGTAGACATGGCAAATATCTTATGTTAGAGAATCTTATATTGGAAAGAAAGGCAAAAAATATAAAAAATTTTGACTTGTTTCGGACGAAAATATAAGTAATTTCACTACTCTCGTTTTCGTTATAAAATGAGTGTGTTTATAATATGGTTTATAATATTTCTGTTTTAGATAGGAAGAGATATAAGTTAAAGGAAATGTTATTTGGTGAATTGAGATCTGTGTCCTTTACTACGTAAAATATTAATTACTATAGCCATCGTTCGTCGCTCGTCAGGAATAGGACTCGGAATTCAAGGAATAGGAATCTGTGGAATGTAGGATTCATTCCAAGGAGTAAGAGTTGTACAGGATATACAATTTACACAAAAATAATTTTTTCTGTCTACATGTCTATTTAACCAGACGTCTAGGAGTAATTCTGTTCTCTCCCGTTCGATTGGCGTCCAGGTATTATCTCCAAACTCTTCATATCGAACTCCTGTATTTTACCTGGGACATCCAGGAGATGCTCTGTCCTTTCACGACTGCCAGGCGTCCAGATATGTTCGCCGAACTCTCCGTGTCAGACGAGTGCCCAGAACTCTCCTGCCGAAGTCCCAAACGAGCTAGTCTTTCTACAGGCAGGCATCCAGGTGTTATCGCCGAACTGTCTTGCCGGAGTTCCTAGGCTAGTCCAAAAGTAGCCGATGGTCCTTACCTCATCCGGTCTCTCAGATAGCCAAATAGGCCGGCTCCTATTGCGAGCCTCTATTTTATACACGCCCGTTATCAACAGGCTCGTTGTCAAGTTCGCGGCTCGCGGCTTCGCGTAACGCGCCTCGCCTACCGCTCCGCGGAGTAGCCTATGTTTTCACGACGCGATACATGTCGATCTTTCGACAACTTTCGCTGTTGTCAAATTTTTGTGATGCTATATAACATTTTAATCAATCTTCTATGATTATTGTATTGTTCTTGGTAGATTTATAACTGATTTTCAACGAATCATTTATTATTATCGCTAATATTTTACATTACTTGTGTTCTCCATGCTAGACTACGAATTATGATAATAACAAGCGAAACAGTCAAGGCAGACTATGACTGTACATGCGTTTTATATCAGCGCAATTCCTCTTCTTAAGGGACTTTTCTTCGCTCTAAATAAGGATTATGTCATCACGATGACATATCGTTGAAAGAATAGAATAAAGAAGTTTAATATATTAAACGTGCCCACTTCGAAACAACCGATAGGAAAGTGGATTAAACGGAAGATATAAGCCGATTGTTATAAATCACTTTTAAACTTTGTCGTAGATTGGTGCTCTATAAAGATAAAAAATTTTGTGCTCCTTATTTTTTACTATTACTCTTCGTTAACATACTATTATGTTAATTTTATTATTTGTTCATTATATTTTCCTATTCGTTTAAAAAGGAATAATGATATATCATAGAGAAGATCAGTGGACCTAGCGAGGATTACTAGCGACGAAACAAAATATCGTCAGGTAGTTACGCAGCTAGACCACGCAGTACTACCGTTCATCGCAAATGTTCTCACGTGCCCACCAGTGAGAGGCAAGTACGACGAAGTAAAACGTAGGATTGTCAACGTATTTGATGAATCTCCCGAATCCAAGTTGCGTCGAACTCTTCGAGGATACGATTTGGGCAGCGACAAGCCTTCGCATTGTTTGCAGAAATTCCGAAACCTTGCACGAGGACAAATCGGAGAGGCAGTGCTTCGCACCCTGCTCTTGGGAAATTTGTCGGAAAATGTCAGGAGCATCTTGGTAATAAGCAACATCTCCGACGTAAATAAATTGGCCTTGCTCGCAGATAAAATCATGGAGATGGCCGCGCCTACAGTTGCGACAGTGGATGCACCGCAACCATCGTCAGCAGACCGTATCAGCAATTTGGAGGACCAGATCTCCAGGTTGGCCAACATGGTCGAAACTCTCAGTACCCAGCAAGCGGAGCCGACGGATCGATGATTTCGACAGCCTTGACGATCACGTTCGCTTTCAAGGAACCAACACTGCCTGCTGCAGTTTCTTCCGCTACCCTTCCGCCGTTTAAGATCACAGGAAGACAGGAGTAATTTCTGTTTCTACCATCGGAAGTAATTGGACAGGGCTCACCGTTGCGTCATACCCTGTGGATGGACGGGACCTTCACCGACCGCCGCAGCGCCATCAAACCCTGCGTCGGGAAACTAGGCGACCAACCCCGAATAGAGACGGCGAAGGATGGGTAAGAGAAACTGACGTCTCACGATTAAGGACAGGAAAAATAATTTAAGTTATTTAATAGATATCGAGGCAAATATATCCGAATTACACTTGCAGATGGTAAAAGGATAATCTACCCCTTCTAATTTTAAGGTTTTTGCAGCGAATGGTACTCCGATTAACACGTCGTCCATTTGCCTGGGAACTTCTACTAGCTAGGGTGGAACAACCAATAATTACCTACCTGAACCTGGCACCCGACTTTAAAAAATTTAATTTTTTTAAATTTTACCGTATTCGCCTTCGTTTGTACCCGTTTGTACCACCCTTCTTTTCGTTTGTACCCTAAGGGGTGAAAAGTTACCAAGAGGTGAAAATACCACAGCGCCCCGCTTTAACATTTTTTATTTCTCTCAACGCCATCATAAAAAGAAACGTTTGCACCCGTTTGTACCCCCTTCACTTTCGTTTGTTTTATCTTCTATCAATTTAGAACAAGTCTAGAACAATCTGGAATAACTTTTAGAATTTAGAATGGAAACGGTCCTGAGCGAATCCTTTGGTGACAGTACTGACTAATGTCGACAGCCGCGCCCACGGGGAATCACGGGGAGGCGGATTCGCTGCTTACACGCCTGTATACGCGCCGAGACCCTGTTTGGGCGACGGGTAGTGAGGATGGGAGGGGGTAGGGATGGGGATTAGGGTGAGGTAAGTATTTTTAATTTTCTCATTCATATGTTCGCTAGATACATTCATTTCCCTTTCACACTTTTCCTATTTGTATGCGTCTATTCCTGAAACATAGAATTTTCAATTAATTTGTGTTGATGTCGCGCCACTATCTATGTGGACGCCGAGGTTCCCAACTGATCGCTTGAATTTAATGCTAGTGTTCCCTATTCGGATGGTCGGTGGTCTATTTGCTGGGTCCGCTTTGGAAGAACAGATTGCCTTTCGTTTTCGGGATCCTCCCCGCCTTCCCATTACCGCTCTTTCGATCCAACCGCTTCTGAGCATAATTACCTTACTTTTGCGTGCTGAGATCTCCAGTTTGCTTTTGCTACATCAGTCTAAGATATGGTTAACGATCTGTTGCCCTTTTTCTTCGATCTCACGCCTACTGTCGCCGCTCACGACGACCTGAAAATCGTCCGCGTAGGCGACGTAACATTCACCGAATTGTATTTCTACTGATCGCAGAAGATCATCAAATTGGAGGTTCCAGCAGTCTAGACCGAGGGCAGAGCCTTGTGGGCATCCCCTCGTCGCCTGCCTGGAGACCTCAGTTGTCCCTATCGTCAGCTTTACTCGTCTGTCTTTGAAGTAACTGGAAATTACTTCCAAAACATTCCGCGAGCAATCTCTCGATTTTACATTCTGCAGGGCTAGCGGCCATCGGACGTTGTCGACCGCTCCTAAGATATGGAAGAGCAATGCTACCACATAGCGATGCTCAGAAGCATCTACCATGCGGCGCATTTCCACTCTTCCGTCGACTTTCTGGGGCGGAACCCGTACTGTCGATCGGAGATTTTTTCTGGCGCCGTTGCTGTCTGGCTGAGTCGCTTTTTGATGAGTTTCTCAAAAAGTTTTCCTATGGCGGAGAGGAGACAAATCGGTCTATAGGATTTCGAATCCTTCTCGTCCTTCCCCTCACCTTTCAGAAATACTCTAAGGAAGCCTTCCTTCCAGGTGGAGAGAAAGATGCCCCACTGAAGGCATCCACTGAAAAGCCGAACCAGGTGATCGGGGATTACCTTTACTGCGGCCTTCAGTGCTGGCACCTCGACGAGGTCTGGCCCTGGTGCCTTGTTATACTTAAATGTTTTTATAGCCACTACGATTTCCGATTCCGTGAAAGGATCGGCATCTGCAGTGTCTGGCGCGAAGCGTGCACTTTCCTTAATGATACGCTGTTCCGGGGTGTCATTTTCCTTCCGATCGTCTGGGACGTGCGCGTCCAAAAGTAAGGTGGTGCTTTCGCGTAAGTCCATCGTTGTTTCTCTACCCGCTGAAAGAACACAACGAGCCTCGAAAAAGCCGCGATGGTGCTGCTGGACACGCACGTTCCGAATGACATCGAGGAAGAGGACACGCCCGCACAACAGATGACTAGGGAAAGCGCGAATTCCGCCGTAACTTCCGCAGAAAAGAAAGACACCCCTCCTTTCACGCCTTGTTGCAGCTGTAAAGAGCTTCAAGAGCAACAAGGCGCCAGGGCCAGACCTCATCGAGGTCCGCGCCCTGAAGTATGCTGTTCGGATAATTTCTGAACAAATAACGGAGCTGTTCAATGGTTGCCTGCGGTGGGGTGTCTTTCCATCTGTTTAGAAGGAGAGGTCTCTCCGGATCCTTCTGAAGAGGGAGGACAAGAACGAAAGAGACCCTAAATCTTATAGGCACATTTGTTTCCTCTCCATCGTAGGGAAACTTTTCGAAAAGCTTCTAAAGAAGCGAATACACGGAGTAGTATTGCCCATTTATTACAGTGCCCAGACGGCGCTGGCACCGGGAGGGATCTCCGACTGACAATTCGGGTTCATGCCCGGAAAGTCAACGGAAAATGCAATCGTGGAGCTGCGTCGCACAGTTGATGCCTCACAGCATCGGTATGTTGTGGCATTGCTCTTCGATATCTCGGGCACCTTTGACAACGTTTGGTGGCCCCTGGTACTAGCTACTTTAAAAGCGAAGAGCCCGCGGAACGTGTACGAAGTAATAGGAAATTACTTGAGCGGTCGTCGCGTGTCAATAAGAATCGCATCAGGAAAGGTCTCCAAGCAGTCCATGAGGGGGTGTCCGCAAGGCTTTTTGTCTGCGGAGACAGCAGACGAGAGATCAACGGCCAACGCGTGGTAAACATTATACTGGATTGGTGTTCTTCGGTCAAACTCGAAATCTCAGCACGCAAAACTGAGGCAATTGTTCTCAGAAGCGGCTGGATTGAGAGGCCTCGATAGGTCGACGGGGAGGAGCAAGACGGGATAGAAAACGAAAAGCCGTATGAAACCGCAAAGTGGATCTGATCAACAGACTGCCGAACATAAAAGTCGGGAAAGTGAATATCAAGTTCAAACCCTCTACTCGGTACTTAGGTTTGCACATTGACAGCGGCATGGATGCGGGTACCCACTGTCAATATGTAAGTACTAAAACAGGACCTCTCTTCGCGAAGTTGAGTAGGCTAGCGAGGTGTCAATAGGGACTCCGCTTCGATACTCTTTCTGTGATTTACAGGAGAATTTTCATTCCGGTGGTGACGTATGCTGCCGCCGGGTGGGCTGACTTGTGCACGGAGGGAGAATTGAAGACGCTTCGCTCCCTACAACACCGGATCCTGATATCGATGACATCGGCACTGATTGTCATCGTGGGACGGTCTGTGCGTAGTGGTGGGTACGGAACCGATCGACATTCTCCTAGGGAAGCATAGGGCATTCATCCATCTCCGTAGAGGTTAGCATGTGACGATAGGGCAGACGACAATCCTAGCCGGGCTGGACGACGCGAAAGAACGTGTGTTTGAAGAAGTGTGTAATGTGTGACAATCTCGATGGAATTCTTCCCCTAAGGGCCGCTCTACGTATAGCTTCTTCTCGGAAATCCGCGAGAGATTAGCAGGTAGTTGGATAAAACCCGATTACTACACCATGCAGGTACTCACAGGTCACGGCAACTTCCGGTACCGACTTCAGGTACTGTGTTGTCGATGATGAGTCCTGTGTGTGCGGTGCGGAAGTTGACACTGTGGGGCACTTTCTCCTGGAGTACCCAATATTTGACGCACAAAGAGAGGCCCTTTGCAACATTGTCCCGGTCGGTCAGTGTAGATGGCCGGAGGCGGCACATTTCCTCGTGTTGTCACCGATCAGCGATCTGTTTACTTATTTATCTACTTATTTATTTATCTATTTATCCGCCGCCTTACTTTTTAGGGAAATGAATGAAATTATGTATGAATGTGCAGAATGAGCATACAATGGGTAGCCTGGCTATGGCAGACGATACCACAACCCCATTCCCTCCCTGTCCTCTCCCCACTCCTTATCCCTTATTCCCGACGTCCTTAATAGGGTCCCGGCGCGTGTACAAGCATGTACGCAGCGAATCCGTCTCCCCGTGGTTCCTCGTGGACGCGGTTACCAACCCAGGTTGGTACCGTGACCAATGGATTCGTTCGCAGAAGCGGCCCTGCAACGTCCTGGATTTTTCCGGAACCGTTCTCTCGGCAGCGGTGAGCGAAGAGCAGATTGCAGTTAATTCGCGTATACCCGTTTGGGTGAGGTTGCATATCCACGCTCGTCCATGGACGGCCGGATTTACACCAGTCTGTATGTAAACGTGGTACAAACAGGTACAAACAAATAGAAAACAGCACCCGCAAGAAGACTTGAAAAATCTCGAAAAATGGCGGATTACCCCTAGGAGGTATTTTCGAAAGGCGGTACAAACGAACTCCTTAAGTTACAAACTAAAGTGAGGGTGGTACAAACGGGTTTAAACGTTTCTTTTTATGATGGCGTTGAGAGAAATAAAAAATGTTAAAGTGGGGTGCTGGGGTATTTTCACCCCCTGGTATCTTCTCACCCCTTAGGATACAAGCGATGATCGGGCCAAACGTAAATATTACGGGCATGGCCCGTAATACGCTGATCGGGCCAATCGTAAATATTACGGGCATTGCCCGTGGTACGACGGTCACGGTTTGTAATTTGCCCCACCATAAATAGCACAAACAAGGCTCATATTGTATATTCTTATTATCTCTTCGTATCGTGATCAGTTTCAAGTTATTCTTGGTCACATTCGCACATCGAAATATATTTTCATAAATACTAGAGAAGCATCCTCACAAGATGTTTTCAAGAAAAATATTTCGTGATGAGAGCAGTGAGGATTGTGCTAATAATTCTGCTACCGAAAGTGACAGTTGTGACGTTATACGTTCTGTTCGAAGAAAATGCATGCGATTAGTTATTGATGATACTTCTGACGACGATCAACTACCAGAGCATGACTTTGGAAAGGAATAAGAAATAGTCCAAAAATCTGGGACTATACGATGACTCTTGGCATAAGAGAGGCAGCCTTACGTCAATTAGGAGGAAGTAGAAGAGAATTAGATATATTTAATATAATATTTGATGACATATTCTGGGAAAATATTGTAACGGAAACTAACCGGTACGCAGATCAAATACGAGCGAATCCACACAGAACACGAGGAATCGACGACACTTGGTTTCCTGTAGTTTCTAATGAAATTAAAAGAAATTTCGCATTGTCCATAATAATGGCACAGGTAAAAAAACCAAGAATACAAATGAATTGGTCGAAGAGGGCTGTTATCGAAACGCCGATATTTAAAAAATCAATGCCTTTAAAAAGATATCTGCAAATTATAAGGTGTTTGCATTTCGCAAATAGAAATCTGGTTGCCAATAGAGATAAATTGCGCAAGATTAAACCTGTGATCAATTTTTTGAATAAAAAATTTAAAGAAGTATATATAATGAAAGAAGACATTACTATTCATGAATCGCTCGTGAAATTTAAGGGGCGCATATCTTATAGACAATTTAATTCATCAAAAAGGGCAAGGTTGGGCGCCGTTCAATTATTCCGTTACGCCAAGACAGTAGGCAGGGGGAGTACCGCAACGCGGCAATATTGAGTACCACTGGCAGCAGCGCGTGTTTTGCCGAACTATTTTTTTTATAAAAAGAAAACGAAAGTGATTTTGTAACTTCGCTTGATGCCTTCTTCAGCAGAAATGTCTGCCCTATCACGTACTATGGTTACATTTTCGCCTAGACACATAGTTTTTTAAATAAATTGAAAAATATCAGCAAAATTGGTGCGTTTTTGGTGCCTTTCTTACTTTGATCGTTATTTAAACATATTTAAATGTTTACAATGTAATAACAATTTATATCGTTTTTTTTTCGGGAAAGTGCACAGATTTTTCTCGTGTAAAAAGCCACTGAATAGCTGCTATAGTAAAAGCACAAAAAACTTCCAAAGTTGAACATTTGCAATTTTTGTTAACATTAATTTTCTCAAAAACTGTACGTCTTGGAGAAAAGCGGATTTCAGATTCGTATTCAGCTCGCAAAAATCTATACGAATTTCATAGTCGCGGTTACGAAATAAAAAGAAAGTCAAAATTTGTTGTACAGTGTTATTAGACAAATATGTATGATAAAGTAAAACCTGTTGGAAAGTGAAGTGTAACGTCCCTGGAACTAGGCTCAGGAGTTTACAGCACTCATGAGGCAAAGAGCGGCTTTTGCCTATTGAGCAACTCGTTCTTATTATAACTAATTCTATAAGAATGTGGGATTCGTGTGGCGTGTGGTTAAAGAGTGAAATCTACAGGTTAATACCTTTCAATAATTAAGTTTATTCGAGTGATTGAAGGTAAATTACAATTACAATTAACAATTATTTTGGCATAGATATAAACAATATATGTACGTGTATATCTAGTAAGAGGAATTAAGAATGAGAGTATCGGAAACGCAAATCGGTAGCTAACTACGCGGTTTTCGACAAGGTATGTATTATTAATTAATTATTTAGTCGAATATTATGACGCAAACGCAAGAAACGCGGTTTTATGATGGATCTAGATCCTAACTGGTGACAGAACAATGTTTCGTTTATTATAATAACGAGATTCGAAAGTTTATGTAAAAAATAGTTGGATGTAGAACTGCTACTCTTTGCTTGACTCTAAAACTATTAGTTCAATTGCTCTTTTAGTCGGAGCACAAATTGACACCCAAAACCTGATCGCTTAATTGGGGAGCCTGCTGTTCGCTGGCTAGTAGAACGACCCAACGATCAAGTATCCAAATGGCTAATACCCGCTATCCAGTCAAAACTAAGAATCTTGTAGGCTCTTACCAGCTAAAACTGTTCCAACTTGTTTCTTTATACTTCTCCTTATTATTTTATTACGCTTTATTTAGTAAAGAATATATATTAATTTGATTAATAAATATATGTTTTGATTTATTATTAATTAAGTTTTTACAAGCTAGCTCGCTAAATTGTAGTTTTAATGAATTTTATACATATACGCAAATTAGCGGGGTATTATAAGTATTTTAATAAGAAAATAATTAATCGCAAAGAATATATAAAATAATTACTAAAAATACATTTCGATTCATGATAAATTAATAAATAATAATATGAATGTTTAAATAATAAATTATAATAATTTGCTCTCGATGTGTATTTGGCGTTTCTTTCTATCTAACGCGCGCGCCATCGATCGGTGATCTCATTTAACAAAGTTGCACGCGTGATCTACCCCTGACCATTACCGGGCGAATTTTTATGGTGTGGTCGGTAAATCGCGGTCGATAATAAAAATAAAAAGATACGTCGGCAAAAGGTCTGTTTTGTGTACATCGAAATTCTTCAATGTGGTTTTTCCTGGGACGTTACATCTCCCTCCTTGTTTGGGTCTCTTGTCCTCAAAAGATCTTCTTTGTTGCGATATCGCTGGACCACGCAATTACAGTATCGCCACCACTCTCGGTCGTTCCGTGAAGATGTTGCTCTTGCACCAAACAGCCAGAGCATCTTCCAGTATTTGCGTCTTGGGTCCTCCTCGTTTTTGATCTACCTGTATTACTCTCATGGTGGGCTCGGAACGTCGCACAGTGGCGAAAAACGGCGAAAACGTGGACAAAAGTCAAAAAATGAAAATCGCAATTCTTGAAATCCGTTTAGTGGAGCTAGTTTATAAGGAATCTGTGCGTAATGTTCTCACACTTTTAATGATTTTATTCTTACCATTTCGAAGATATGAACCTCCAAAGTTGAACATTTTTTAAAGTCAATTTTTCCGGACAAAGTAAAAGACATATTGCTGCTCATTATTTTTTAAATATTATTATTGGCCACTATTATTGGCATTTTATCTGATACTTTAGTATTATAATTATGTAAATTGCACAACAAAATGTTTATTTTTAACACTGATATGGAAAGAGATATAAACCATAGTCATATTTAATGTTTATGTAAGGTAAAAGTTATGATCTTCACCTCGGTTCACCTACCAAATAGGCTTTAATGAAAGCTGTAAGCTTCTTGAATAAGGATCTGTAACGATATCTTGCGGTCTTCTGAGTTATTCACATTTTTGTGCATACGCGCACCCTATTATCGCGCGTGACAACAGCAGTTTCGGACGTTTTTCAAATATGTCGTCGCTGTTGATGATCTATACAAATTGTATTACATATTTTAGGCCTTAGCTTACAATTTTTTGTTATAGCGGGGCTCAGATTAGTAAATGACAAGATTCTATGTTAAGAGACAAAGTCACGTTTACACTGCGGATATACCTTCTATTATTTCCGATATTTCTGAAACTGCTTGGTTTAAGCTCTTTATGAGGTAGTTTTTCCAGTTTCCTTAAATCTAGTCGCCGAGTTTTTTAATAGTAAATTACCTGTCGTAAAATATATCCAAAAACTATCACTCAATTCTTTGCTATTCCTGGTGCAGGTGATTCCGAAGCATCCGAAGAAGATGGCGATTAATTATTATACTATTTTTTCCTAACTATTTTATTATTTTTTTTCTAAACTATTATACTATTCCACTTGATTCATACTAACCTTTCGCATCCTTTCCTGATAGAATAATACCACCATTTCGCGGTTTCCATGGAGCAATGACACCTTTCTTATAAGTAATCAACAATCAATGAACAATAAATTTCATATCTTCGAACTTGTTTTTTCGCGAAAAAAGGTGTCATCGGTCAAGAGTGGCTATTAGAACCCTTTCTCAGATGAGAATCTCCTAAAACGCATTTGAAATCTATAATTGTTCTATAACTAATAATAGAAATCTATAATAGTAGAGCTCATTGTGATGTTAATTTTATACACTCAGTTTTGCAAAAGGTTTTGTTTTGTAGGTAAAATTTCAAGCTACATATTCATATATATATTACTTATTAGATATTTAAACTTCATACAAAAATTTAAAAAATAAAAATTTATTTACAATTTCTGATATTAAAAGATTTATTTGTCAATAAAAAAAGAAAATATTATTAAGATAGTTCGAACATTCAAGATTACAATGAAAAAAGATTTAACTAATTTCGATAAACAGTTTCCAAGATAAAAATTCATACGTACAGTACTCCATATTAGTTAACTAACTAATCAAAATTCGATTTCCAACGCAAAAAAATTAATTTGTAACATTAATACAATCATCTTATCAAAAAACATTTGAATAATTTATCTTAGAATCGAAGGTATTAGTTTTGTCCACGTTTTCGCCGTTTTTCGCCACTGTGCGTCGATACGTTTCAGGTTCCATTCCTGATTTTTAGGTTTTTCTTGCGCTTGTACCGGGGGTTTTCTGTATTATTTTATTCTGCGATGATGAATCTTTTTTTCATATATATCGGTGTATTTGACTACCTGCGCTGCTAGTTTCTGCATCTTCTTTTTAAAATTGCGTAAAACTACTTTCTTTCCGGCTTGGCGCGCCATTTTACTGATATGGCCGCCTATTGTAACGATTTTGTGGGATTTTCCCAATTATGGCGATTACGCAATATGTATATTATTAAAAATTGTCTTTTTTTTCGGTGGGTATAAAAGTGATCCATCGGTATATGGGTTAAATGTGTTTATTTTAGTATATATATAAACACATTTAACCCATATACCGATGGACCACTTTTATACCCACCGGAAAAAAAAAACAATTTTTATATATATGTATATATAGTAAAAAAAATATATTATTTATTATATATTTTCTATTGGGCCGCGTAGTTATATTCCTGCTAATTCTACGACGGGGAAAGTCTCGTTCCTAGGTAGCAAAACCCCGGCCTCGAAGCATTCCATTTCCTCCTCGTCGCGTTCTGCAATGAATGCAGGAGATGGCCGGTCTTACATCGCTAATCCTCTTCCGGCACGCTATACATCTGATTTTCTCGTTTACGTTATCCACTAGAATGTGGTGGTGGCTCCCTATTTTTGAAATCTGATTGTAAATATGCATTCCAATACCCATATATGTGCTCCTTCCTTGCAGGAAAATGGAATTACTTGCCTATTGACCACCATTGGGACTTGGCGCCGGGCACTGTCTGCATCCCACAGCCAAAACACATCCGCTTCATCTTCCATTCGTATTTAAAAGAAAACACGATGTCTTGGTCCTTTACACACATAGTCGACAGTATGTTTTCAGTTTTTTCGTCCTACATCATTTTTCTTGAAAAATTTCTGTTATTTTTCTTTTCTTTGCTTTAGCACTTGTCTATCCAACGGTTGATTCTGCAATGTGCTTTTCTTTGCGTTCCTTTGCCACTTTGTTGTTGCGCATGTGCAATTGATTCGAATCCTTGCGTTCTTAAAGGCTGTATTCACTTGATTATCAATTGTGGATTCTTGATTGGTACAAGGGCCCTCTTGTCACGATCTTTATGTACTATCCTTTTTTGTTTTTTCTCTCTTATTTGTAGTTCTATGTTATTTTCTCCAATGTTTCTAGATACTATATGTGGGTCTGAGTATTCTTTCTGTAATTTGTTTTTCCGTGGTGGGTTGAGTAGGAAAACATTTTCGCCGGTTTGGTGATGTACGGGCCGTATTTTTTTGTCGTAATCAAATTTTTGCCGGTGTTTTGATTGTTGCAAGTTGTTCCTGGCTGTGTTACGATGGTTGTGTAATCTTGTAATTAGGTTGTCCACGTAATCCGGATAATTGTGAATGTTTTCTTCTGTCACATCTGGTCGGCTGTCTTGCTCTTTTGCCGAATATCAGTTCGTGCGGCGTGAATTTTGTCCCCTCATGTATGCTGGTATTATAGGAAAGGAGAGCCTGAGGTAACCATTTATCCCATTGTTTTTGTTCTGAGATCTAATTGTGTATTCAATGAATACATGGTGACTTCTTTCTAGTGAACCAGGTCCGATGAAATGACCGAGTCACGATAACACATTTTTATCGAAGCAGGATTATTTTTAAACAATAGGTGAGTCTGATTTAAATTATTTCTACATGTTTTATAAATTTAAAGTAGACAGGTATTAATACATTTGTTAGTTATTAGATTTAAAATGTTTTGTGATGAATGGAAAAATTTTTTTTTTTCTTCAAAATGTGCGATTTTGTTGTTTTGTATTTTTGTGTTGAGAGAAAAAAGGGTCCGAAACATTCTAATTCCGCGCGCGAACTCTTCCAAGTAGTGGGGCAATGCGATTCCGAGCGCGACGAGCGCGTGATGTCTTCTTAATATTACGCACTTTATTTTTAAAAGCGATAGCAAACGGTTGTATTTACAAAGCAGTCTAAATAAACTTATTTTTCATCGGAATTCTCCTTTTTTCTTAAATTACCGTAACAGGTTATGGGCCCAGGAGTGAAGAGTGACCGAAACTAGTTTGTTTTAGACGTGTAAAGTGGTGAAAAGCGAAAAAGATTCGTTTAAATAGAGGTAACAAATTTTTGGTGTAACGTTCAACAATGGCGACCAGCTCGAAAATAGAAAAGTTACGTAGTGCTAATAACTGGCAGCAGTGGAAATTTGTGATCGAAGTCCTGCTCGATGATGATGATTTGCTTAGTGTATGTAATGGTGTACTTGCAAAACCAGAGCAAGGAGCAGCAAACTATGCAGACAAACTTAAGAAGTGGGAAAAGGCTAACAAAACAGCTACACCCTTGGACAAAAAGATAGCACATGTGTGCTATCTTTAATTTCGTGAAAATTACTAAGAATTTTTGAATGTAATACATACCATTCTAATTGTTACATTCCAGAGAGAAGGAACTTCTTAGTAAATATGGTTGACCTTGCTAGCTTTCTGAGCAAGCAGAAGAAATATACAAATACTGGCAGCGAAATGATAATACAATAATTACATTCCATGCTGTTTGTTTATAATGTCATTAGATATCAATGGAAAAAACAAAAACTTAATAAACTTTAATAAACCGCATCGCTAACACGGCTCATTCGTGCTTCCGCTATCGCTTTGCGTTTCTCCATCGCCTGCTCATTCGCCCCTCTCGGATCGAGTTCGATCCGCGTCGCGTTACCTGCACTTCGTTCCACGCCAAACAATAATCGGGTGGGTGAGAATCCGGTCGAAGCTTGTACCGTAGTATTTAGTGATTCTTGAATTTTTAGTAACTTGCTCGGCCATTCTGTAGTTTTTAAGGTTTCAACGATTAATAAATTAGTTACAGTCGACACATATCGTTCGGCCTGACCATTGGCTCACGGGGTACCTGTAGCGATGAAGTGTACTTGAACATTTTGTTTTCTTAAGAATTGTTGCAAGGGTTTATATGTAAAGTTCGTGCCTCTATCTCACATAATTATTCGTGGTCTGCCAAATAATGACAAACGTTCTTTAAATACTTGTAATGTTTCTTCTCCTGTCAAAGATCTCAAAGGAATAAGCTGTACATATTTAGTGAAAGCATCGACTATCAGTAAAATATATTGATAACTATTTTTAGTTTTAGTGAATGAACTGACACAGTCACAATGAATGGTGTCGAACGGTGTAGGTTTCTTTTCGATCGAATGCGACAGACCTTGTTTAAGACCCGTATGGCGTTTCGCGACGGTACAGGTAAGGCAGTGTTCAACATATTCTTTTACAAACGCTCTTATTCTTGGAAACCAGTACTTTCGAGAGATACGATCAAAGACTTTGTCTGGTCCCACATGACAATTCTCATCGTGAACCTTACCATGTTCCTTGCCGCTGCTATTCCGCACTTTGCGACATAACAAATTATCTACTATTGCGAAATCGCTACTGATAGTATCGTTGGTGCGAATCTTTTCTATCATTGATTTGGTTTCGTCATCGTTTTTCTGTGCAATCTCTAACCACGATCCCTTGCATATGACGTTCACACTACAAATTTTATCTTTACAAGGATTTCGACTCAAATAATCGGCATACTCGATACATTTTCCTTTGCGATATTCGACAACAAAGTCGAAGTCTTGCAAATAAACCCACCATCTTGCTATCCGCGGCAATAAATCGCGTTTGGTATTCGTTGATTCAAGGCATTGCAATCCGTCACTAATTTGAACTTTATACCCAAAAGATACCCGCGGAAATAGTTTAAAGCATTTACCACCGCTAAGGTCTCAAGTTCGTATGAGTGATATCGCGATTATTCTGCTGTAGTTTGCCGACTAAAGTACGCAACTACCCGTTGTTCTCCACCGTCCCTTTGAAATAAAATCGCACCATACCCTATCGAACTCGCGTCGGTGTGTAATTCTTTCTTTATTCGGATCAAATACTACTCGCAATGGCTCGGAAGTCAGTTTGTCGATTACATATTGTCGTGCTTCATCTTGCTCCGTACCCCAAATCCAAGGTTCATTGTTTTTCGTGAGTTTAGTTATACAGGCTGTCCGTAAAGCAAATTCCGGTACTTTGCAAAAATATCTTACTTAAATTGCCTTACTTCACGGACGTTAGAAGGTACTGGAGATTCTACGAGTGCCTTGATTTTCTCCTTTCCCGGTTTGATTCCTTCGTTCAATACTACTCTACCCAGATATTCGATTTCGGTTTGGAGAAATTTACATTTCTTTATATTTAACGAAAATCCAGCGCTATGCAACGCGCGTAATACTTGCTCTAATTTTTCTAATCCTTCCTCTTTCGTTACTGACGGGATTAAAATGTCATTGATGTAAACTGAAGCTACTGTGTTTCTGAGAGTCCCTAGCGCGGTATTGATAGCGCGTTGAAAGATGGCGGGCGCATTTGCTATGCCGAAAGGCATGCGGAGGTACTCGTAATGGCCATCCGAAGTAACAAAAGCGGTTTTGCAAACAGAATCTGCAGCCACGGGAATTTGGTGGAACCCGGAAGCCATATCAAACGTTATATAATATTTACTTTTACTCAACCGATCTAATTGATCGTCAATCAGGGGTAGCGGATATTGATCTTTTACAGTGATTCTGTTCAGAGCGCGATAATCGATACACATTCTATCTTGTCCGTTTTTCTTTTTCACGAGAATTACCTGACTCGCATAAGGCAAAACGCTTTCGCATATAATACCGTTCTCTAGTAGATCGTTAACTATGCAATGTACCCTTTCGCGTTCCGATATCGAGAGCCGATATGGATGATAGTTAATTATTTTTTCTTCCTTAAGAATAATTTTAAGTTCGTCTGTAGTAACCTTTTGTCTACTAACACCATCGCTTACGATCATGTCCTCGAACTGTTTCAATAATCCAGCCAGTCGTTGTTCTACTGCTCTCGTAGGATCCGAAAGAATGTAGGCAAACGGTCGGAGTGCCTCAGTAGATCCTTGCGGTACTTTTGGTGAACATCGGAGCAGCTTGGAAATTCCGTCTTCTTTTGTGATTATTTGGAGATCCCCTTGAGCCAAGATGTTCCTGCCGATGATGACGTCACATGGGATGTCTGAATCGGGTACGCCAAGCAAGTCCATCTCGAGAGTTACGTCCTCGGTTTGCACCACGGTAGTAATAACGCCAATAGCGGCTAACTCGACGACTCCGATGCCTTTCACTGTCACTGTCATTGGTTCGATTTTGCAGTTTGCTTGTTCTGCAATGTTTTCTTTCACAAGAGAACACGTTGCACCAGAATCAATTAAGTACTCCCGCACAACGAGGTGCCGCAGGATAATCGGCGTAAAACGATGCAGTAAAGAGTAATACGCATTGACCTCAGGTTTCCTTTTCTCGAGGTTGGAGATTCCTTTATGCGCATAATTGTTGGAGTCTTGATTTGTGTTATATCGCTGAGCTCGTTGTTTTATCCAACAGGCTGGTTCGTCGTGTCCCCGTTTTGTACAATAACTGCAGGTACTTGGTCGTCCGGACGGTGGTTGAGAGTTTGTTAGGGTGGTTCTGCATCGCTTAGGGCAATCATTTTGTACGTGGTCGCTGCCGTTGCAAGTGTAGCACCGTTTTCCTTGTCGGGAAGGACAAGGTAGGTCTCGTAACGGATTTCGGCGATAGTCCTCTTCCTTTTTTTCCTTGCGCGGTTTAATGTACGTGGCAATTCCTGCTATCAGCTCAGCAGTGTTCGCATATCGAGCATTTGTTAACGATTGACGAGTAGTGGCATCTATTACGTCTGCAATAATAAGACGCACTAATTCTCCCGCAGTGTATAACACTGCTCGACGAAGCAGCTGACCGATACGGTCGTCAGCCGCATAAACAGAACACAAATCCTCCCGAAATGTCTCCCAGTTTCTTGGATTTCCCATCCACGTTCGGTGCCACTCTTTTGCGGAACCTGTGAGTGAATGAGTCGCGTAACACAAACGTTGTTGTAACGTGAGGTCCTTTGTAATGTTTTCGACTGTATCACACCATGATTCCGCACTTTCACCAAGTTCATCACCACTGAATGATAGAATTGCTTCCACCAGATGATTCGCGGATCTGTTGCCTATAATCAACTCACTCGCAGCACGCTCCTCTTCGAGTTTTTTTATACGTTGTAACAGATACTCAATGCTTGTTTTTTCACCGACATGGTCGTCCATTGTCACTGGCTTCGCGGTCATCTTAGATTCCGGCTAAGATTTTCACGTGAACGTTGAGTTAAACGAAGTATGAAAACTTCCTACCAATCCCACTTCTGATGTTAAGAAAAATCTGGAGCAAGTGCCAAGTGGTTAATCTTGGTCCTCGTACTAGAAGGCAACAGATGACATTAATGGCCAAACCATTCGCGACTGCCTGTCACAAACCACGACGACAGAATACAATCGGCATCGTTCTTTTCTTTTTATTCTCCATTGACGGCAAATGTGCCGAACTTCATTCGCTCTTTCATCATCCTCGCCTTCCCCACTCCGTGGCCAGATCCATAATGAACAACATTCCTATTCATAAATCGTTCGAAGACAAAATAGCGACGGCTAATTGTCTTCAACGATTCTCCAAAATTGCGTTGACGCTAACATACTTATTGGAGTAAAATTATTTTATAAGTTATTATGTGTCGGACAAATCCCGTTAAAGAATCTCGACGACGTAGTATTACAAAAAACTCAGTTAGGATGGATTGTCGCTGGCGAGATAAATGGATCTCCCCCTAAAAATCAAATTCAATATTGTTTTATAACAAAGTCGAGCCCACTAGATGCGAATCTAACAAAGTTCCGGGAAATCGAAGAGATTCCAGTTAAAAAATTATTGTCGCATGAGGAATAAGAGCGTGAACGTCATTTTAAAGATACAGTACAACGCAATTCCACAGGTCGTTACATCGTTAGATTACCATTCAATAGCAACAAAGCAAAGTTAGGAGAATCTCGTTCAATAGCTCTTCGTCGTTTTCAATTTCTAGAGAAAAAATTCCAACGGGATTCTGCTCTAAAAGAAAACTATTGTAAATTTCTATCAGAACATGAGCAGCTAAATCACATGTCATTATTAACATACAGTGATCCTACTACAAATAACTTCTACTTTCCTTACCACACAGTAATGAGGGAAGAGAGCATTACAACAAAAATTCGTGTCGTCTTTGATGGATCCGCGAAAACATCGTCTGGTATATCGTTAAATGATGCATTAATGGTTGGAGCAACTATCCAAGAGGATCTATTCAGTATATTGTTTCGTTTTCGATCTCATCAATATGCTCTTACCGCTGACATCGAAAAAATGTATAGGCAGGTTTTAATCCATCCAAATGATGTAGCATATCAAAGAATTTTATTTCGAGAAAATTTAGAGAATGACATCAATGAATTCACTCTTAACACCGTCACATATCGTACTTCGTGCGCACCTTTCCTCGCTATTCGAACCCTTCATCAATTGACCAGTGATGAAGGAACTCAGCATCCTATTGCAGCTACCATATTAACCAGGGACTTTTATGTTGACGATTTATTAACGGGAGCAGACACGATTGAAGAAGCCGCGTTTCTTCGGAACGATTTAATTACACTTCTACAAAAGGGAGGTTTCCCAATTCGAAAATGGGCCTCCAACGAATCGTCGTTAGTACCTGACCAAACAGGTAGTTCTTCGGACGAGTTCTTATGACTTGACCGAACTTCATCGGTCAAAACCCTAGGAATTAATTGGAATTCATATAAGGATATCATATTATACAAAGTTAATTTATCCGATTTGTCGAAAGTCGTAACGAAACGCACAATTCTTTCGCAGGTTGCAAAATTGTTCAATCCGTTAGGATTATTAGGGCCAAAATAATGTTACAACTACTTTGGAAAGCTGGAGTAGCATGGTACGAGTCAATTCCAGCAGATATCCACACTATGTGGGTATAATTCAAAGAACAACTACCACTTTTGGGCAATGTTAGCTTTGATAGATTGATCGTCATACCCGACGCTGTCGAAATTCAAATGCATGGGTTTTGTGACGCAAGTGAGAAGGTGTACGGAGCATGCATTTATCTACGATCGGCGAACGTTCAAGGTCACCATCGCAAGTTTTTAATATGTTCAAAATCGCGAGTCGCCCCGGTAAAATCGTGCACCTTACTGCGTTTAGAACTATGTGCAGCTCTTTTGCTGGCACGTTTATTTTTAGCAGCGAAACTAGCGCTGCGACTTAAAATAAACAAAGTGTACTTTTGATTAGACTCCACAATAACGTTACATTGGATAAATACGGAACCTCACTTGTTGAAAACATTCGTCTCAAATCGAGTCGCTGAAATTCAAACCCTTTCGAAACAGTGCGAATGGAGATATATACCAACGCACGACAATCCTGCCGATTTAATATCGAGGGGTCAAACTCCGCAAGAATTTTTAAACTCAACACTATGGCCAAGGGGTTTGAACAAGTTTGGCCCAGGAAAATTAAAATTAGTTCGTATGATCTTCCGGAAAAACGGACAGTCATTGCCGTTCCGGTATGTACCAATACAAACATAATCGAAGATAAGCTAGTAAGAAAATACAGTTCCTATAAAAAGCTTAAACGAGTGGTCGCTCATGTCTATGTTTTATAATCTAAAACACAAAGTAGAAAAACTAACTGGTCCCCTCAGAGTAACTGAAACTGAAGCCGCGAATGATGAACTTATCCTACCTACACAGTCCGCAGCATTTTCAAACGAAATTCAATGTCTAAAAAACGGACGTAGAATAGCAAAAAAAGTCGGCTAATTCCTTTAAATCCCTTTTTGGACAATAAAGGAGTTCTTCGAATGGGGGGCAGATTAATTCATTCGGAATTGTCAGATGAACAAAAGCATCAAATTTTATTACCTTCCGATAACCTCATAACGCGCCTTATCATTCGCGAAGAGCACGAAAGACTTAAACACACATGACCACAAGCAACCCTGTACTCAATTCGCAAATATTTTTGGCCACTCGACGGTAAAAACATTACGCGAAAAATCATTCGCGACTGCGTACGATGCTTCCGCGCGAAACCACGCGGTGTGGAGTATATCATGGGGAATCTCACTCAAGAACGCGAATCCGTCTCTCGCCCTTTCCTTGAAGTTGGTGTCGACTACTGTGGACTACTGTATATCAAGGAAAAGCGCGTTCGAAACCGTAACAAACTCAAGGTATATGTCGCAATTTTTGTTTGTATGGCCACCAAGGCAGTACACGTAGAATTAGTTTCTAATTTAACCACAGAAGCATTTATCGCGTGTTTAAAAAGACTCTTCTCCAGAAGAGGAATTGCAAAAACTATACATTCCGACAATACAACAAATTTCGTTGGCGCCAGCCGAGAACTTATTGAACTTTACAAGGCATTTCAGTCTAAGCAACATAAAAAAACAGTAGACAAATTCCTCGCAGAACAAAATATTACTTGGAATTTCATCCCTTCGCGGTCACCTCATTTCGGCGGTTTATGGGAAGCGACTGTAAAGTCGTTTAAGCATCATTTTATTCGTACAGTCGGAGACACCCTATTAACGTTTGAGCAGTTAGAAACATGTTATCGGATACCGCATCAAACCGATTGTCGCTCTGGCAGCATGCACAAAAGCTGCGTCAACATCTTTGGCGTAGATGGTACAAAGAATATTTGCACCAGTTGACAGTTCGTAGCAAATGGCAGTCTAATACCAGTGACAGCATCCAACCTGGAACTCTTGTGGTCCTGAAAGAGGACAACCTCCCCCCCCGCAGTGGAAATTGGGAAGAATCGTCACCGTCCACCGTGGACCAGACGGCATAGCCAGAGTAGCAACCATAAAAACTACCACTGGAGAGTTCAAACGTTGCGTCAAGAAGCTATGCCCTCTTCCTTGAGTGTCAAAACAAACTATATTCACAAAAACATTTTTAGATTAAGACATAAGGAATAATTGTAATTCAATTCAGTTTTCCGTTGCGTGCGATATAATTTAAGCATAGAATCGCTGTTCATTTCTAAATATTATAGTGAGTCTTACTTCTTAAGTTCGTTACATCAACAATTGTATTCAAGTAACAACAGATCATTTCATTGAATGTGTCCGTTCAAGGGGGCTGGCATGTTGGAGCCCATTTATGGTATATACATCAGTGTCGGTAACATAACCGATAATGCCGATAAGTCGATCACGGAACCGCGACCCCTCGGTCGGTAAAGACTCCAAGGGGGCCCAAAAGCGCGACAGGGCTTTGTGCGAACAATGGAAATAAATGACTGTCGCAAACAGGACAAAACGCGTTGGAAAAACCGCGTGCATCGAACACTATCGTCTTGTGCCTCGAGCAGAATACACCGGAATATTGTAAAAGAATATTGTAATTTTCTAAAACCGAACTGTGTCACCCCGATCCGTTACTGGAATAGTATCGAAATTAAACATACTCCTTTTGGCTGAGAAGCAACGCAATTTAGTTTTCTTTTCTCACCACCGACGTTAAACCAAACGTCGGGATATAACAGTTACAAAGCGAAACATTTTAGCAAATATTGCAAAGATCTTCGATCCGTTAGGCTTGCTTGGCCCTATCATTTTATCTGCAAAGGTCATCATACAGGAATGTTGGAGAGTCAAGATTGGTTGGGACAAATCGATTTCCCAAGAATTGCATGCGAGATGTAGTTCGTACGCTGAACAGCTCAAACTCATTCGCCACTTGAACATTGACCGTCGACTTTTAAGCGAAAATCTGACTCGGATCGAAATCTATGGTTTCTGCGACGCTAGTAAGCTTGGCTACGGTGCGTGCCTTTACATTCGTTCGAGCAATCCTAACGGATGCGTTCTCGTCCGGCTCGCGTGCTCTAAATCTTGAGTTGCTCCGATTAAAGAAATCACGATTCCTCGACTTGAACTGTGCAGCGCACAGATTCTCGCTCGACTCTATAAGGAAGCGCATCCAACTTTTGACTTTCCAATAAACCAAGCAGTCTTCTGGTCGGATTCTACAATCATGTTGCAATGGCTTAAGAAATCACCAAGTTTGTTGAAAACTTTCGAAGCAAATTGCGTCTCGGAAATATAAGTGCTTGATGGTTCAATCGAATGGCGGCACGTGCGGTCCAGCAATAATCCGGCGGACGCGCTGTCGCGAGGCCAGGGTCCTGCAGAATTCTTACAAAATAACAGTTGGTTTGGAGCGCCAGCCTGGCTTGGTCAATCCGAACATCAGTGGCCTGTTAGTGCTGACTCCCCTATCTCGGAGCTCCCAGGACTGAGAAAAAACATATGTTTAGTTACGGCCATGATTGTTAACGAGTTTTTCGACCGTTTCTCATCTTATTCTAGGTTATTAAACGTTGTATCATATTTACCGGTTTTGCCGTTCTAATAATTTCAAGGGAAAGTCCGTTAGCGTCCAGGAAAGATTAGAGACTGAGAGAAGGGTTGTTTACATCATTCAAAGGGAACGATATCGCGATGAAATCGAACGCTTATCAAAATCAAGCCGAGTGAAGGATAGCAGACTCGCCGCGCTTGACCCGTTCCTTGACGAGTATGGATTGTTACGCGTGGGTGGCCTATTACTGAATGCAAAAATTTCCTCCGATCGGAAGCATCGCATTTTGCTACCGTTGCATCATCACGTCACGGATTTGATTATCCGAGAAATTCACGAAAATGCCTATCCTGCCGGTATTCAGACTACTTTGCATACGGTACGGCATCGATATTGGCTTCTTGACGGTAAAAATCAGGTACGAAAAATCGTGCGTCACTTCGTTATATGTATTCGTCATCGGCCGACTCCATTGGAAATTCATATGGGAAACTTACCGAAATCACGTGTCGAAAGGGCCTCCATTTTCGATCATACCGGCGAGTCAAATCACACGGTTGTGTTCTTATTTGTATGGCGACAAAGGCAGTGCATATAGAGATCGTTAGTGATTTAACGACAGAGGGATTTTTAGGCGCGTTTCGGCGTTTCATCGGTCATAGAGCCATTCCTTCTCACGTTTATTCGGTCAACGGAACGAACTTCGTAGGCGCGATCAATCAACTTCGCGAGTTATATGCTCTGTTCGGTTCCAAGCAATTCCGGGAGGACGCGAGCAATTTTGCTGTGCGAAAACATGTTAACTGGCACTTCAATCCGCCTTTATCTCCACACTTCGGCGGTATTTGGAAGGCCGCCGTGAAGTCGTTTAAGCACCACTTCAAGCGCATCGTGGGCGATCAACTTCTTACCTTTGAGGAAATTAATACGTTCGCTATTGAAATAGAAGCGATTTTAAATTCTCGCCCTCTATGTTCGGTTAGCACTGACCCTAATGACCCGATGGTTTTAACACCTGCTCATCTTTTAGTAGGTCGCCCTCTAACCATGCTGCCCGAGGAGAACCAGTTGTCTGTTCCAGCTAACCGCCTAACAGTATGGAGATTCGTTACGAAGGTCCGACAGGATTTCTGGAAGAGATGGCAATTGGAGTATCTAAGCGAATTGCAAAAACGGCTGAAATGGTTTAATGGTAATGGCAATCTCGAGCTTGGATCCGTCGTCCTCATCATCGACAAAAATCAATCCTGCATGAGGTGGCAACTGGGAGTAGTTCAGGAGGTTCATCCCGGAAGCGACGGGAACGTCCGAGTCGCCACCATAAGAACAGCACAAGGAACACTTAAACGAAATATTACACAACTATGTCCTTTACCGACATTTTTTTTTTGTTTGCTCGATTCTCTCACAACGGGGAGAGTATGTTAGATCGAAATTTTGAAAGCCCGCGCGACTAGGCTAGCCGGCCCTGAGCTTCCTAAGATGGGCGCATAAAAAAAATAAAAGAGCCACGTTCTGGGCGATGCATCGCCAACTCATTAGAGATGCGCAAAAGGAACCCGACTTAGCGACGCGATACACAAGCGAGTCAGTTTTTTCATGGCGATTCATAGAATCATTTGTGTCAGTATAGACAGGTTATCAATTCAATTCAGAAATTCATACAACAGAATACATCGATCTTTGATAACAAGGTACGTTACTCCACAATACTGTAGGGTAGCGTGGGGTTTTAAGAGTGACGTCGCCGATACTGGCGTCGTGAATGCGATAAGCAATGCGGAAGTGAATCGATTGAATCCTTCGATATCTATATAATTTTTTGTCTTTCACGATTTGGTTACGAGGCAACAGAAGATAATTTTAAGAGTTGATAGTCGGTGTTGAACCCTTGAGTTGTGACGGTCGTGGAATTGGATATTTAGTTAAAACGTTATTGATTATAATTAAGTTAATTATATTTTATATCGTCAAAGTGAAGAATTGTAGTTTTAAATATTTAAATCGTTCTTATTAAAATTCATTAATAAAATTCCTATAATATCTTTTCTGTATTTCAATAATTAAAAAGCGGTCGCAAGACCCAACGCACGCGGTCATTTATGATCCATAGAGGAGTTGCGCCACGCGCACTCACTCTGGCTACACGTACACACCTCACACTCACACTCGCACTCACATATTAAATAAACGAATTTCATGAAAAATTTGGCCGCAAGGTCTTTCTTCCTCGGGGTTTACGTGAATCACGTGATACAGACACGAAGTTTGAGTCTCGACGTCTCAACATACATATTGTAATAGTGTTTGCATGCTTATCATAAACAGGTTGTGTGCACTTCTGACAGCTTTTTCTTGTTTTTCTGCATTTTTTTATATGATTTGTGTGATAGATGTAATTCGATCCTACGTCTTTTTTTCTTCAACTTGCATCTAACGAAGACAACGACGCGCATGGCGAAAACGTGGACAAAACTAATACCTTCGATTCTAAGATAAATTATTCAAATGTTTTTTGATAAGATGATTGTATTAATGTTACAAATTAATTTTTTGCGTTGAAAATCGAATTTTGATTACTTAGTTAACTAATATGGAGTACTGTACGTAGGAATTTTTATCTTGGAAACTATTTATCGAAATTAGTTAAATCTTTTTTCATTGTAATCTTGAATCTTAATAATATTTTTTTTTTTTATTGACAAATAAATTTTTTAATATCAGAAATTGTAAATACATTTTTATTTTTTAAATTTTTGTATGAAGTTTAAATATCTAATACGTAATATATATATGAATATGTAGCTTGAAATTTTACCTACAAAACAAAACCTTTTGCAAAACTAAGTGTATAAAATTAACTTCACAATGAGCTATACTGTTATAGATTTCTATTATTAGTTATAGAACAATTATAAATTTCACATGCGTTTTAGGAGATTCTCATCTGAGAAAGGGTTCTAATAGCCACTCTTGACCGATGACACCTTTTTTCGCGAAAAAACAAGTTCGAAGATATGAAATTTATTGTTCATTGATTGTTGATTACTTATAAGAAAGGTGTCATTGCTCCATGGAAACCGCGAAATGGTGGTATTGTTCTATCAGGAAAGGATGCGCAAGGTTAGTATAAATCAAGTGGAATAGTATAATAGTTAAAAAAAAATAATAAAATAGTTAGGAAAAAATAGTATAATAATTAATCGCCATCTTCTTCGGATGCTTCGGAATCACCTGCACCAGGAATAGCAAAGAATTGAGTGATAGTTTTTGGATATATTTTACGACAGGGTAATTTACTATCGAAAAACTCGGCGACTGGATTTAAGGAAACTGGAAAAACTACCTCATAAAGAGCTTAAACCAAACAGTTTCAGAAATATCGGAAATAATAGAAGGTATATCCGCAGTGCAAACGTGACTTTGTCTCTTAACATAGAATCTTGTCATTTACTGATCTGAATTCCGCTATTATAAAAAATTGTAAGATAATGCCTAAAATATGTAACGTAATGTGTATAGATCATCAACAGCGATGACATATTTGAAAAACATCCGGAACTGCTGTTGTCGCGTATGATAATAAGGTGCGCGTATGAATAAAAATGTGAATAACTCAGAAAACCGCAAATTACCGCAAGATATCGTTACAGATCCTTATTCACGAAGCTTCCAGCTTTCATTTAAGCCTGTTTGGTAGGTGAACCGAAGTGAAGATCATAACTTTTACCTTACATAAACATTAAATATGACTATGGTTTATATCTCTTTCCATATCAGTGTTAAAAATAAACATTTTGTTGTGCAATTTACATAATTATAATACTAAAGTATCATATAAAATGCCAATAATAGTGGTCAATAATAATATTTTAAAAATAATGAGCAGCAATATGTTCATATTTTCGAAATGGTAACAATAAAATCATTAAAAGTATGAGAACATTATGCACAGATTCCTTATAAACTAGTTCGACTAAACGGATTTCAAGAATTGTGATTTTCATTTATTGACTTTTATCCACGTTTTCGTCATTTTTCGCTACTGTGCGACGATTGGGCAGTACGGGAAGGAATATTTATCCTGTGTGAAGGACTTGTTAGTACACTGTCTACTGCTAATTTTGTTGCAAAATGTCGCATTATCTGAATATTTTAAGTTCTATTTTGAATGCTTGGAATACAGAGATCTCCTAATTGTTGTAAAAACATAACATATTATTATTTGACTTATAAATAATATAGGAGGCAAGACTACCGATATCAATAGTATTATAAAATAAATCTAATGACCACCTGAGTGTTGGCCTTTTTTTAGGGTATCTCCCTAACAACTGATCCTTGGTATCCACCCCAGATTTTGTTCGATTATAAAATTCAACGATTTCCGGTTTTCTTTTCGGCCCAGAAACAACATTGCCAGTATGCATTGTTGACAATTATAAGACAGCTTTTTCATTTTTCGGCACATAGGAACAAAGTGTTACATTTTCATCGTATACAAATAAAGAGGAGTACTCTTCGCGTAATTTGGATGGTGCCATTTCTTTAGGAATATATATTTGTTTTCTCTTATTGCGTCTACAATTGTCAATTTCCCAGATAATAGAAATTTTGTTGAGAAACTGGTTTCAGATTAATTGGGTTTAACTTTAAGTAGTTAATTTATTTTCTCACAAATGATCTTACGTTAGTTAAGCAAGAAGTAAATAAACCAGCACGGTTGAGTCACGATGAAAATCTGACGAAACGGGTGAAAAGTCTTGAAAAAGAAACCTCCTAGTAAAATTCTTATTTGTGGAAGTTATTTAACGAGGGTGGAGGAAAGGAACAGGGACTGGGTGAAATATTGAAAGAAAGTGGATTTTGGGAATTGGAAATTTATGGATACTTGAACGGATTAGGACTGATGACAGGAAGGGACCCAAGATTAAGGACAAGGAAATAGAAACAGCAGAGTGAGGAAAGTATTTGGCGAAACATATAGATGGGACGCCCAACACCTGCCCCCGTTAGTTTGGAAACGCTAGTTTTTAACATGATACGTGACTTAAAACAACAAATGAATTGGGTTACATTATGTGCTATGTGACTAATTGTTACTAGAATACGCTGGCAATTGAATTTTAAATAGATATAAGAATCTTAAATTTTAAAAAATTGCATACACGCATAAAGTTTCAAGTTCGGATATGTGTCTCTACTATTAATTCTACCTAATATTTAAATAAAAATATAGAACATTACTAAATTCTACGAATTTCGGTTACAAAGAGATAATAAACTGAATACACGCAAAAACAGAAATTACATATACATATATATATATGTATATATACGCTAATAATATCACATAACTATGAAAGGTAACTCAACATCACATTAGTAAAGTTATACCTAATTATAGGGATTACGATAGGATCAAATATTATTTTATTATTGTCAATATTAATACTAGTAACTTAGTATTATGGCAATATGAGCCTAAATAATATAATATATACTAATGTCCACAAATATATATAAAAGAAAAGGAAGAAAAGCAGAGTCATACTACAATTTATAACGGTGTCGTACTTCTTCAATATTTTATGCCCTGATTGAAACTGCGAGTTGATTAAGACGGCAAATTGTTATCCTCGGCCTTTACAGTGTCCTCGTCCAAGTATGCAACCTCTTCGGTAGTCCCCATATTACCTCCTCTGCTCCTGTAGACTATGAGGTCACGTGATGCTTCTCGATATTCCCTTCGGATTTCGGAATCAAAGGTGCAATTAACATAATTCCTGATAGCTGGTAATGTTCTTTCATCATTTGAGTTCTCCACAAAACAGAAAATTCGCTGCATAATTCTCCAACAGCTCAACCAACGGTAGAAATTTGTGCAGACAACCAATACTACGAAACTTCCTAAGATGTACATTGCTGCAATATACCATTTTGTATGAGACATAATAAATGGTTTCTTTGCCCTATCTGCCAACAATTTATCAATTTCCGTCAGCTTCTTGTTCGCAAATCGTAGGTCAGACTGATCTGCATTTGTCAGGCGAATTGGTTTTAATACCATCGGATTAATTTCGTGGAATTCAGAAATAGGAATGCAACAACCACTTTCGGTTATATTAATTTCGGAAACGTAATAGGAACTATTCTTCTCCATGAGCTTCGTTGGTTCCAAAAGGTATTGACTTGTATAACCTTTGCACTGACCCTGCATTTGAAATATACCGTTTTTATACACAATGGTATCTTCCATGTGGTCTGTGTCCCATCCACAGAGAATGGTAACAGTTGTTGATTTTTGCAGAGTATAAATCCAACGATTATGTCGAATATACTTCCAAATTTCGTCATCAGCCTTCATTGTTCGTACGATGCAGTCATCAGGAATTCGCGTGATTGATGGAGCCAATACATCGAATCTCGCATGCTGCTTCCTCCAGTACTTTGCTGACATGGATGTTGGTGCACAAGTACTTTCCTTCTAAATACTCCTCGCAATCTGACAATACATACAAGGTCAAATATACGGTTTTGGATTGGGATAACAGAAGGTAATGAGATCTAGGTTCAATATAGGATAGTAAAGAAGTGTTTCCATGTTGAACCGGAAACGAAAAGAGATTAAAGATAAGATAAGATCGAAAAGATCGAATACTGATTGTTTGGTCAGTGGAAAATTCAACACATAAATTATTATTTCATCAGCCAATACTACTTGCAATTTCAATAACTTATAAAAGATCCACATGTTTTCATAGCTCGGCTCTAAAATTAATTCGAGATCGCCGCTAATTAATGGCTTTTCATTATATTCATTTAATACCTTAGACGTGAAGGTGGAAAGAAAAGCTGTTTGTTGGATGATTAGAGACTCAATTTTTGACTGGTGCAAATGCAAATTGGTATCGGTAGCAAACACATTAATTAATTTAATATTTTCATTTAAAAGATTTTCGTTAATTTTAAGTGTTCGAGAGGATTCATTAAAATTCCGTATTGTGCTAGAAACTACCTGAACCTGAGACTTTAATATATTTTGCATTTGTTTATTATCATTTAACAACATATTTATGCTATTCGCATAGTATTGAGCATCATCAGCATCAGGCGTTCCAAGAATCCAATTAAATACATATGATGCTCCATTAATCAATCCTCGTTCTTTCCTTTTATTTAACCTTTGGCCTAATAAATTAAATAAAATTTCGTGTTTTCTATCAATGCTTTGCAGTTCTAATTCTAACAATTGTAAAATTTGATCACATTTAAAATTAGTAACGTTATATTCCGACAAAGACTTTAAAGCTATGATACAAAGATTTTGCGTTTTCTGAAAGTTTGATTTTAATATAGTTCTAGCTTCTTTTAAATATTTGATGCTCCTATGCGCCAACAGAGATAATTCTGTATTACAAATCCGCGCCTCACCAATCTTATTATAAAATAATCCACTACAGTGGCCTATGGGAGTATTCATAAAATAATAGGTAATTATGGGAATTGGAAGTGCTAGGAATTGTAGTATTGTCAGATACTTCATCTGCAACATAATGTTTTAAAAAATTAGTATAGTATTTCCGACTTTTGCTTCCTATTTGAATTTCAACTGTACTACCAGGGAAAACACGATTGATTTTATATGGACCTTTGAAATTGGGACTTAACTTTTTATTTAATCCGGGCTTTGTTTCTTTCTGATGAATACATACCAAATCGTTTACCTTGAATTTTACTGGATTAGCTTTTTTGTCATAATATTCTTTGCCTTTAACTTTAGACTGTAATAGATTGCCCCGAGCTATTTTAAGTGAAGTATTCATTCGATATTGTAAAGATTGCAGGTAGTCGTCATAGGTATAATGAAATTGAGGTTCTTGTACTATTGAGGAAGGCAAGTATGGTTTACGACCAAAGAAAAGTTCGTACGGAGTGTAATTTGTTGATGTTTGAATTGAGACATTGTAACTGAATATTGCGAACGAGACATATTCATTCCAATCTACCTGATTTGGTTTAATATAATGTTTTAAATAATCCTTAAGGGTTAAATGATAACGCTCAAGCGCGTCATTGGTTTGTGGTTATATGTTTAGTTTTAAATATTTCACTCAAGTCTTTAATTAAATCTGACATGAAATCAGGCCCTTGATCAATTAAAAATGTTTTTGGAATTCCGAAAGTTGTGAATAATTCCGTTAAAACCCTAGCAATAGTTGAAGACTCGTGGTTGTGAATTGGTTTACCAAGGCAATATCTCGTTAAATCATCTTGAATTGTAAGAATGTATTTACTGCCATTTTCGGTAAGGGGTAATGACCCTACAATATCAACGGCTATTCATTCAAATGGAACTTCGAAAGTGGTCGTGATTTCCATAGGCTGTTTTGTCGGTTTAAAATTCGTTTTGTTCATTTGACACGAATGGCAAGTTTCTATGTACTTCCTAATATCCGATTTTATATTTGGCCAATAATAATTTTCCTTTATTCTGGAATATGTTTTATGGAAACCATAATGTCCCGCTAATTTACTATCATGGTTTTCTTCTAAAATTTTCTTAATTTCGTCCTGATTTTTCGAAATGATTTTTGCGGTATTATAAATTTTAATTTTATTCTGAGAAAATATGAATTTAACCATTTCGTGCAATTGTGGTTTCTTTATGTTGGTGTGTTTTTCCGAAGGAATTAATACAAAATTGTTACCCTATAATTTGTTTCAACTTTAATAATGTTTCGAAGATGTTCTTACATTCCAATCTGTCAAAATGGAAAAATTAAATAAAGAGGTTGCTTCTGCTTTTTTAATTCTGATACACCGCTGATGCTTGGATTAAGATTTGTTATATCAAAATTTGAGCGTACAAAATCAGAATAGGGGTTAGCTTCATCTATATCTTGTGACCAAATTAATCCAATAGAAACAGTTATTTTATTGAGAGGACTATTCTCTTTTTCATAAATTATTACATCCTGATTCGTATAGTGAAATTTAATGAAATCCTGATATGTTGGAGTAACAGTTAAATTAACAACCTCTTGTCTTTGATTATTTCCTGAAACAAGTCTAGAGAGACCATCTGCATTACAATTCACGCGACCTGGCTTGTATTTTATATCGTAATCGTACTCATTCAGCCTAAGACACCAGCGAACTAGCTTAGAGGTTGGATTTTTACAACTAAATAACCATTGTAGGGGTCGATGGTCAGTGTAAATTCTAAACTTTCGGTCGTACAAATAGGGTCGGAAATGCTCAACAGAATTTACGATCACCAATAACTCCTTTTCAATTGTAGAATAACTTTCCTCTGCTTTATTAAGGGTTCTTGAAAAATACGAAATTGGTAAATCATGACCCTCTGACCTGGGAGAGAACCGTACCGATTCCCACATTCGATGCATCGGTAGTTAAAATAAAAGGTTTAGTGAATTTTGGATATTGTAATATGGGCCTTTCGATTAATTTTTTCTTTAAAACTTGAAGTGCTTCCTTCTGTTCGTTTAACCATACAAAATTAGAATCTTTTTTTAATAACTGCGTTAAAGATTTAGCAATAGTGGCAAAATTGGAAATGAACTTCCTATAATAGCCGATCATACCTAAAAACATTTTGATATGCTTTTGATTTTGAAGACGCGGCAAGTTTACAATTGCTTCTACCTTTTTTGGATTTGGCTCAATATCTTTATCCGTGATTACATGGCCTAAATATTCACACGAATGCTGCAAAAAGTTACACTTATCTGGCTGTAGTTTAAGATTATTTTCGCGGAGCCTAGAGAATACATTTTTTAATTTCCGATTATGGTCTTGCACATTCGCGGCATACACAACGATATCGTCTATATAAACAAAACATTGAGTACCTATTAATCCTGCTAAAACAGCATTCATTGATCTTTGAAATCGTTTAGATGCGTTTTTAAGCCCAAAAGGCATTCTGGTAAATTCAAAATGACCCTGGGGTGTTGTAAAAGCCGTTTTGGAACCATCGGAAGGATTCATCGGTATTTGGTGAAACCCGCTAGCCAGGTCTAATACTGTAAAATACTGGGCATGCCCCAGCTGGTCAATGATGTCTTCTATAGTTGCAAGTGGGTAAGCGCCACCAACCGTTTTCTCATTTAATTACCTATAATCTATGACGATGCGCCACTTACGATTACCTGCGGAGTCCGATTTATTTGGAACGACCCATAAGGGGCTAGACTAGGGGCTAATAGCGGGTTTAATAATACCTTGTTGAAGCATAATTTCTATTTGTTTATTAACTTCATTTTTATGAATTTCCGGATATCTATAAGATTTTACACGAATTGGTTGTTCATCACTAGTAATTATATTGTGAGACATTGTGTTAGTACAAGTTAATAAATCCGTAGGCAAATGAAAAATGTCATTAAATTCTTCACAAATTTCAGAGTTTAAATGATCAAGAGAAAGTTTTTCATTAAGTATCTTTAATCTCTGATTTAATCTATTAGTATCTTGTTCCGGAGCTAATTTAAAAATTCGAGCTTGTTTTGATACTCGCTCAAGCGAAATCTGAGGAATTGGAATTTGCTTAGTTACTGATGAGGTATTTACGATCGTGGTAACATAACTATTTTGATTTTGAACCTTTACAATCACATTAGGAATTAGTACTGACCCATTATCTAACTCCTGCGACGAAATGATTCCTTCCGTTAATTTTAAAGGATGGCCATGGGCCCACATCCTCTTTCATCAGCCCAGAACGTTCCAGAACAATCTCCAATAAACATCCTTTGTTTTCGACCCACTATAAAAACACCCTCCTTCTATAGACTCCTCGCAGTTTACCTACCAGTATTTTACTTACCAGTTTACATACCCACCTCGTCAAATTCTCAAATAGTCTCAGTTACAAATAGGGTCAACTAAGGTTAATCCTCGGGAGTCGTAATTGGCTCCCTCACGAATAATTCCGGAATATTGAATGAATAATATTATATCATCGCGCTTTGTACATCGAACACAGCCTGCAATTAATGAATATATATTGTTAAATGAATATATCTTCGAGTATTCGCTGTGCATTGCTCCTGTTCGTATAAGTAAGGATATACCTAAGACATAGTATTGGCAGTCAACGATTGATAACCTGCGAGACTAGAAGGAGATATCTTCCAAAGGATACATCAACGGCGTTACACCACGACTCTCTGAGTGCACGAAGCGAGAAGCAGGAGACTTGGCCCCCAAACAGCTGAGCATCATTAAGTACGACCAACAGACGTGGTGATAAACTATTTATTTCTTTTAATTGATTGTAAAACAATGGTGTTTCATATCAAAAAGGTTTACAAATTGCAACAAATTTAAAAGTGGTTAACCATACCGCTGAACGTGGTGTTAAACTTATATCTGAATATGATAATCTATTGACCAAAACTAAGGAAGAAACACAATACATTTTACAAACAATTGAGAATTACAAAAACCTTTATCCTGATGTAAGCAAATCTACATTAACACCGAATATACCATATTAAAAACTACATACAATTTAATAATAGGCTTATTTATTCATTATACAATAAGATAACTTAAATTTTAATAAAGAATATTTTGTTTATAACGATTTTAAAAGAAATTCATTTATAATACAATCAGGAATTTTAGAAAATATATCAACTGTTGCACAATTTGTATACAGTTCCCAGTTACCTAGCAGTCACATTATCCGGTGGATCAAAAGCTACGTTACATATCAAGTTTAACGCTAAAATTTAATAATTTTGTGATCTTGTTGAAAGCTAAATGCAAATGCTGGTATTACACTTGTAAAAAATTATATTTTCATTACAAAATATTCACTGATACTTTCAAAATAAAAGACTACAATCATATTCGTCGTTAACATGAAATCCTGCAAATTTGAAAAATTCAACTCGATTGCGGCACGGGTTCCTGTCATTCAATCATGCTGAAACTTTGACATTATCATTTTTTCATCAAGTGTTAAAATTTTACGGGCTGAGACCATAAAAAAATCGAAAAAAAAAATCGAGCTCTATAGCTAAGGGCCACCCTAGTTCCCATTCTAGCGTTCCCCCACCGATCGCACTGGGTGACGCACGTGGTGCGGTGTCAGGAGCCCACTCATTCAGTTGCGCTTCGAGCTACCGAACAGACGTCTCCGCAAGAGTTAGTAAACTGTTGTTCAAGGCGGAACGCTAATTTATCAACTTAACAAGTGACGTCGTGCGCTAGTACTTGCGAACGTCGTTTCTTGTCGAGAAGAACGTTAGCGAACTCCGCGCACATTCAACAATTACCGAATACATCGTGGAGTTGTTTGCGCTATTTCTGGCGAAGGTGAATTCACCCTGTTGAAGGGATATTGTGAAACTTCGTAGAATCTGGTTACAATATTTTTCGATAAAATTTTCGCAAGTTGCTCCTTTTATATATAAAGGGTAAGCGGAAGCGTGTGACCCAGAGTAATAACTATAGACAGTGATACGGATACAAATAGTGTCACAAAAGTTCGTAACGGTCGCGACATTCAAGACAAAGTGTTGCGTAAGTTTGTGAAAGCCCGCGCAAAGACTCAGTGGTCCGGTTCGCCGGTGGTTGAAGAATTCTGCATAAACCATGCCGTCTCAACCAGGTGGGTCTCAGAAGCCGACGACAATGGAGCTTCGACCAAAGCAAGAGAAGAAGTCGCTGAGCGACGATGAGCTGTCCACCATCCACAGACAGCTGATGGAAAAGGAAAGGAGAATCTGGGAAGAAGCCTGGAAAATAGAAGATGAACGACGCAAATTGAAAGACGCGCGGCGTAAAAATGAAACTATGTTAGCCGAAATAGAAGACGCGAGTGAGCGTCTAGACTCGGCAACGACAGTGAAGACCGCTCCTGTGGAAACGGCCACTAGGATGGATATTCCGGGTGGTGAAGTGTGTGCCGAACTGTCAAGTTACACACTTAACGAAACAGTGAAGATGGTGCCGACGTTTAATGGTGTATCGCCGACACCCTTGGCTTACCTGCGCGCGTATGAAAGAGCGCGTGCGTTGATCCTCGTGTATACCGAGCGAACTCTAGAAAAACTAACCATCGCCCAGTTGCGCGGTCACGCGGCTGCAGCTGCAGAAGATGAAGTGATAGACACTGTCATGGAATTGTGCAATAGACTGGAAGACGTTTTTAGATCACGGAGAACTGTCGATCACTGCCGCGAAGAACTGGTGAACACTTACATGCGAACGGATGAGCACATTTTAGACTTTATAGGCCGTGTAAAAGTCCTCCGTGCCGCGATTGTAGACTGCGATCGGCGCATGGCCGACATCGATGAAATAGACAGATTCGTGAAAAATTGTTTTATTTATGGGTTAATACCGCAATTACGCACCGAAGTAAAACCATTCGCCGCAGAAACTATGAATCGTGTCTTCGATGAAGCAATAGATAGCTTTAAACAGCTCGAGATAGACAGGGCTAGATACGGACGTGCTGAACCGCACAAAGTAAGTATCAAGACGTGCGATAGAACTCCTGAATGGTGCGATCACAGACAACGAGGAATCGTGAGCTCTTCTGCTCGTGAAAACTGGCGACCATCTTCGCCGTTACCTCCGCGAAACAGTGAAAATTCCTTGCGTTACCCTCGCAATGAAGCGTATCTGAATCCAGCGCGATTATCGCGCTCAGAACGATTCTGTAAATATTGTAATATTCCCGGGCACGACATCAACAAATGTCGTAAGCGTCGCTATAACCAACAAACACGGAGTCGGGGAAGCGAGCATGCCCTCCCAGCCACAGTAACCATAGGACGGAAGGGCCAAAACTGGAAAACAGTGTACGAGTTACGAAAACAGTCGCCCAAGTGAACAGCATTTACGGCAGCGGAACCGTAATCCCGCAAATAAATGGACCGTTTATTTTGAAAGTGGTGTAAGTCCATTTTTATTTGTTTTAATATGTAATTTGATTATACAAATTTGTTTTAGGCGATTTAACTAAAGTAATGTATATGTACGGGCTCCAAGTGGACTTACACCACTTTCAAAATTAGTCAATCGAAAAAGTCGTTTAATTTCAATTTTGAAAAATCAAATATCATTTAAAATATATTTCATATTAATCCAATTTTATTTACAAATAATAATAAGATATAAAATAGAAGTAGTGTTTTTAATTTTAAACATTATCTATATTGTTAAAATTAACATAAAGTATTGATAGTATGTATTTACTTATGCTCTGCATGTGGCAGTGTTTTAAAATATTCGTGATGCACAGGTGGTATATAGGGTAATAATTGCTCCATATCCTTATATTTTTCGTAAGTAATGGGCCTGGCATCGTGATACAAAGGCGCTAGAGCGATTCTTTCAAATTTTGGCGGTCTTCCCGGACGTGTAGGTAATAAATTTAAATTCTTAAATTCTTTGTCTTCCATCGATGTTTTATAGAAAACAGTATATGGTGCACTTTTAAGAAACCTCATCCAACATATTTGCAACCAATTTACCTTCTCTCCGTTAGTGTTTTCGCACGGAGAGTAAAAATTTGTGATCAATTATCTCGACGTTATTTTCCAACGACTGCACAACTCTCAACCACATCAATGCCATTTGTAAATTTCGATTTTGCCCAGTACACATATCACTATATGCAATAACATGACATTCAGTTGTTACATTTTGCAAATGTCTTAAACAGTAAGAAGCTACTTCTTGCGATCCCCTGGAAGCAGTGGTTTCGACCCACACATACATATTAACTTTATTGTCGTGGAAATTGTGAAATCCCTCGTTTAAAACGTACATATTTCGCTTATAATATGCGATTGAAACAGATAATTTGGGGTAGGGTAAGGCTTTTGTAAGTCAAAAGAAAAGGCAAAGTATTTATTGGGATTTTCGGATGCCAGAATTTTATCTTCTTGTAATGCTTTTCTTGCCAGTTCTGCATTTTTCAAGTGAACATCATGTCTTTGTACAAGAATCGCTTTTTCTTCGTCATCCGTTGTGGTCTTAATTTTCATGTCCAAGAAATCGCATTTTGCACAGGTATCTTTACATGGCAAATGAAAATGTAACTTGAAATGTCGTTTAAAGATTTTCCTGTATATCCATTTTTTAACTGGACTCAAATTATTTTCTTTGCATTTTTCAAGGTACAAATTATACATTTTTCTTATATTTAATTTAGGATTCAAAAACATCCGTTCTGGATTTTGGGATCGAGTATAATGACTTTCAAATGCTGGAAAGCTTTTTATGTGTTCTATCACTGTATTTGTAAGTAGTTCACTAGTTCTTCTGCAAGAGCCATCCATTTTTCCACGCATGTCTTTCGGAATATTCTCACGCGCTTTTAAGACGCGATCAATTCGTCCAATAGATATTTTAGAAGTATCAATGAAAAATTTCTTACATAATAAAATGCTTCTGTCGGAAGTGGCCAGGTAAAATTTGTATGTATATGCCCTCGAAGTGCCCGAATAATTTCTTGGCCTTCTTCTATTTACAATTTCACGTTGAACATTACCGTAGAGAAATACATTTTGTTGATTAAAGTCACCTATATTCCAAAACTTATCAAAAATTACTTTACGCTCCGATTCATTAACTCGTTCTATACATTTCTTCGAGCAGTTACAATTTTTCATTTCGAATGTTTTTGCTGCAACGAATTTTCCTCTTTTTGTATAGTACTCTTCTCCGGCATTTCGCTTAATTTTGTTCATTCGTTGCATGTATTTTTCTTTATTTTCTTTTGCAGAACCTAATATCTCAGTAATAATATCTTCATCTGATGAAGACTCTATCTTTATAATTCTTCTTCTATTTTTTCGTTTCCTTGATTTGTTTTTTATAGCGGAATTACCTTCATCCTCCGATTCTAAGATTATTCTTCTATTTATATTCATGGGTTTTATTTCTGTGTGAATTTATTTAACATTAAATAAAATAAATGTTTTCAAATGTTATAAAGTAATATCATCATAAAATAATATCGTTATAAAATAATATTTATTTTCTATTTCTCCTTACCTATATCGCTATCTGATGTTAATATGTAATTATTCATTTTAGGAGGAAAATAAAATAAGTAACCTAAAACACTAACTTTTGACACGTCAAATGAAACAAATGTAAAACAACAGGCTTCTCACCTGTCACCTGTATATGGAAATTGGACTTACACCATTGTCATAATAAATGGTTACGCTATTTTTTTACCGCCCAATTTCAAGTTGGATAAAGTATGGGCATCTTTTAATAAATCAAATACTAACTAGTTATAAATAAAAAGTTTACACTAAATTAAGTATAAATTACATAATATCTTATTTTTTTTTTAAACTGGACTTACACCACTTTCAAAATAAACGGTCCAAATGTTAACGCGCCGAAATTTAAGGCAAAATCTGTATTATTGGTACACACAGTGGTAGAGTCCAATTTCATTAAGTTAAGCGCGTTAAGATCTGAGTTACAGGTCAACCTCGACGATCGATTGGTTGTATCAGGAATTTCCACGGGACCAGTAGTAATAATCGGCTAAATAAAGGTAACACTTTCCGGCGAAAAATTTAAATTTTACTTTAAAGTTAATTACTCAGGCAAATCGATTAGAAAAATCCGAGAAGACCTCCGTTCATATTGTAACCGCCTCATCCCCGTCATCGCGCCCACCAGAAAGTATAAACATAAGTGTACCTGAACGGAAACGAAGCCAATTACCACTGAGCTATTGAACGTACTACATCATCAATTCTCTACTCATCTTCCTGGTCGCCATTCATCAAGCGACTGGCCTGATCGACTACGACTGCAGCGGGCCAATGTTCAACGTTTCAACACACTAATGTCAATAATATATGAACTAAATAGGGGCATGGCATCGTCTCGCGCCCGAATTAGTCAAAATAATCCCTACGCAAACCTTACAGCCAATAAGTAAACCAAACTGGAAGTACGTGGACCCTCAAAATCTAGCTAACGAGCGCTAACGGGAACTACATAATGTTCCCCATCGAGAAGGGCTTCGTAATAAGTTCAATCGTAAAAGGTGCAACAGGAAGACAATTTACTATATTGTCGGTACATACTTGAGTTTCAGCATTCTAAAGCTGAACTTGCCCGGAACCGGTGACCAGTGAACCCCTGTACTCCAGTCTAAAAGAGACATATGCGAACTTTAAGACGTATATTCCCCAAAATGACCCTGCACCCGCGAACACCTCCAACAGACTTTTGAAAATCGACGTTCCCGCAAACCAAATTTTTTGGCGTTAAAAATTGACTTTTGGGGGGGGGGGGTGTGCCGTACTTACGTTTGTTAGTTATAAGTGCATTGTATAATCGTCGCAAATAAAACCATGGTATTCACAAGTGTATAACCATAGCAAATAAGACATTATATTATTCATATTATACCCGTAGTAAGTAAGAGCATTATGTAACCATAGCAAGTAAGAACGTTATATCAATAGCAGATAAGAATATCATTAGCTTTGCTCATTCGACATTCCATTCCCACATGATAAATTATACACACATAAACATCTTCCGATAAAGTACCCTAAACATCCTTTAGACATTCGATATAAACATCCTCTGATAAACCTTCATAAACATTTTTCAGATTAAAGTACCGAAAAAGAACTTCTAAGTTCTTTAGAAGTAGAATAATATCCTGTTTCAGCAGCTCAGAATGTTCCAGAACAATCTCCAATAAACATCCTTTGTTTTTGACCCACTCTAAAAATACCCTCCTTCCATAGACTCCTCGTAGCTTACCTACCGGTCATCTAGAATTCAGGTCTCCTCGACAAATTCCCAAATAGTCTGAGTTGCAAACAGGATCAACTAAGATTGGTTGATTCTCGAGGGTTGTACCGGCTCCCTCACTGATAATTCCGGAACATCAAGTGCGTAATATTATATCATCACGCTTTGTACATCGAACACAGCCTGCAGTTAAAAGAATAAATATATCTTCGAGTATTCGCTGTGCGTTACACCTATCCTCATAAGTAAAGATATACGTAAGACATAGTACTAAAATATTTTTTCCTTGAAAAAGTGCATTAAATTCATTAAAAGTATTTAAGAAATACCTTAAAAAAAGTAAATATACTTTGATGCGATCATCATTTAAAATATTAAAAATTGTTGTTGCGGAAGTACTAGGATTTTCGACAATTTCTAAGTGAAAGTAACGTGTTAAGACTTCCCAATTATCGAGAAGTCTAACAACACATTTTTATAAAACTAGCCATTTTGTATTTGACAATTTTTAAATTTTACGCGTTTCTACTTTGTAATATCTCTGAAATTTGCACAGGATAGCTGATCGTTTTGCACTGCTAGAAAAATATGCTGCAATTGCATGTAAAAGACTTTCACATGACCGCAATAATTTTGCACAATTTTTACTCGTGATGAGTGCTGACGAATGGCAAATACAATTTAATACAATGAGAGCCGGTATCTCTCGTTTAAGTCTACTAACAAAAGAATCTTTGACGCCTATCATTGCGGAAGCGTTATCACAAGCTATTCCAACTATATTTGATAACAGTATATTTTTATTTTTGAAACATTTTTCAAATGCAGAACATAATTTATCTGCAGGATAATTCGGAGCATTTAAAGGTAGTAATTCTAATAATTGGGTAATACATTTTCCATTTTCTGGCGATACATATTTTACTAAAATGCAAAGCAACTTATCGTTGGCGATAGTTGTGCTTTCGTCTACTAAAATTGAAAAATTTTGATTCTGTAATTTTGTTACGAGTTTATCTGTTTCGCGTTTTCTTAAAACATTTTTGATAATATGCACGCATTTTCTTCTAGACAGTTTAAAATCTTCAACCACCTGTGGATCAGAGCAAATATCTTTTAATAAAGGAACCATATGAATAATAATTTTAAAAGCTATATTGTGTTCCGCAAAAAAAAAACAGCTAATTTGATTTCAGTTCTTTTAACTTTATTATTATTCGTTATCGTAAAGAAATAATAGATAAAATATGGAAAATTATTCTCGTTAGATACTGTGATGATGAAAAAAAAAACAAATTCTCATTTTTTTTTTTTATTAAATAACTTTTCCATTCAACAAATAAAAATTTAAATCGAATAATTAACAAATTTAAATGTAACTTACCCATTGATCCGCAAATAGTCACGGTGAAAATGAATTTCTGATGAAATGAATCCTTATCGTTAGAAAAAATAAATCACCGCACAAAAACTCTCAATTTACTTCACTGTCACCTATCACTGTCGTCTTTCATTATTAGCTTTCATTATCACTTTTCCCTGTTTCTTTTCACTAATTAGTCACTGCGAGCCCGATATATAAACAGGCGGAATGAAAACACGTGAATGAATATTCGCAAATAATTTTAACTACATTGACTTGAAAGCAAGAAAGCGGAATTTTCGATTAAAAACTACGATACATTTTATTTTGGCTGGTTTCTTTCGACAATAAACGATGACTGTCGATCGACGCCGTAGTCGTTCAACAGATCACCGTTGCATAGCAACCGTTTGCGACGTACGCCTCGCGATCGAGAACGAAACCGAGATCCGTGACCCGTTCAACAATGTCTCCTAATAAAATATAATATAATATCGATTCCTCAATTCGGATACCTTATAATGAGAATATATGTAGAGTATCGTTAAACATACATATCTATGAATAATCGTTCACGCGTTTTGAGTCGGCCCGTTTACCGACCGTGCTTATGTTGTGCAACTATTAAAAAGGGACAGTGAAATAAATTGAGAATTCATTGACCCTGCCAGGACATCAGCTGTTGATGCTCTGATCGGTGGATCTACCCGGTGACACAAATATTTTTTATCCAAGCTAGTTTTTTCATGGATCAATCGGTAAGTTTTATTTAAGTTGTTTGTGCATTTTTTAAATTAAACGTACGCAGGAATTGATTTATTTCACTGTAGTGAGTTACTGCATTAGATATTTCATTTCAGTTCCACCTCATTTTATAGACAAGATACTCATTCGTTTTGAAACGTATTGAAATTTATTCGTTTGCTTCATTAGAATAGTTGAGAAAATTAATTTTCGAAAATTTATTCTTTATTCCTTTTCGAAGGCACAAAAAAATATTATATACTTGGTCTGGATAAACAATAACTAATTGGTTTATCTCCTATTTACGAATAATGAAGAACTTAATATTATTCTTAACTTCTTAATTTGTTATTCGATTTAACTTTCATTTAATAGTTTCCTGTTATACCGACGCGGTATCGATACGCGGTATCGACCGTAATACTAGAAGCTGTCGCCCTTGCGTCCGGCCGCGCGCTATTCTCGCGCTCTGATTGGTCAGTGTTTTTCCTTAATAACTTAAAAACAAAGCTTCAAACCCCATTGTTGCAAAGGAAAATCTTGTTCAGAATAACGTCAGCTACCCCCCATTTCCGGGACCTACACTAGTTGTGAGACACCCTGTATTTTTAGACATCAAGAAACTTGTAGAAATACGGGCTCGAGCTAAGCTTCCCAATCGCAGCGGGCGCAAAAGGAGGAAGGATGGAAGGAAAGTAGTCTAATGAAGTCAAAGGGTTAGAATGTGTAATAGGGCAGTATTAGGATGTGAAATTTGTTCAAATAAAAATTTGTGAATAAATTGAAATTATAAATTGATAAAAATTGGTTAAGTTAGTGTTAGAGAAAAGGGGAGAAGAAAAGAAATCTGAAGTTCGACGGAAAATATATTTTAATAGATCTACTGAACTATATCGCTCGCGCTACTCTCCTCGCTCTTGGTCTTATTCGGTCTGATTCGGATTCTCTGATTCTCCTAATTTCTAACGGCTCGCACTTTTATTCTCTCTCTCTCTCACTCTTACTCTGCCTCTCTCTCTCTCTCTCTGACTCTTACTCTTCCATTTTCTCTCTCTCACTCTTTCTCTCGCACTCATCGCTCATTCGCCAATCTATTCGCTCTTGCCATTCGCGCGCATTTACAAAACCTATAACATTAGGTTTATTTTGAAAATACAATAAAATTTATTAAAAATCACATTCATTTATTGTTCATTGATATATACGTAGAAATCAATCACATTTTTTACAATACTTGCTCTCTCATAACACGACACAATACAATACAATAAAATTTATTAAAAATTACATTTATTTACATTTAATTACATTTATTCATTGACACGCACGTAGAAATCAATGACAACTTGTACAATTACATCTCGCTCTCACATTTTCTCTCTCTTCTTTCGCGTCTTTGTTGAATCCTCTAGTTGACTGTTATACTTTTTTTTTTTTAACGTGGGGGAAATCTTCCAAAGATATCCCGCACCCTTGAGGGAGGGCGCGGGGTTATGCCGGATTTTTACCGGCTAAAACCCCCACGGTGGTCCTTCCAAGACGCATTGGGGGCCGCAGGAACTCTTGAAGAACACAACTGGGGCCCCCGCGCCAATGCTCTTTCGAGCTCTTCCCGGAGGAGGCCGGAAAGACCTCCCCCTGCTCCAATCTAATCTTTACGGCGGTGCCCGGACCACTGAGGCACCGCCGTTCCCTCCGGGACAGTGTGTAGGGCGTCCTGGGCCCTCACCCAGAACGCCACTGCCCCTGCTTGTTGATCCCAACCAAACTCTAATAATTTTTGCCACGTGATCAAAGAAACGTGAGGGCGGGCGTTATCATGTTGAAACACAATTCCCTTCCGATTGGCTATTGCTGGACGTTTTTGCTCAATTGCTGTTTTCAGTTTATCTAATTTTGACAAATATGCCTGTAGTAACATCTTTTAGAATAAATAACAATGTTATTTGTTTTCGATCATGCTACTATCTTTAGACTCTTGTTTATGCCACCTATTGAAAAGCCGCACGAACTTTCCCGACGTACCAATACTTGCCTCGCCGCACCGACCCGCTCCTAATCGAACGTCGCGTGCCCAAGCATGTGGTGGGAGAAACTGCCTCTCTCCGTATCACTGACTTCGTTTTATGTTCATGCCGCACGGATAACAGGTAGTTCTTTCAAAACAAACAAAACATACGGACTCAGAGCATTGACCGCAGAAGGGCGATCAGCTGTTAGACGTCGTTGCTTGGCTTGCGTCCTTTATTTACGAAGTAACTGCAACAGATAAAATGATGTAAATACATAATTATTGTTGTCCGTACTATATCAACTACTGTGTAAAATTTTATTTTATGTAATCTTTATGTTATTTTTTACCAAATAACTATAATAAATAAAACTAAATCCTACATTGTGTTTTAAAAGTGTACAGCATTACCTGCAACGCAATACCTTCTTCATACACGAAACGATCTTTTTCTTCTCTTTCATAACGAGGAACTGCACGATGGATTCCGCGAAATTCGTGCAATATAGCGTGCTGCCATACTCACAAAAATTCCTTTCCTCGGAAATTTTCCGCTCTAAAACCTGTAACAAATATTATTATTATTAATTATTATTTTATTTTTTATATTTTCAACCCGTGAACAAGTCAACAGGCGCACACCAATCAAGGACGTGCGGGGAGGCATCGAGCGACTGCACTTTACAGCGCAGTTCGACGCCGAATCGTTGCAACGTTCGTATTACTTTCGGTGAGAGATCTTTTTCGCTTTTTCAAGCACTCTCTTTCTTCAATTATAAATTGGGGTTCCCGAATGGGCATACCCCTGTTGTACCGGCTATCTACATATTCCGGTAGCATGCAGTCCATATAAAATTTAATTAACTTTGGCTCGATTTCATTTTGCCAAAACCTGTCCTCTTTTTCGGCAGTTGTGCATTTTATTCCTTTCCGGGTCCATATGCAAAATATGCAATATGATTTACCCGTTACGTGCAGTTGTCCTTGCACTTGGTAAAAATATTGATGCGTTCTGCTTAACGCAGTACCTGTTTCGTCTTTAAATATTCGCCGGATACACGGAATCGTCTTAATTGCCTCCTTCGGCAACAAATTTTCTGTGGTCTTTGGGCATTTAATTTCCACGATGCCCTCTTCGTCGATAACACCATCCGGTGATGCTCCTATGAATGCGTGTGAACTGTCGATAAAGATTCTATATTCTTTAATTTCTCTTGCTGTATATTTTTTCAATTCTTCACGGGCAACTTCTTCGCACTCTTGTCCGTATTTTACTGCACGTACATTCAGAATCTTTAGGTATATTAATCTCTTAACCAAATTATCACATAATGTGCCACTTCGACGGCACACACTTCCGAAATTGGATGCCGTTAGAAGCTTGGATTTGTACGCGTACCATCGAGGATTTTTTCTTTGCCCAATTATTTCTATTTGAATTGCATCTTTCTTTCCTTGCCAATTACGGAGCATTTCCATATGTTTTTCTTGCTTCAACTTATAAATATTTTCATCTATATCCGGTTTTGCTGCGTTTTCTCCATAATCACAATCTTTTTCGGAGCGGAATTGTTTATGTACGCGTGTCGCGATTTCTGTTTCCTTTCTTTTTTCTTCTTGCTTCCGTGTTTGGTAAGATTAGGGGCGGTTTCTTCTTCATCGCTCTGTTTAATCGCGACAATGGTTCCTTCGTGTTGTACTGTAACGCGGTAGCAGCACATCTTGCCGTGTACGAACCTCTTTGGCCGAAATTTAATCTTTTCCCACCGATGTACTTGGCAAGGACGCTGTTGAAACTCTCCACAGGATTGTTGTTACAGTTATATAGCAAGCTCTCTGCATGAGTTGCTAGTGGCTGAAGTATTTCTTTTATTATCTGATACACTCCCATATTCATCAATTCTGGGACGATGTTTGTTTCATTTTCTCTGATCTTTCCATCGCAGAAGTAATTTATTCTATTACACTCTGCGTGTTCGCCAAATACGTGGCTTGGAACATTATAAATGTCACGGTATTGTAGGGATCTTACAAGGGACATCACCCAATTGATACACGCCGATTTTAATGAAATTTTAATATGTTACAGAACTCGAAAAAATATTTGACACGTACATTTTTTATCGGCAAACATCAACTTTGAGGTGATAAAAATAGCCCTTAAAGTTGGGGTTGAAAAAGCTATTTTCGCAAATATCTCGGGAACTAATAGGCCTAGACAAAAAAAATTCAAAATGCAAAATTTTCTGTTTTTGAAGACCAATAATATGGCGTAATTGGATTTTTGAAAAATTAGTTTGTTTAAACAATATGTTAAAAATTAACATTATTTTGCAAATTTTTTTAATAAAACGTTGAACTATTTTGATCAAATTTCACATACGTAAACTATGGGTCCAAAGACAAAATACGGATAAATTGGAATTTTTAATTTCTCTCATGCAAAAAATATTACTATCGTTGAATTACAATACGTACATTTTATACCTTACGTTCGGTACATGACTGATTTATAGAAATCACACAATATTCTGGAAATCGTATTATATTACATTTTTTATACTAATTTATTCAAAAAAAGAATTTGAAGATCCGTAGGTGCCTCTATAAAACATGGGGCCCAAGTCAGGTATCCCGTTTGTTCCGCATTGTGGGCGCGTACTGGTGGCAGTATTTGACACACGGAAGACCTAAACGCGTAAATTATATGTGCGTAAAGTGTAATGACTTTATGGTTAATATAGATTATGCAATTAAAGGATTGTATCTGTTCTTTGAGTACTGTGCCACGTTTGTAAAAAATATAGTAAGTCTTAAAATATCTTATTTTTTTATATTTTCCAGAACGGTAATTTTTATGTTAAAATGGTATTCTGAACTACTGAGAAATAATAGTAAATGTAAAAAGTGTATTTAGGATATCTATCTTAAAATTGAAATGGAAGCAGACCGGGGACGGCATCTAATGTTGTTATCGGAGTATCGGCATCAGATAAATTAAACGAAGATCTTTTCAAACAATGGTTAGAAACAGTATTTTTCCAAATTCGTCCGAAAAGAGCATCTTATTACTGGACTCATGGACAGGATACGATCAAAATTTGATAAGAAATACCACCCCACCAAGTAAAACACTGACAGTTTTAGGCATTGCAAAAAACACTACTGGATTGACACAAGCTTTGGACGTATATGGTTATAGAATATGAGAAAATTTCGCGCATAAAATATTAAACCTTGTACCTACATTAGATTTAAAAATTAATTTACACGCACGGAATACAATTATCAAGATGCGCTCTTTAATTCATAATCAATTATCCATAATCTTTAATTCATAATCAAAAAATATTTAATATATAATAAAAACAAAATACAATTTACGCTCACACGACTTTTCTCTTTTGACGCTTTCTCTCGACGGACTCTTCCTTCCATCCTCACAACACTCTTCTCCTCCCAAATCCACGCATATACATACAGTGAGGAGCAAAAGTGAATACACTTATGATATTTTTACAAAAATTAATTTTTATTTAATGTTTGCATATAGAATACCAAGAAACAAAATATAACAACATTTTAGGTTTTCAAGAAAATTTAAACAATCATGATATTATTATTTTGATAAAGACATTTTTTCCGTGTGATCGATTTTGCACCCCAATTAACTTTCAAAGAAACATTTCATATTTTTATACATTTATTATTTCGTCCACGAGCCTTTTGCTTTCATAGTGGCTTGAATGCGTTTACGCATGCTTGAAATTCTATTTTCGCAGTATTCTGGAGTAATAAAATACCACTGTTGCTGCACTCTTTGCCACAAATCATTTATTGTTGCTGGTGGAGCGCTGTACTCATTCGCTAGTTTCATTTTTAAATATGCACAGACATTTTCGATAGGTTTTAAGTCTGGACTTTGAGCAGGTCACACCATCGTTTGAAATTGTTGAGCCTCGAGCCGATTTTTGACCCTTTTTGTAGAATACACAACGATTTTGGGGGCGCTTCTGGGGGCGTTATCGTGTTGGAAAACAAAATCATATTCTCGTACCAGCATATTATCAACAACATCCAATAAATTTTGTTCTAAAATCTGTCCGTAATTCGATGATTCGTGCATTCAATTTTCTTTACACGAATCTCTGTCGTATACGGATCTGCATCTACAATCTTTTCGCATACGCTGCTATCTCCGTCTGCGCTTTTCCACGCTGGTTTGAAATCCTTTTACAATGGCATCGCTTTCCATTGCGGTGGATGCTCGACTCTTGCTCCAATTTTTAAAACACACATGTTTTCGTGGTTTTTTCTCTGCTTTTGCAGCACATTCGCAAATTTTGCATCTTTTATTTCGCACACCAATGAATAACACTTTTCGGGTGTGATATCCAACTATCACACCAACTCCCGACGCAGAGTTATATGCGCCGGTGCGATACGATCTCTTCATCTAGCTCCCATCGGCGACGACGGGAATGTGTGGAATTCCAGATTATGGAGCAATATCGTCTCTTTCAATTGCTAATTGTCTTTCTTCTTCAGCCGCTATCATTTCTTCTTCCGCGGAACGAGGACGAACCGAAAATTAACTGTAAAATTATGGCAAGGACATGTGTAACATCCCTGAAGAATTTTTCGTTTTTTTTCATCCCCATAAGCGTCTCAAAGCTACTCTTATATCGTTCTCGAGAGGTATATTTAATTTCTATTATCGACCGTAATTTTCATTTACCGACCGCGACATTAGACATGTCAATTATCATAAAGATTTAGTTTTGACTGTCGGTAACACATAGATATATATATATATATATATATTTTGATTTACGAATATTATATAGTTATTTAATTTAGCAAACATATGAGCGAATTAATTATCGAACTTATCGAACGTTAGATTCATTTATTGTTTTACTTGTTTAAACAAATAGTATATTATATAGATTTTGTATGGAATATTCCGCGCGCTGCGACTTTAACTATGGAAAATAGAAAGAGTACGCTATATATCAGACAAGGATAGAATGTATATATATTTTCGTTAATAATGTTAAATATAAAAGTTATTAAATAATTGTTTGTTGAATCAAAATATAGGAAAGCTAATTTAACGATATGTTAAAGTTGAATTATTAATAATCAAAATCAAATGTTAGTTTATTTAAATAAATAATATATATTGTAAATGTTTCATATGCAATACTCCGAAATGCCTACGTGCCTACGTGACACGACGCTGGCCAGGATTTCTTGGAATTAGCGCGCAATCTCTAAAGAGAGAGAGACAGAGTATAAAATTTCAATTAACAATATTATTTGTCATTAGAATTATTAATTCGTCAAATCCATTAATGTATATAGTTGGCTAATGTTGTGTTAAGTTTAAATTATCGATACTCGAAGTCAGAAATCATTTTATTAATCCAGATAAATAATAAATTGTAATAGAAATCTATGGAATGTTCCGAAGCATCGTATGCTTCAACATATAGTTCAGATCCTTATAGAAGTACGTGCGACAAAGACAGCGAATATGTTTCTCGCTTAATACACTATTAAATTATTATTTTCACATTTAAAACATTAACTACGATTCAGAAAACACTATTAACAATGTTAGAAATTCATTTACTTCATTAATTAATGCCTAATTAAGAATTATATATAAATTGTATGTAAAATTGTACGCAAAATTATACACGTCAAACATAAGGGTAGTTTTCCAGAGCCTTGAAAAGTGAAGGGACTTCGAGTATAAAAGGCCGAACGAAACCCGCCTAGGGTGCAGAACAGTTTTCAAAGTCGAGTAAGTTACACGTCGTTAGATAAGTATAATCTGGAACAGTTTTCGCTGGTCAGAGCCGAAAAGATTCTTAATTCTTGATTGGAAGTGCGGGTATACGCCATTTGGATTCTGGGTCGTTGGGTCGTTCTAGTAGCCAGTGAACAACAGGCTCCCCGTTCAAGCGGTCTTGCATCTGAAACTCCGTCAGGAGAGTGCTATACTCAGCGCCAAGAAAGGTTGAGACATCAGAACGAGAGCTCTCAGCTACTCTAACATATATTGTAATTTTTGTCGAATTACTAAACGCGCCGTCAGATTCTCGGAGTTAGCTCTGGGTGGTTCCGTAGCCAGCGAATAGCAGGCTCCCCATTACGAGCAGCTTGGTGTCTGAAACCCGTGTTTTTTGGGTGGCAGTCAAGTAATTACGATTTTATAATTAGAGTCAATTTTAATTTGCTACCCTGTCGGACGTATGCTGTTCATCTGATTCTGGGTCGTTGGGTCGTTCTAGTAGCCAGTGAACAACAGGCTCCCCAATTAAGCGATCTAGTTTTGGGTGTCAATGTGCGCTCTGGCTAAAAGGGTCATGGACAATTAGCTGTCGAGCCAAAAATCAGAAAGATGAATCACATTCCGACGAATCACATATTTTTCACTTTAGAGTCTTGAATCGAGTCAATCTTAGGATTTTGAATCGATAAAAGAATATTGTTCTGTCACTATCGTATTTTGCGTAGCGTATCCAACGTAGTCGACTACACCGGATTAGAAAATCGATTTAACGTATTAATATTATTAACTCTGTAAAAGCGAATCGAGTCGAGCTTAAAAGAGAATCACACTTAGGTAGGATTCCGCATAACGCTAGACTTTTAAAGTATCGATATTGTTAATTTTGTAAAAGCGTAATTAGCCTCGAAAAAGAATCAGACTTAGGTAGGATTTATCGTAGAGCTGGAAACGTATTAATTTTGTTAGATTTTGTAACTGCGTTAATTTTGAAAGAGTACAAATCGTAAACACTTAGAATTTCAAGTTTTATCAATATTGTAAAAGCGTAGTTGAGTTAGCCTTGACTTTAAAACAAAACATAGAACTTTGAGATAGATAACTAGAAATTACGTTCTGTTCGATTCTTCTTACACTCACAAATCGCGTATTATTTAATTTATAGAGTTTCTGTTCTTTATACGACAATATTTCTTTAGTTCTTTGGTCTAGTCGTACATTATATTACTTTATATTACATATACTTTTCCTATTTTGTTATAATTGTTATTTGTTAATCATTCTCATCGTTATTTTATTGAATAAACCTGCTTATTGAAAGGTATTGACCTGTGGATTTCACTCCTTAACCGCACACCACACGAATCCCACATTCTTTAGATTAGTTATTATAGAAACGAGTCGTTCAGTAGGTAAATACCGCTCTTTGCCTCACGAGCGCTGTAGAATTTCTGTGCTTAGCTCCAGAATCGTTACACATGTAATAAAACTAAGTGCTGGAAAAAACCGAAATTTTTTGGCTCAAAAACGGCTATCTAACAGTTCGATCATAAATAAACTTTCGAAATCCTCATCCAGATATACCGTCGAACGGAACAATTGGTAATCGAACTGAGTAATGGTGGTGGGGCTGTTGGTTGGAGGTGGAAGTGAGGAATGGGAGTGGGAGGCATAGCTTCGAATCTCGGCATCGATCGTCGATTCAGCAATTGCAAATCAACCATGGAGACTGAAAGGAAGCACACCGTTGAAGAAGTAAGTAATTCAAGTGTAATGACATGCCCACGATGTCTTGAAAGTGTTAGTTCCGACTTAATAATATGTAAATTATTTATTTATAGATGGATATAGAAATTGAAAAACAAAAGGATTTGCAGCCGAGAAAAGAGGAGCAGAAAAAGGATAAAGAAGAAGAAGAAAAAAAGGTGGACAAAAAAGAAGAGAATAAGAAAGAGTGGTCTCGGAACAAAGTAAGTAATGTGTTTGACATTTATTTATTACGATTTATTTCCCTAGAATAGATTATATATTGGCGAAAAATTATTGTAACTAGCATATTGAATTCTGAAGTGTGTCCATGGCAACGTATGTGTCCATGTTGTTTCCCGAATTAAGTCGTGAAGAAACGAATTATCTTATTATTATTATTATAGTCAGAAAAATATTTTACATTTTCATTTCTCTGTTTCAGATTCGCAAAATACTGAAGCGCCTTTTGCGATACGGACAAGGCAACCGAACAAGAGGCGGCCGAGGACGGGGCGGCCGAGGACAAGGCGGCCGGGGACGAGGCGACCGGGGACGAGGTGGCAGCGAGACAAAAATCTATAATGTTTATTAAGCTAATGCAAATTTTTATTTTTTCTACAAAATTTAAAAGAACAATTATGTACAAATAAATAAAAATAAAAATAAAAATAAATAATAATCTAGTATTTCATTTGCGGATCCTTTTCCTTTCGGCTGCGATATTCTTTTCGGATTATTCCACGATAAATCGATCAAATGATTAGTTGAATCAATATAACTCCTTCTGCTTTTATATTGCGCAACTGCCCTGTTAGTCATATTTTCTAAAACTTTTTTAATTTGGATTTTTTGATATTTCATCAATAGATTTTTGATATTCGATTTATGTTCGGTAAAACATCAATCAATATAGGACCTATACGATATGAGCAACAGTTCAAACCCGAGAGATTTGCAGATGTCAAATATTTACAGTATTCTATAAATGTGAAACTCCAGCCCCGAAGTTTTCACAATTACGGAGAGAATGGTGTATATATAATATCTTTTTATCCTGTAGAAATGTATAACGATAATTGAAAAAGATTTTTGCTAATGCATTACTGTCAAATTGAAATATCAAATCTAATTGAATGAACAGATTGCGCTTTGTGCTCCAAATTTTAATAATTATTGATAATTATTCATGATATATTTTGTAATAAGAAGACGAATTAACAGCCGGCAAGAGGTAATGTGTTATATTATTTTCTGTTATGATATAAATTTGGTGCAATGTGATTCTGTTATTAGGATTATTAAAGAACAGAGTTTAAAAAAGTTGTGTAGGTAAACGAGTAGAATCGCTAGCATACGATGATGAGGTTCTGGGGTTCGATTCCCGGCAACCGAGATCGCATTTTTTCTTTCCGATTTTATACAGTTACATATGGGCCGTTCACTGCACAAAACGATTATCTCCACTTTTTAAAAAATCTTAAATTTAAGCCTAAGCACTTGGTATAATCATAACATTTTATATGTACACAAATTTTCCCACACATAAATGGTTAACACCATTAAATGACTAAAATATTCTTTTGGCCACTGAATAATAAAGTACATTTATTTTTACATCTTTGACGATAAATATTTGGTTACTCTTTCTTCTAATTTAATATCTTTTAGATGAAAGCTATATCTGTATTCATACATTCTACAAAAGTTTGAATTTATATTATAAAAGGAATTTCAAAAACCAATGCACGTTATTTCATCGCTTTTCTCCGTTTTTTGTTTTATGGAGTTAATCGATTTGTGCAATGAGGGGCTCATATATCATAAATGAGATCGATGATTCTGAATTATTGAGATTTATTATTCCATTTGATGCGTCTGATAACACACACTCAAATGCAAGGTTTCGAATATGATTTCAGAATCAATTTGAAGAAAAGAAGAATATTACGCGCATGCTAATAAAATATATGTGTAGCGTACAGTTGCCGCGAATCCCTTTGTCTCGGCTGTGGATTTTTCCACGTGTAACCGTTGCACGATGCTCTTTTGGCTAGTGCATTTCCAGAAAACGGTTACACCACAAACGATGGGCAATTGTCTCGTAGGGGTACGCGTGGCAAGGGGCATCGGCCACGAGGCATTCGATATTCGGCGTCTCGAGCGAACGTTCGCGGTACTGCACGTGTTGATTATTAATTGTTACGACTAAATTATTGTTACTCGTTCGAAAAGACTTATTCACCCTCACCTGAACGTAAATATGTAATATTTTAAAACCTATCTGATTTTTCAGACAAAAATCTAACGTGAACATTTTTATTCTTGCACCGCAGTGCCTATTCTAAGGAATTTGTGTCGAGACGGTAAATTAATTCGTAGTATCGTTACAAATCGTTATTCTTACAACAAATATAGTTTACCGCGATAATGATTTTATTTTGCTTTCTGTTTAGGCTACGGAAATGGCACAGCCAATGAGGAAGTATATGAAATATAAACAGAACATGATGCGATTTGACATATTTCGTTTCTTTTAATTCGTTATCAAATGAATAATGTAATTTACTTGATAATTTAATTAAAGTATATAAATGTGTATACATCAAGCTTTTAACTTTTTGTACTATATGTTTTAAACTTTTATGAGTACATAAATAAAGTAACCATTTACATTTAGTTAAACATTTGAATTATGTGACGTGCGCAGTGCCATACCCAGTCCAGAAAACTATATGCAGTTATCGACCGTTTCGTGTTTTCATCGACATTGTAGGTAACTTGGCCAAAACCGCAAAAACATGCGACCAATACTACAAGCGCTCGTAGCGGATAATCGTGAAACTATTATTGTATGGCGGAATATCGTTGACAGGCGCCGGTGTGCATAATCGTATTTTTCGTTTTATTTCTTCCAGAAGTGATAAATTGACAAAAATCGGGTTCAGGGGATATTATACCACTTCAGTAAAACTCGTAACGTAATTGAACGTTAACGTAATTGAACAATATTACAAAAAATTATATCAAAATAGAACGTAGAGCGTATAGATCATCGCTATAGAGGGTCAGCAGATTCGAGATATGAGTATAATTTGCAACATGATAATATCTACTATGACGGCGAACTTAAAAATTCTAATTTATCCGCATTCTTTGTCAAGATGTATAGTTTATTTGTACGAATGTTAACAAAAATTGGTCAATATATTACCAAAAAATATTACAAAAATTTATTATTTTTCAATATATTTTTGAAACAAATAAATTTTTCAAAAAAATGGCTATATAGAAAAATTTGCCATTCAAAAACACACAAATCCCATTTTGAATTTTTCGCCTACGCCTAATAGTTCCTGAGATATTCAAGAAAATATGTTTTGCAACCCCAACTTTGGGGGCTATTTTCACTCCTACAGCATGGACGATTGCCGCTAAAAAAAAATACGTGTGAAATATTTTTTTGTGTTCTATATCATACTCAAAGCGCATCAAAATCGGCGTGTGTCGATTGGATAATGTCCCTTGTAAGAAAGTTCAGGGAATATCTTCTCGGTATTCCGTTCTAGCGGGTCATCGTTTGTCGGACATTTGCGTTGACCATGCGGAAAAAAGACTTTGCGTCCGAGTAGCGCGCTGGGCATTACTCCTTGAGAAGTTCCAATATACCATCGAACACTGCCCCGGGAATCCAATGAGATATGTCGATGCACTCAACCATAACCCCGTATCGACATGTTTCGCGATCGAAAGTAAGGATAGCGTTACCGCGCAAATTCGTAAGGCCCAAGAACGCGATAACGATTTAAGGAAAATAATCGACAGCGTCAATAAGCGAGGCGTCGACGGATACGTATTAAAGCGGGGACTTCTTCTACGGGAAGTGAATGGCGTTTGGCAGATTGTGGTTGCCAAAGGAATGCAGACGCAGGGTGCACGAACATGGACAATTTTCCACGGCGAAGACGGAAGTTCTGTTACAACGCGAGGGGGTGAGTGTACGGCCGTCGCTGAGGTGTCGGGTCTTCCCAATCGAGCCTAGTATCGGAGATGAGTCCGTGGTCGCAGACAACACGACTCTCACCCTTAAAACTGTCACGCGGAGCTACCCAATCTCAGGACTCTGAGCAACGGATGCCACAATATTAATGTGTTGTAGGGGTAAGCCGGGAGGTTCCCCGAACGGTGACCCATCCAACGTTTCAAGGGGAACCTTGATAACATGAGTACTATGGGTGGCGCAGATGCCCACCGGGTTCTCCGCCGGACCGGTGCCGATGCCTATATGCAGTAGGATTCGTAGTGGCAATAAACTTCGAGGGACTAGGAAGGAAGCAGGAAGTTTATTTTGCGTATGCCTAGTTTGGCGAGGTAGCAGACCTGCAGACCTGTTCGGCAGAACCAGGTTAACAATAAATCTGTTACAGCGCGACTATTAGCTTCCCACCATGCGAACCGAAGTCGAGAAAGTTGTACGGAATTATGTGGACTGCATCCTCGCGGAACGGAAGAAGAAACGACAAGAAGGGTTACTCCACGCGATCGAGAAGGGAGATCGGCTACTCAAGATCTACCACATTGACCATTTAGGCCCTCTCCTTTCCATCCACAATCGTTATAGCCATCTTTTTGTTGTGGTGGATGTGTTTACGAAGTTTGTATGGCTTTATGCCACGAAAACTACAGACTCGACAGAGGTTATGGATCGGCTACAAAAACAGGCGGTGATCTTCGGAAATCCACAACGCATAATCTCCGATCGCGGCACCGCATTCACATCCCGAGTGTTCGAAGATTATTGCAGGGACCAAGGGATTATTGCAGTACCGCGAGGCAATGGCCAGGTGGAACGGGTGAACCGGACGCTAGTACTGTTGCTGATGAAAATGTCCACTCCGAATCCCGCAGAATGGTACAAACATCTCACGACAACGAAGCAATTCTTAAACGCCACTTCCCACCGCAGCACGGGAGTACCACCCTTCAGCCTGCTACTCGGCACGCAGATGCACCTTTAGGATGATCCAGAGGTAAAACAGTTAATCGAAATCGAACTAAGAGATATGTTTCAGAACATATATGTTTGAAAGCCTGCAACGTATCCACCGCGAAAACCATAAACAATACGACAAACGACGGAAAAAGGCCAAGGTATACCAGGAGGGCGATCTAGTGTCAGTGCAGAGAACTCTGTTCGGTCTTCGGCTAAAGCTTGCCGGAAAATTCCTGGGTCCGTACGAGGTCACACGGCTCCTCCGCAATAACCGCAACTTGGTGGCCAAGCTCGGCGAGTACAAAGGGCCATGCCAAACATCAACGTCGGTTGACCATACGAAACCGTGGATCGAGGGCAGCTACGAAAGTGAGGAAGAAGATGAAGAAGAAGTCGAAGGAAAAAATTGAAGAAGGCATCTAAGGCCATATGCCTTTTTAGGACGGCCGAGTGCGAAAGAACACAAGCAGATTAGAAGGCGACAAACAATCGTTTGTCTAACTAGAACGTTCTTGAAGCGAAAAGGCAGGTTAAGGATAGCGGTGAAGTGCGAAAAACGTTGTTTCGAGTGTATACAGTGCAATTATTTTGTCGGTAGCGTTGTTCGTGTAAAATTAGTTATTGACAGTAAAGTGTTTTGTACGTTAAGAAAACCCCTCGATTTTATTCCCACATAATTCGGGGCTTGTCCAATCTAAACCAGATACACCAGAATAAAATCGGAAAGAGGCGCACAAGTAAACATGGCATTTAAATCAACCGACTTTATAATCCTAAAACTGGAAAAACTATTGGAGGATCGCAAATTACCTACAAGTGGCATAGAAACAAAGTTGATAGCACGATTAGACGAATACGATGCCAATGGATGAACGTGCTACGCAAAAACGAGACGACTCAGAGGGAATAGACGCCGTCTAGGAGAAACGGCACAGAAGAGAGTGCGTCAGGAGGTCCGGATCGCAGCGACGAGCCAAACTGCCTTTCAAGAGGACTAGGACATCTGCTACGAGAAGTAGGAAGACTAACGCAAGAATTAAAAAACCTAAAATGTGGATACATACAACCCGATGAACAGGAGCGGAGAAACAGTAGGATGGAGAAACAGGAATTCCTGCAATCAAGAAAAAGCGTGAGTGTAAAATTAGTCGCAGAATTATTGGGATACTTCGACGCGAAGTCCGAAGATTTTCTGATTTGGGCACAGCAGCTACAAGTGTTGAAAAACACGTATAAACTGTCAGTCGACGAAACAAAGATACTAATGGGAATGAGACTGCAAGGAAGAACACCGGAATGTATGCATTCCCGCACCGAATTCGTAGTAATGCCAATTAACAAATTGTTAGACGAATACCGAAGAATGTTCTGTTTTCGGCATAGCAAGAGCGGTGCGTTAAGATATCTACAAGAACGTATGTGAAAAATAACCGAGTCGTTCGTGGATTATTATTGGGACAAAATGATTAGAGCGAACAGAGTTTCTATCGGCGATACTTACCAGCTAGTTGACCATCTGGTAGAAGGTATTCCCGATCAGATACTGAGAAACCAAGCGACCATGCACAGCTTCAACAGTTCTGAAGCAATGCTGCGAGCCTTTGAAAGGCTCTCGCTATTGCAATGGAGTCAGACAAACAGTCTACGAGATAACTGGAGGAGGGCCTATCCACCAACGAAATCGAAGGAACATCGGCATGGTGATTGGAGAACATCGAGAGGGGTCACAGGGAACTGCTACAACTCTCGTGAAATCGGACACCTGATGAGAAACTGTCCGAGAAAGGAGAGCGGCCCCAGATGTTACCGATACGGAGAACACGGACACATCGTATCGAGTTGTACGCAGCAAGACACAGTGACTACATCCAGAAGCACGAATGTAATGGTACAACTTTTCGGATCGAAGACATAGAAACCGATGAGAATAAACAATTTCGATGTGACAGCCCTCATCGATATAGGCACTGACCTAACGCTCATGAGAGCTGACTGTTATATTCGAATCGGCGCGCAGGCAGTATAAAATAGCAAAGTAAACTTCCGCGGAATAGGATCGGAAATTATTAAAACACGCGGTAACTTTGTAACAGAAATTTCTATCGACGAAGCTAGTATTCCATCACGGTACACATAGTATCGGATGCGTTGCTAAAATACGATTTACTTATAGGAGCTGACTTGTCAAATAAAGTAGACGTCGCGATAAATAGGGGAGTCGTACAAATAATGTAGGAGTGTGGAATGTGTGAAATAGGTCATGAATGTTAAGTATGAATTAGGTCATGAATGTTAAGTGTGAAATACTTTGCGAGGTGGTTGCTAGCGATCGGGAAAAAGTAAGGGTTGAATTCAGAGTAAACGGGGAAACGGAACGGTACGGAACGAATAGAACAGATACGGAATTACGAATTACATTTTACGATTAATAGTTCAAGACATTAATAATTTCTATTTAATTTATGTTATAATTAGTTACGTTTCATCTTGGTAAATATTAGTTTTTGTTGTGTTCTCTAATAAAGGATAGTTTATTAAAATACTACTCCTACAATAAGGAGAAGTGAAGGGGAACACACTACGGATGAAAATAGACTAAATGTATGCCGTATTGAATATATAGAAAACAACAGCCAAATAGACTTGTCACATATAAACGACGTCGCATTGAGAAAAAGACTCGAACATATGGTTGCTAAATACGTTCCCGAAAAGAGACGCCAAACAAATATAAAGATGCGTATCATATTAAAGGACGAACTGCCTGCTTGATGAATGGCTGCGTAAAAATATCGTACACACGTGTTATTAGAATATGCGAGTCCTATTGTATTAGTAAATAAGAAAGATGGTTCAAAACCAGTTTGATGGTTCCACTACTGATTTTAGATGAGCAACTCGATGCATTGTAATGCGTGAAAATATACAGCACTCTCGATTTAAAAAACGGGATTTTTCATGTACCGGTAAGCAAAAATAGTTGTAAATTCATGGCGTTCGTTGTACCAGACGGGCAATACAAATTTCTACGCGTTCCTTTCGGTCTATGTAATTCGCCTGCGGTTTTCGCGAAATTTATCAATGATGTATTCAAAAGCTGAATTAGAGATAAAGTCGTATTAATGTATGTAGATAACCTAATCGTGCCGTCAACCGATCTCGAAACCGGAATACAAAACCTGGCGCAAGTACATAGGACTGCAAAAGAAAGCGGACTCGAGATAAATTGAAAAAAATGTGCACTATTACAGAGTAGGGTCAAATTCCTAGGTCACATAGTTGAAAACAGCAATAATGGACCTGCTGAATAGAAAACGCATGCTGCCGCCAAGTTCCTAAAACCGACAACAATTAAACAAGTACTGAGCTTTTTGGGTTTAACTGGGTATTTTCGGAAACTCATAAAAGAGTATGCATCAATCGCGAGTTCCTAAAACCGACAACAATTAAACAAGTACTGAGCTTTTTGGGTTTGACTGGGTATTTTCGGAAACTCATAAAAGAGTATGCATCAATTGCGAGACCATTAAGTAATTTGTTGCGGAACGACGTCGAATTTATTTTCGGACCTAAGGAGACAGCGGCATTTGAAAAATTAAAATTGAAACTATGCGATGCACCAGCGTTAAAACTATATAGAACAGAAGCGCGGACCGAGCTGCATGCAGACGGATCTGCGCATGAGTTCGATGCAATATTAATGCAATACTGCGACGATGACGGCAAGATGCATCCTGTATATTTCGCGAGCGAGAAGACGACACGGGTAGAAAAAAAATATCCAAGCTACGAATTAGAAGTGCTTGCAATCGTTAAGGGTCTTAACAAATTTAGGACATATTTACTAGACATCGAGTTTAAAATTATTACAGACTAACGCTTTCGCGCTGACAATGACAAATCGAGATTTATGTGTTCGTGTTGCGAGATGGGCCCTGTTACTGGAAGAATACAATTATACTATAGAACATGGACCGAGTAGGGCAATGATGCATGTAGATGCGCTGAGAAGAAATCCGCTACCGGAATGCTTATTAATTCGCGAGGACGACGGAATGACGTTTAAAATTAGACAAATACAACGGAAAGATGACGAGACGCATCGGGTTTTTGAGCAAGTGAAGGCGGAGCAAATGGAGGGCTATTTAATACGGGGCGGTTTACCTTTCAAGGTTGTTGATGCAGACGTTTGTCCGGTCGTACCGAAAAGCTTGCAGTCGCAAGTAATAAAACAAGTGCACGGTAAAGGGCACTTCGCGGCAACAAAAACGGAACAATTAGTTAAAAGGGACTATTGGTTCCCGGGTATGAAGGTAAAAACGGAGAAAGTCTCTTCCAGTGCGAGAGACGACTTGCACATACGGGAGACGCTAGAAGAAGAATGATCCGTCAACTTTGAAGAAAACCGAGACGAACTAAGGGCAAAAGCGAAAGAAGCAATCGCGAAAATTCAGGCGGAGAATAAGAAAAGCTTCACTAGAAAGCGAATGGAAGCAACATTCTACCGCGAAAACGATTTGGTATCCATCAAGACAACACAACAGGGGCCCGGGCCAAAATTAGCAGCGAAATTCCTCGGGCCATGTCGACATGTACGCTGTCGACAACAAGTTTAGATACTAAAGAGAAAATTAAAAGGAAGAGAGAGTAGCATCAATATCATACCCGAGAACGAGAATCAACCACATCCAGTCTAAGGGAAACTAAGAAAAAGAAATTATATCACCAGTACCCTACTTATCCACTAGAAGATAAAATTATCGACTCTTTACCAAAAAAAAAGTCAGAATTAATATTAAGAGTTCGAAATAGTGTTTAAGATTTTTGTAATTTATGTTGTAAAACGTAATCACCTTATGCGATATATATTGAATATTATATTTTTAAATGACGCGCGGGGAATGATGAGGCTGAAATACTCCGATTCGGATTATGCCATCTACGGACAATATTTATAACTATTGTAATGTGTTTTGTTTCTCCCCTCCTTCCCGCTTCCTCTGGTGACCACGCTCTCACGAAAAACGGAGCACGGCTCTCTCTTACCTTAGCGACACGAAACGGAGCACACGCATGTAAATTAGTAAAAATATATTTGTAATTCCATAATAAAAGTTTGCTTATCTTAAGCTATTATCCACGCTGGAAAATAAAACTCTAACAATTTATAATTAAAGACAGTGTTTGAAACTTTGCGCGGGCTAAAATTAATCGTTGCACTACCACTCCCATATCTTTTCCTACAATGGTATTAATCAATTTCCAAATCCACCAATTATAATTGATATTACTAAAAAAAAATGATTAAAAATGCATGAACAGTAACAATTGAATTATAAATTTGATCATTTTCAATTCAAGAACCAGGAATTCTTAATTCTATACGAATAATTATTCTTATTGAAGACCCATTCCTAAAGAATTTTTTCCTTTCTAACAGCGTGAGAGACAGCTTCGAGTGTGACGACCGACCATGTTCGTGAGCAAGCGTATTGGTATCACGTCGGTATCGTGTCGATAACGCGTCGGTATAATAGGAAGCTGTTAGATGAAAGTTACATCGAATAACGAATTAAAAAATCTGAACTATTGTTGAATTATCATTCATTCGTGGATAAGTAATGAAGAAATTAGTTCTTACTTACGTAATTAGGAAAAATCGAATGTATTCGATACGCTTATCCGTTATCGCAAAAGAAATATAGATAAAATATGGAAAATTGTTCCCGTTACATATTGTGATGATGAAAAAGAACAAATTCTCATTTTTGAGAAATTAAATAACTTTTCCATTCAACAAATAAGAATTTAAATCGAATAATTAACAAATTTACATGTCTCTTACCCATTGATCCACAAATAGTTATAATGAAAACTAATTTTTGTTACTGGGTCGATCCACCAAGCCTTACCGATCAAAAAAATAAACCATTGCACAGAAACTCTCGATTTACTTCACTGTCACATATCACTATTACATTTCATTGTCAGCTTTCATTATCACTCTTCCCTGCCATTTTTCACTAATTAGTTAATCTGAACCCGACACGCAAATAGGCCGAATGAAAATACGTGAATGAATATTCATAAATACTTTTAACAATATTATCTTGAAAGCGAGGAAGCGAGATTCTCGATAAAAAACTACGATATATTTTAAGTCGGCTGATTTCTTTCGACTATAAACGATGACTGTCTCGATCGACGCCGCAGTCGTTCAACAAATCATCGTTGCATGGCAACCGTTTGTGACGTACGCCTCGCGACCGAGAACGAAACCGAAATACGTGACCCGTTCAACAATGTCTCCTAATAAAATATAATATAATATCGATTCCTCAATTCGGATACCTTATAATGAGAATATAGAGTATCGTTAAGCATACATATCCATGAATAATCGTTCACGCGTTTTCATTCGGTCCGTTTACCGGTCGTCCTTATGCTGTGCGATTATTCGAAAGAGACAGTGAAATAAATTGAGAGTTCATTGACCCTGCCAGGACGTCACCTGTTAGTGCTGTGATGTGTGGATCTACACGGTGACACAAATATTTTTTATCGAAGCTAGTTTTTTTCATGGATCAATGGGTAAGTTTTATTTAAGTTGTTCGTGAGTTTTTACAATTAAACGTACGCAGGAATTGATTTATTTGACTTCAGTGAGTTACTGCATTACATATTCCATTTTAGTTCTACCTCATTTCATAGACAAAGTACTTATTCGTTTTGAAGCGATCGTGAATTTATACGATTGCTTCGTTAGAATAGTTGACAAAATTAATTTTCGTGAATATATTCCTTATTCCTTTTCGAAGGAATAAAATAAATACAATTTACTCGATTTAGATAAACAACAACTAATTGGTTTATCTCCTATTTAAGAATAATGAAGAATTTAATATTATTTTAACTTTTAAATTTGTTATTCGATTTAACTTTCACCTAATAGCTTCCTGTTAGACAGACACGGTATCGATACACTTGTTCACGACCACGATCGGCCATTATATTCGAAGCTGTTGAGCGCCCGGTCTAAGCGCGTTCTCATTGGTCAGTGTTTTTTGTTAATAACTCGAATATGAAGTCTCAACCCATATTTTGGCAAAGGAAAAAGGTGTTCAGAATCGTCCCTCTTACCACCCCTTCTTGGCTCTTACACCAGTTTTGGAACACCCTCTATAGTACCAATATCTTTATGATTTGTAGAACAAAATCATTAACGTTGTAATTCCGGTATATTACCGTAAAAATATAACGACATTTGATGTTCTTAGGGACTAAAACTGTATTTATGGCAATGAAAAGCCTACAATCATAAAGGGTCTGGCCGAATAAAGTAGTCAAATGTGCCCTTGAGTCAAATGAAACATCCAATACGTCAATCGGTAGCATATCCAAAAAAAACATGTCACACCATGTTACAGTATAGAATTCTAATATCATAGAATTTTTTTAGAGTTTTTAATCGCAAATTGTTTTTGTGAAAAATCAAAAACCGAAAGAAAATCGGAAAAAATACGATTTTTTATTGAAGATGTCGGTAAAGAAAAGAATGAAAAACATAACATGAAAAAAAAGTTCAGCGGGGCTCAAACCTGCGACCAAGAAACATGCAAAGATTACGAGGCATGACACCTTACCTCTTCGCCAATCCTTTCGATGAAGAAACGTTTTAAGTTCCAGAATATAACCAACTACGACATAAAATTAATTTATAAAAAAATTTTATTTCTTTAACTAATATATCATTTGTATCAATTATGAATGCGAATCTATATTAAGATTACTTAATAAATATACTGAGAAAAGATGGCATGCAAATTCGAAGCGGAAAGTACTTTTTTAAAGGAATGTATCGGTTTTTGATTTGTTTAACTACGACGCACCTCACCGAAAAATCTGAAAAAATTAGGGAATAATAGTAGTGCCAATATGTAACTACGACATTAATATTAAAGTAGTGCACCGACATCTTCAATAAAAAATCGCATTTTTTTCCATTTTTTTTCGGTTTTTGATTTTTCACAACTACAATTTGCGATAAAAAAATCTGCAAAAATTCTATAATATGCACTATGTGGTCCTCAATGTTTCAGAATTTTTGTACAAAATTAAATAGGCAAAATAGGCCAAAAACCGGAATTTCGTTTTTTCCCTTTTACTACCCCCACGGATGAGATAGGGGGTTGAAACTTGGTATGAGATGTTTTTTTTTGGATATGCTACCGACTGATGTATTGGGTGTTTCATTCGACCCAAGGGCACGTTTGACTACCTTATTCGGCTAGACCCTTTCGATATCAGCTTTTTTAAGAATGGATCACGAACTCGGGACACAGAAGAGCGCAATTCAAAGCCAAACGTAATAGATTGCGGCTAACGCGGTACAACTCCTAACGAGATTCAGTAATCAGGGCGAGCTGCGGCCTCAAGGAAGATCGTGAAGTGATAATCTCCTAGACTCTTAAGGGGTAACACTACTCCAGGATTTTAAAAAAGTAGATTTTTTTTTGGCTTAAACGATGCTTTATGGTCATAGAAACAGAATGCCATTTGATTTATAGTAGAAAACAAATTTTAAAAGAGTCAATTATCAATTTTGCCGCAGCTTCTCAGAGCGCGCACTACAAAACAAACGGTTGTAGAGGAAGGTAGAGGAGGAGGCGAACATCGACCTGGGTGGCCAAATGTATGGTGCAGGAATCGCAGATTAGAGGTAAACAGGAAATTGAAGGATTAAAATGTTCATAAAACTTTAAACGCGTTTTTCTCGAAGCCACTTTTGTCATACTGGGAGGACGGATTTCTCGGTGACTATTGTATCGATCGAATTGAAATTGTTACAGTAGCTTCACAACAATATCCTCTATGGTAGTACGTAGCCGTTTTTTGATTGAATGTAAACTTTTTTTTTATAAACAATTCAATGCACATTTTTTATACAAAAAGTCGATTCATTTCTTAAAATTGATTAAACAAAAAACCCCTACGTACTACCAAGGCCAATTGTATATAGATTATAAATTTGTTTTATTTTTTATTCCAAGTCTCACACATGGCGAGAAATCCGTCCTCCCGTGGCGGTGTTTCTGTAAAAGCTGTTTCCACCGATGGACTCTGTCGCCCCCATTTTGTACGAAAATGACAAGAAAAAAATTATTTTTCGTACTTCAATGTGTTAAATAAACCCTCAGAAAAAAAATTATTTTCCGCTTGTCATACTTCCAAAATAAATTGTCAAATTTAGGTCTCTTTTTCTGGATCTAGAGTGGTGTTACCCCTTAACCTAAACGGAACGGAATGGAATAGAACTCTCGGGAATTGGCATTCTTCGAAAATTCCGGATAACGCAACTTAACGATACTTACCTAGTAACGAAATACCAAGTGCTGAAAGACTACGTAAGCTCTTAGCAAATCTAATCGGTGGCTGTCTGATGGGTAAACGATAACCGGTGGTGCAGAAGTCCCGTGTGTATGCCATTGATAATGGCGGGCTCACCGAGGTGAACTCACCGCACGTCTTCCTTATTTCGGTATTGAGGCTAATATTCTTTGCTTGCACACGGCAAGCGCTAGTTACGGAATAACGAAGTGCGTGCCCCAGTGTCCAAACGTGGACACCTTATAATCGCCTTCACTCTTCGCCGGAGTCTCCTTCTTTTCGCGGTGCGTTTTTACAGGACCTCCTCCCATTAGTGTTTCCTCTGGACCATCCTTGGACCATTGGCAGCGCCCTCGCAGTATGCGTTGCTCCCTGGATTTTGGTATTGACGTCATTCAACGACGGAATATACAAAATAATAATGAGCAGCAGATTACGGTGCACGGTATTTGCCGCAATTCGTTCTCTCCCTAGACAGCCCTTGCCGTCGTCACTCTGGCCGTTCGATACCCCGAAGAGGGTTATTTGTGATGTGCAAAATATCACATCATAAATTCAGAAGAAAAATGTGAATACGAGAACTATAGAGCGTACAAATACAGAATGACTATTAGATTCAGGCTCAATAAGCTATATCACCTGCGATAGAAGAATCATTCATATGGTTCATCATATAGTAAAGATAAGAAAGATAACTATGGCGGATAAAAAAAAGATTAATGTCTGAAAGAATAGGAGAAGTAAAAATGAAGCAAGAGATCAGAGAGATCAGAAGTAAGATTAAATTAAAAGATGTGTTGTATGTTCCAGGTCTTTATATTAATGTAATATCAGTGGCAATGGTTACTGATACAGGATATAAAGTGTTATTTGAAAGAGATGGTGCGATAATCTATAATAATGAGCAAGAAAAATAAATGGCTGCTGTACGTGAAGGAAATAATTATTATGTAAAATCAAAGGTTATGATTGATGAGAAAGCCACAAGAATAAGAGACGATGATATTTAGCATAGCAGACTTGGACATGCAAGCAGAAAAGTAATTGAAGAAATGAGACATTAAAATTTGGTAATAGGACTGCAAGAGGAAAATAAGATGAACGTACAATATGAATGGCGTTTTGAAGGAAAGGCTTGTAGAAAAATACATTTAAGAACTGAGAAAAGATGAACAAATAAAATGATGGTTTTATGGCATATGGATATAATAGGGCTTATAAAACCTTTAACAAAAGGTGGAAAAAAATATACATTCATTATAATTGATGATTTTTCCAGAATGTTCTTTGTTGCATTATTGCAGGATAAGAAAAATGCAACAAACGAATTAAAGAGATTGATCGCATTAAAAGAAAACGAAACAGGTACTAAATTGAAAAATATTAAATCTGATAATGGTGGAGAATTCATAGGACGAAGTTTGAGAGAATGGTTAGGAATGGTATAGGGATAAAACACCAATTAAGTCCTCCAAGGACTCCATAATGCAACAGCGTGGCGGAAAGAGGAGATAAAAAGATATTTGAAATGATAAGAGCCATGTCATCTTATTCAAAAATACCAGTGCCTTTCTGGGAAGAAGCGGTATGCACGGCGGTGTATGCAAGAAATAAATTACAATCAAGCGTTCATGAAAAAATCGCATCTTTCTGTCCATTCCCTGGCGAAGAAACGAAGTGCGACCAAAGACTAACAGGTCTCTCACGTATTTATTATTATTACGTGACATTTTTTTTCGTCTCGGGTTGCCATATCGAGCGACATTTGTACTACGAGATCGCGCAGTATCTCCATCTCTATTCGTGGACTTTTATCGGTTATATCGGCATTTGCAAACGTATTCTGTCCGCGGCAAAATCTCCGCTCGTATTACGAGTAAGGTCTCGTGGACCATTTCCGTTGTCTGAATGTTCTAATGGCTCTCATCAATGCACAGTGCGTATTTTGTACATGGTGTATGAGTATTAAAGTAAAGCGTTAAACATTTAAAACTATTTTTTGTCCCGCACTCAGTACCTTTTCACTTCCAAGTCCTCATTTTCTCACGACTCCACGGGTATCAACTCTTGTTGCTGCAGTCAGTGATCGGCGGTTCCGACAATCAGTATACGACCAGCATGGCGGTCGTACCGAACACAATACATAGTTTTCCAAAACACTCTGTATAATGTAGCCTGTAATCGTGCTGATTATATACACAGTATGTCTGAAAAGTAACGGAACTTTTAAAATAAAAATAAAAGTATTAGTTATTTTGCCAAAATTAATATTTTTTATTCAAAATACATCCCTTCCGCATCAATACACCGCTGGGCACGCTCAGGCAATGTTAACATAGATTTTTTGATGTCGTTTTGCGGAATCGCTTCAATCACCCTTGTCACAGCTGCTTGGGCTTGTGTAACAGTGTCATAAAACGTTCCTTTCATGGCTAATTTCAATTTTGAAAAAAGGAAGTAATCGCATGGAGATAAATAAGGCGAATATGGAGGATATTGGAGCACACAGACTTGTTGTTTCGCCAAAAATTCACGAACTGCGACAGTTTTGTGACATGGTGCATTATCATGCAACAGAAACCAACTCCCTGGCGCTCGATATTCGGGCCTCACACGAACGATTCTTTTCCACAAACGTTCCATAACACCCAGATAATATTCGCCATTAACATTTTGTCCCTGCGGAACGAATTCCCGAAGTATAATATCTTTAGAATCGTTTAGCATTTAGAAAAACCCAAAACCTGGCTTTGAGTCGTCTTCCAAAGTATCACGACCATCCTGGAATCGCTTATACCACTCGAACACACGTGTACGGGATAAACAATCGTCGCCATAAACATTTTGCATTAATTCAAATGTTTCTGTAAAAGTTTTACCGAGCTTTACCGAGCAGAATTTAATATTCGCTCTTTGCTACATCGTGATTTTGTGACACGGTGACGAAAGGTTCTGTCGCTTTAAATACTATAAGTTTACAATTCGTTGCTCGATTCCAATAACGATTGGTTTGTTTTGTAGGGGAGGAATACTATTTTCAAGTAGCATATTGTTTTTATAGATGTCGCTAATAGTGTTCCTCCAATTTAAAAAGTTCCGTTACTTTTCAGATATACTGTGTATATACATATAGAACTTAGATGCGTGACTATAGCAATATATTGGCTATCCCTACCACTGCACCGTGAGAATACGTAGTCCTTTGTCACGAGGGTGAGAATTTAGAATATTTGCCTCAATTAATGTACATATGCGTGCACATCGATCCCTTCCCGATAACAATCGCAGGAGATCTAATTCCATTCAGCAAAAACCGTAGTACAATCGTGAGGTCAAACTCACCTAGTAACTCAGTCAAACCGCTTATATTACCGTTATTACATATGTGCTTCAAACCGAGGTGTCACGAGCACAGAATGAGCAATGACACAGCTAGAACGCAATCTTAGTTTTTCGTTTGTTGAACGTGTGCAGCGTAGTATTCACAATCACATAAATTTGAGAATAGTAACGAGAGGTAATCAGAGTCATTTCATTATATTTTCGCTGAATGGAAGGAGATAATAAGTAATTATCGATTGTGAGTCAACTGCCAATAATGAATTTTCGGCGATAATACCACACTACTAATAGCGACTAAAATTATTTAATTTTTTATTGTGCGTGATATAGACAATTGAAGTGTAGCTCGGCCCACGCAAAGTATCCCCCGTATCTTCCGGATGTACTTGTATACCTCTATAAGGGATAGACTCACCGATGTGGAAATGAACCAATTCTGTCTACATTTGATTGCAACGCAGCTCACCCGTTTGAATAACAGAGTGTCGCGTAGCCCACTCACTGTGCCTGTCGGCATTTTCTGGTTGTACTCAATTGATTTGCGAACTTTATAGTACAGGTACCACTTGACTCTTCCCGCATTGCTCGGTAGGGTCAACCTGACTTTTTTTGTACTATTTGCGCAGCGAATATTACAATTGGATTTACATTGGTAGAATCAGGCGTCCGGCACCGGAGACAGTTTCGAGCCCTTATACGGTCCTTTCAAAGAGCCCTTAGGTATCTCAATTTGATTTTGGCTTCATGCGTGTCTCTATCTGAATAGAGGACGTCATTCTGAACAAGATTTATTGAGGAAAAACACGGACCAATCAGAGCGCAGGAATTACGCACGCCGAGAAGCGGGAGCGACAGCTTCGAGCCTGTCTGCTGAGCGCAAGCGCGATCAAGTGCCTTTGCCTCGGAATAGTCTATCGTCTAACGAGAAGTCTTTACATCGAAACTTAGTTAAATAATGAACAGTACAGTTACAACTAATGTTCACTTATTCATTTTTCGTGAATACGCGATAAGCAAATTTGATTCAGACTCACCTATTGTTTAAAAATAATCCTGTTCGTGTAAAATTGTGTTTTGTGACCTCTCGAGACGGCCGAAACTCGCTCGCCGAGAAATGTAACGTGATCCAAGTTCGGGTATATCCGTGAGACAGTACCAATGCAAATATATAACCTTTTTATTTTTTATTTTTTCATTATCAAACTTTTACCAATAGATTTTTCATATTTTTCTGATTAAATGAGACCAAACACGACGTAATTCGAGTTATATTTACTTGCAATGTTTTATTGGAGTAAATTCATCAATGTACACCCCCGCTCAAAAGTATGTGGACACTTATATTTCCTTGAAATTTGTGTTACATATTGTATATTTTTATTGTTAAACAATATTTGTTGCTAAATTCTATTATGAATATGAATGTAATGTATTATAATAGTACTAAATTAACAATTTAGTTATTTAATTTTCTTAAATAAATAAATGTTTATGGGACCACCTTGATAGACAATTTCGAAAAATTTCCAAAATTGGAAAAACATTTGTGGGAAATCCTAGAATCGGTGTAGAAAGCTGTTAATAGTGAAATACTGAAAAAGTTAATAGCCACGATTAGTAATCGCGGCTGGAAAAGTACGCGATGGATATGTGAACAAAAAGAAAATATAATTATTTTTTTTCATTATCGGTAAGATATTTAATAAATTATTATTAAAATATGTTCTCTAACACTGTACGAACTGGAATACATACAGGATAATCAAAATAATCAGAGATATCATAACTTTTTTTTTAGGCATTTATAAGAATTCAGGAAGTGTCCACATACTTTTGAGCGGGGTTGTACATGTAATATTAAAATGACAAATAAATATGTCCCGAATTACGTCGCGTTTGGTTTCATTTTAATCAGGAAAATGTTACAAATATATCAGTAAAAGTTTCATAAAAAAAATCAAAAATAAAAAAGTTTTATTCTTCCATTAGTATTGTCCCACCGATACGTTACTGTTTGTTTACGTTCTGTCTCCTTCGCTCGCAATGTAGGACCTTTACGATATACGCCAACAGCGACCGTTTTATTTTCCTTTCTGTAACGTCCCTGAAACTAGGCTCAGGAGTTTACAGCACTCATGAAGCAAAGAGCGGCTTTTGCATATTGAGCGACTCGTTCTTATTATAACTAACTCTATAAGGATGTGGGATTGGCGTGGCATATGGTTAAAGAGTGAAATCTACAGGTTAATACCTTTCGTTAATTAAGTTTATTCAAATGATTGAATGTAAATTAGAATTACAATTAACAATTACTTAGCAAAGATATAAAAAATATATATATGTCTAGTAAGAGGTATTAAGTATGAAAGAATCGGAAACGCAAATTGGTAGCTAACTACACGGTTTTCGACAAGATACGTATTATTAATTAATAATTTAGTCGAGTATTATGACGCAAACGGAAGAAACGCGGTTATAATGGATCTAAATCCTAACTGGTAACAGAACAATGTTTGGTCTCACTATAATATCGAGATTCGAAAGTTTATATTAAAAATTGTTGGACGTAGAACAGCTACTCTTTGTTTGACTCCAAGACTATTAGTTCAATTGCCCTTTTAGTTGGAGCACAAATTGACACCCAAAATCTGATCGCTTAATTGGGGAACCTGCTGTTTGCTAGCTACTAGAACGACCCAACGATGCAAGAATTGGATGAACAACGTATGCCCAACAGGGTTGCAAAATTAGAGTGACTCGACTTTATTAACCAGAGTTACCGAAACGCCACCCAAAAGACACAGGCTTCAGAGACCAAGCCGCTCAAAATGGGGAGCCTGCTATTCGCTGGCTACTAAACTACCCCGAGCGAACTCCGAGAATCTGACGGCGAGTTAGTAACGAGGCAAAAATAAGAAATTTGTATGAGTGGCTGAAGAGCTCTTGTTTGATGTCTTAGTCTCTTCTGGGGCTGAGCATAGCACTGTCCTGTTTTTTTTGGTCCATGAAATGCAATAAAAAAGATATTGGAAGATTTTTTGTGGCACGTGGGACAATATCTTTAGGGAAGATACGAGGTTTCAAAAAAGGAGTTTTATATAAAATTAAAAAGATTGTTTTTACTAACAGAGTTGTTGGTCAGGGTGAAGTGCAATTAGTAAAGTGGAAGTAGAGAAGTTAAGTGAGTCTCCTAGTACCCCTAACCCTTCGGGGTTTGGGGTTAGGTCTGCAATCATGAAGGAGGAGGTGGTTCGACAGGACCAAATCCTCACCAAGGGTGGAAAGAAACTAAAAAGAAAGAATTCAAACCTAACGGAGGAGAACATCTCCAACAAGAAAGCCACACCTTTTGAAATTACGAAAACGGAAGATGTTATGTACCCGGATTCACACTGTGGCACAGCGACAGTAATGGTCGACCTGGAGGTGACCTTACGCAAATCATAATCTGACCACCTTACCGCGAGTGCTTAATAAGCTTAAGGTAGGAGCTATTGATGTTGCACCCAAAGGTTGGGGTAAATTCGAAGTTAAGTTCCCGAATGCAGAACTTGCAAATCAATTTACTAAAATCGAGGGCATTAGGCATGCTGACTTCAAACCCTATATTCCTAGACATAAAGTACAGATAACTGGTATTATCAAAGGAGTTCCTTTAGATATCTCCACTGAAGACTTACTAAACGAGACTATTTGTTCATGCAAAATGAAAGCTGCTCATAGGCAGAATAAAAAAACCAAATGTTTGGAACCTGGTACATGGGAATGGACTCCTAGTGAGTCAATACTTATCACATGTGAGGGTACTACTATCCCTGAATACATAAGCGTATTTGATCTTTTAAACATTCGAGTTGAAGTATACATTGAACCTGTTCGTACCTGTCTTAACTGCTGTAAATATGGTCACTCCACAAAATGCTGTAGAAGTCAGAAAGTATGCGGTCACTGTGGGGACAAATTTGATGATGCCCATACTTGCAAGGAAGGGTCTTTAAGAAACTGCTTACACTGTGAGGGGAAGCACATGACTTTCTCAAGGGAGTGTGAGGTATACAAACATAACAAAAGAATAAGAGAAATTATGGCCTATGAGGGAACGAGTTTCTTGGAGGCTAAGGACTCCTTGCAAAGCCCAAATACAAGACCTCTTACCAGTGATAAATCAGTTAAACAGGTCATTGCACCTAACCTTAAGAATTTTCCTCCATTACCAGTACCCACTATGGAACAATCTTTTAAGTTAAAACATATTGGGGGTCAACCCTTACCGACTGCGCATAACCATAAACAGTTAACATGTTCAAAGGTGAAGCTTTCTGTGGTGGAAAGCTCCTCTTCCAAAACCAACAAAACGGAAAACAAGATAGTGCAGGCACAAAAAGAGGTCTGCTCTACATCCACAGAATCTACTGAAAAGTATATTGATCCTTCTTCCAAGGCTAGGATAGTCAAATCTACAGACGCCACTAAGGATAAGGCTTCTTCAAGCTCCCTCTCTACGGATCAAATCAAGGATAAACTCCTTGAGGTAGTTGCTGTCAGGAAAACAAAGAACTCTGTTCATATTAAACAATATAAAGATCCTTTACACAAATAATGGAGCATAGCCCCCTAAAAATTCTATTATGGAATTGCAGAAGCATTAGACAAAAAGCGGATGAACTTTCATAACTTGCACATAACTATAATATTATCATCTTAACGGAAACTTGGCTCAAAGCTGAGCATCAGTTAAATCTGAAAAATTTCTTCACCATTCGTCAGGATAGACTGGACAATAGACCAGGGGGAGGTGTGGCAATTCTTATACACCAAACTTTGGATTTCTCCAGAATTCACATTTCACTTAATGATAACTCTACGGAAATGCTCACTATTCTCATTGAAACTGGATCATTTAAAACCGTCTTGGCAGCGTGCTATAGACCACCTGGCGATAACCTAAAGGTGAGAGAATGGTGTAGTTTCATAGAGGAATGCAGAAGACAGGGTTCTTTAATTTTGGCCGGAGATTTCAATGATCATCACCCTGTCTGGAACTGTCACGGCTTTAATCCTCCTGGAGACAGATTGTACAGCATCCTGGAGAAATATGATCTCATGGTTTACAACACGGATACAAAATCCCATGCAGGTAACTTCCACCAATCCCCTAGCAATTTGGATTTGGTGATTTCAGATTCCAATCTAACTCATCTTTTACAAACTACTCAACTTGAAGACAGTCTGGGTTTAGATCATTTCCCCATTGCATGGTACGCAGCTCTAAAGTGCTCCACATACGTCACTAAATCCAATAGAATTTCCACTATCAAAACGGACTGGCAAAAATACAACACTCTAATGGACGCCAACTACTCGGAACTGCTAGAAAAGGACCTGCAGATGACTCCACTTGAGAGATATAAACCTCTGTTTACAGAGGTAATGATTGGGCTTGCAAGGGAATGTGCACCCGAAAGGACGTCAAAAAAGGGTACTAAAAACCTGGTTAAGTGGTCGGAAGCAGACTGTAGTAGGTCCATCAGAATTATAAGGGCACTTTTCAAAAAGTGGGCTCATACTCTGACTATGCAAGATTGGATTAACTACAAAAAGCAAGCAGCCATCACCAAGAAAACACTAAGAAGGAAAATAAAGATTTCATTTCAGGCCTTCGCCAGTTCTGTTAATTGTAATACTAATATAAAATACTTCTGGAACACCGTTAGAAAATTTAAAGCCAGGTGGGTTAAAAACCACAAGACTGCAGATGAACACGAAGAGAGGGCTTCCAAAGAAGATACGGCAGTGAGAAAAATCTGTCCCCCTTGGGTTCCTTCCCAACCAGCAAATCATTCTTCATCTGAAACAAACACCTTTCTGGATCAGCCTTTTAACTACACCGAGCTTCTTGCTGCTTTGGAGCACTGCAATACATCTTCAGCACCTGGCCCGGATCAAATAGAGTATTTTATGATCAAACACCTCTTTGACAAAGTTAAACTTTTGCTCTTAGACATCCTCAATGATTTGTACGGCACACAGCAGATACCAAAGGAATGGAAAAGCTCCAACATATTATTGATACCAAAACAAAATGGCAAAGGTTTCAGGCCAATTGCTATTACTTCATGCATGTCGAGGTTATTCGAAAGGCTGGTAAAGAACAGGTTAGCATGGTGGTGCGAATTATATCAGCTACTTCCACCTGAGCAGTCTGGATACAGACAAGGAAGATCTTACCAAGATAATATTGGAATTATCACTACTTTGGCAGATACAGGGCAAAGATCTAATAAATTCACAATAGCAGCATTCCTCGATATAGACAGTGCATTCGACAATGTACAGTCTCACATCCTTATGGGCATTCTGGAAAACATGGGTATTACAGGTAATGTCTTCAAATTTATTTCCTCTTGGCTACATGACAGGGAAGCTACCTTTATTGGTTGTAATCATTTGGAAAAAAACTATGATAAGCTCAAAATCAACAAAGGGGTTCCACAGGGAGGGGTTTTGAGCCCTCTTCTGTTCAATATACATATCATATATCAGTCGCATCACCGATAATCTCAAAGATGGCATCAAGACAACTATGTATGCAGATGATATTGCGGTTATTTCACAACATGAAGATTTTAATACTGCCAAAATTATGCTGGAGGAGGCCATCTCCTTGTTACAACACAACCTACGCGCTCTTGGACTGGAATTGTCCACTGCCAAAACGGGAATTCTCTCCTTTGAGAATAAAAGATGTAAGCCTAAAGCGACCTCTGTTCAAGTTGGTTCGGATGTTATTAATAGTAGTGGGTCAGTCAGATTCCTTGGTCTTCATATTGATCCTAAACTCCAATATAAAGAACATATCACCTATCTTATTAGTTTCTCTTACAAACTTTTATGTGTTATTAAATTTCTCAGAGGTACATGGTGGGGGTGTGATTCTCAATCACTCATTACCATATATAAGGCTCTAATAAGGTCAAAACTGGAGTTTGCTATTCTGTGATATTTTCCCTCAAACAAAAGGAGTATAAAAAAGCTTGAGCAAGTGCAATTGGAAGCTCTGAGGCTTGCTATGGACTACCGGAAATCAACTCCAACTAATATTATTCTGGCTGAAACTAAAATCCCCCCCTCCTTAAGGATAGAGCTGTTCAATTAGGGTCTAAATATCTCACTAAAGTTTTAACTAATGCTTCTCATCCTTTTTATCAGGTGTTTCTTGATTTTTTGGATGCCTATAGAACTGTAGACTACAGGTTCGACAGTAACACTCACTCTATTTAATCCTGTTTTCCGATCTGTAAGTCTCTTTGAAAAATACATTGAATTAATTCACCCGTACAATAATTTTCCTGGCAACTGTATTGAGTACTCACTACAGTTGGTAAAGCCTAACATAAACTTGGACCTTTGTTCATCAAACCTTCCTATTCCCTGCTACAACAGCATGTTTATGGATATCGTTAGGACAAAATTTCAGAATCATATTATTCTATATACGGATGGCTCTAAAGTTCTTCAGAATCCTTCAGTTGGAGCTGCGTGCGTCTCACCACAGTTGAACTTAGTGAGGAAGGTCTCGTTACCCTCTGAAGCGTCAGTCTTTACAGCAGAGTGTGCTGCAGTCGAGGTGGCAGTTCAAGAGGCAAATTGCAATCCGGAGCGCTCGTACTTAATTTGTACAGACTCACTCAGCTTGATTCATTGCCTTTCAAAAACTAAATTTCATCCGAGCACCAACAATCATGTGATTGAAATAAAAAAAGGGCTAAAAACCTTCAGTGAAAATGAATTATAGCAATCAATCACAGTCATGTGGGTTCCGTCGCATTCTGGTATTAGCGGAAATGAACTGGCGGATAAGGAGGCTAAAGTTGCTACTACACTGACAAATCGTCAGGTTTCAACAATTCCACTGAATGATATATTGCAACAAATTCATGGAAACATTAGAAGTGAGACGGTGGTCCACTGGCTGGCAAGGAGTGTGAGTTGTGGGCCTAAATACTTTAATATGTTTTTTAATATTCTCAGGAAACCTTGGTTTCATAATATAAACCTCTCAAGAAGAATAGTGGTCTGGGTAAATAGAGCAAGAGCAGATCACTATAATTTGGGTGCCTCTTTGACAAAAATTGAGGTGGTACAGGATGTGTCATGTGACTGTGGCGCTATGTGGCAGGATCTTGACCACATTCTGTGGGAATGTGTTTTGTATGCACAGGATAGGAGCATTCTATTCGGTCGCCTTAGGAGGGATGGATGGGCTTCGCACTTTAGGATTCAAACATTTCTGATGCATCCCCAAAGAAATATTAAAGTTCTTAAATGGATTGATAATTTTTTTGTAAATGCAACTTGAAGATCTGATATTGAAGCGAAAAGCTGTTATTCAAGTATTTAGGACAAATACTTCCTGAAGTCATTGTTAAGGAAGTTCAAGTACAATGTTAGAAGATGAGATCTTTGTTTGTCTCAAGAAGGTCAATTTATGTTGGATAAATCACTTGTGTATGTGTGTTCTTTATGGTTTTCCTTTGTTGTATGCTAAGTGTCTTAAATCTATTTTGTAATTTTTTCTGTATTGTTACCTCTGGGTGACTGATGGGTTCGTTTTGGACCTAACAAGTAATAAAAAAAAAAAATTGCACTGTCCTTTCGGAGTTTCAGAGACAAGACCGTTTGAATGGGGAGCCTGCTGTTCGCTGGCTACTAGAACGACCCAACGATCAAGTATCCAGTCAAAAATAAGAATCTTGTAGGCTCATACCAGCTAAAACTGCTCCAACTTGTCACTTTATACTTCTCCTAAAAGGTCCAACACGTACTGCTTCAAAGATTGTTCTGCACACGCAGCGTTCGCTGTACGCCCTTTTATACCCAGAGGATCATGGGTTTTTCCCGCCAAGTGGCGAGTTTACACATGCATTAAAACTATTATTTTATTACGCTTTATTTAGTAAAGAATATATATTAATTTGATCAATAAAAATATATTTTGATTTATCATTAATTAAGATTTCACAAGCTAACTCGGTAAGTCGTAGTTTTAATGAATTTTTATGTACGCAAATTAGCGGGATATTACAATTATTTTAATAAGGAAATAATTAATCGCAAATAATACATAAAATAATAACTAAGAATACATTTTGATTTATAGTGAAATAATAAATAATAATATGAATGTTTAAATGATAATTTATAATAATTTGCTTTTGATGTATATTTGGCATCTCTTTCTAACTAACGCGCGCGCCATCGATCGGCGATCTAATTTAACAATGTCGCACGTGTGATCTACCCGTGATCATTACCGCGCGAATTTTTATGGTGCGGTCGGTAACTCGCGGTCGATAATCAAAAAATAAAAGATACATATATTGTGATTACTCTACTTATCTACGCGGACTCTCTGCACTGTGGACTGGGGACGTTACAGTTTATAGTTCTAGTCTTTAAGGATAGTTTGAGTATTTACATTAATAAATTAGTTTAAGTAAATATCGCATTTTTATGCACGCAACCACTTCACATTATTTGGCGCATTCGCAGTTGTCATTTAGCGTCGTAAAGTTCGTAGTTGAAAAATAAACAAAAATATAACAATAATAAAGCAAACAACTATAGAAGAGCGACAAATAGTTATAAGAAATTTTCAAAGTAGAAAAATTATCATGATATAACCGGAGGTCTTCGCTAAGTTCGGAGTCCACGCTGCTGGCGCAGTCGGTATGCCGAATTCGGACTCGGGGTTGCAATACAGTGTCGCAGGGTAGGCGGAAGTGGAGGAAGTGGAGCTAAACCTATGCCGATAGGGCATAGTGAGATCGGGCGGTTGCAGATTCACACTCCACCCTTCCGTAACTGGAGACCAGTAGTCCGAGAACACGCTGCAGATTCATACTCGTGTTCTTCGGCGGTCGAATGCCCCCGTCTCATAGCTGAGCTATGGCTCCCTGGCATAGGGTACCGTGGGCGTAGGGTTGAGGAACACGGAGTATGGGTGCGGTAAGTTGCAGATTCACACTCCCACTTGGTCGCCCTCCATCGGAGGAAACAAGGGTACAAAACAAGAACAATAGAGAGTTCGGGCACGGTTGCTAGTGAGTTCGCTTACAATACGCTCGCTCGTGGCGTGGTTTTTCCTGTGAGAAACGTGTTCGCGGTGGTTGCCCGCTCGCGGCAGCACTTGGTACAAGTACCGTCGAGTTCGCACCTAGACAACGCGATGCAATCCCCCCCTCTTTATAAGGCGTGAACGTCTTTATCTGGTTTCTTTTTTCTCGATTTTATCTTAATGCTATATTTACAACACTTATCAACTGACTATTTACAAAAGGTATTTACACGGTACGAGTCTTACCAACTAACTTACTAACCAATGTTCCTTAGCTATGTACATTCTATTACGGTACGTGGTTCGGTCCTTATAAACTACCTTACATACTATTTAAGTCTAGGGGTTCATCGTACGGCGAGGTACCCGGTCGGCGGTCTGGCTGGAGGTCCGGTCTGGACCCAGATCCGTATTTGTTAGGTCCCGACCCGCTTCACGCAGACGCTCTGCCCATCTAGTACGGTAGCGCGTACCGGGCGTCGGTGCATCAGCCTGAAGAGACCAACGAGGAACTCTCTGCCGTGTAGTCTAGCCCGGCTGCTAGACTGGGGTTGGTGCCTGGCGGGGTGGTAGCGGGAGCTTTTCCGTCTGCGTGGGCCGTATGCACCGGGTAGGCTCCTTGATCTGAGTGGCTTGGTGGGCCGTCGGTGGTCATCTTGCCCTCTCTTGGTGGGCGGCTGTCGTTGGTGGCGGCCGGGCAACTGCCTGTTCTAGGGCGATCGGTGACGTGGCTCCCCGGGCTCGGTGAGAGAACGTCTTCTTCGCGGCTCGGCGTCGGGAGCCTGGGCCTGGGCCAGTCCTTGACGCAGGCAGTGTGGCTTCGTCGGCACGGATAGCCGGTGTCGCGGCTGGTTGTTGGTGGTGGCCGGGGGCTGCTGTGGGTCCGATGGCAGTGTCGGAGGTGCCAGTAGGGCCTGCTCGAGGTCGGGCAATGGAATCTCCGGCTGGGAAGGTTCCCTGGTTAGCTGGAGGGCGAGTAGCTCGGTGCCTTCGTGTGGCGTCCTGGTGGGTTGTCGCACCTTCGCCGGCAGGCCCCGGTGTGCCGGTGGCCCGATCATAATAGACCAATGACCCGTTTGCACGGCTCGAATCTTTGGCCGGGCTTCGGGCGGCGGATCTTTTGCGCATTTCCTCAGGGGTGTTGGTGGTTCGTAGCTGCTTCTCTTCATCTCTGCTTGCCGCTTGTACCAATAATGAGCCGGATGCAGGCGGCTCACCGGCTTTTATTTCGGCGGAGTCGGTGGTGGGGTACGGCTTCAAGTTCTGCAAATAAATAAATAATATTATTATTTCGTTCACTGCGCTAGCTGCTCGTACTTGATTTCTCAGCTTTTGGATTAGCGTAGCTCCTCGCGTACGTCGTCGTCCTGGGTCCGTGATGATTGCCGATGCAGAATCTTCGAATATTCCTATTTCTTTTACTTAGCTTTATAACTATCCTTAGGCAATTATCGAGACGTATAGGTATGTCGATAAAGATGTCACAGAGATATATATATATATATATATGTATATATGTATTCTTGAATACTGATGATTGATACAATAGTCGATTAATATAATGTTCTCTTGTTTTATTCACTCGACGGGAAGTGGAGTTAAAGGGAGTCGATTACGCCCCCGAGGATCAACCTAAGCTGATTGGATTGCTTTGTAGAACTGATGTATACTTTGGATTGCGGATGGACGGCCCTGGAGCAGGATGACCTGTCTCCTAGGTAACCGGTATGCAGACTGCGTTTAGGTATGGAAAGGAGGGTGTTTTTATAGTGCGTTGAAACAAAGGAGATTTGTTCTGGAACGTTCGGATCTGAAGTAACAGAATGTTATGGTTATGTATTGATAAGGATGGATTCTCGTTCATGTGTTTATGAGTAACTGATCTGCAGGATGTTTATGTCAGGTGATTGAAGGATGTTTAGGATTGAATATTTATGGAATGTTGATTGGGACGGGATGTTTGGAGTATGTTATCTGGAAGGGATGTTTGTAAGGATTTGTATCGAAGAAGGAGTTATCGTATGGAAAAGGAATGTCGGGTCGTTCTCTATACAATCTTGTCTACTACGGTCTTATGATCTAAGGTTACATGTGTGCTTAATCTAACGCTGGATATAATATGTCTTAACTCTAAACGTTACGTGCTATGATTATATTGTGAATATACTATGTCTTATGCACTATGATTATATGTATGTCCTTACGTCCTATGGTTACATATGGGTCTTAAACCTAATATAAACGTCGGTATCCTGACGTCACACCTCCCCCCCAAAGAAAGTCAATTTTTAACCACAGGGGAAAAATTGGCTTGCTGGGTGTCGCTTATGAAAGTCTATCGGGAGTGTTTGGGGTTTCTTGTCTTTTGAGTCTATATGTCTCCTCTAGGGAGGGGTAAAGGGGATCACTGGTCACTATACACTCAGTTTCTTGTGCTTTCAGGGGGGCTTTTTCCTGGGGAACACACTCAACACTGTTTTCTGGTAGGTTCAGCTTTTCCTTGTTCTTCCGTTTCAGGAACAAGAAGTACGTTATGGAGCTCCAAACGGCGACCAAAAGGTGTAGGCTCCAACCATAGGCTGCGTGCAGGGCGATTCCGTTTAAAATAGAGTTGATGATGAGTTTCAGAATGCGAAAACTCAAGTACAGGCCAATGACACCGGCGCTGAATGACCCGAATCGGACGAATGTGGCCCACAGTTCTTCTCCTGTGGACTTTGCTATCTTCTCTATTATGGCTGCGTCCAGTAGATTTGGCATCTGCACACTGTCACTGGTAAATTGTCTTCCAGCGGTCCCCTGAGCAATCGAGCTGATCACCGAGACCTTCTCAATAGGGAACATGATGTGATTTTTCAATTTTGCTAAATCCTTGGAGGAGTATACGTCCCCGTTTGCTAGATTATACGGGCCCACGTATTTCCAGGTTGGTTTTGTGATTGACTGTAGGGCCTGAGGCGGAATTGTCTCAATCAAGCCAGGTGCAAGGCGATACCATGCTCCATTGCGTTTGTACATGTCCGGCATCAGTGTGTTGCACTCCCTTCTGGTTCCCACGATGGTAAGTATATGGTTCTTCGGGGTTAGAAAACGAGATTCGTTTCGATACGTTACCGGAAGTTCATCGAAGCACTCATTCGTGTTCCTTACTTGACAGGCGACGGAAATGCAGTGGATGATGTGTATGGCTTCTCCCGAAGCAACGACCATGTGTCCTGGTGCCTTGGTTATCGCATATTCCACCTCTTCCGGCGAGATATGTATCAGAGTAAGTGCGTTCCTTATTACTCGTCGTTCCAGGTTGCACTTTTGTTCAATTACATCATTGTATAACTGTAGTGGTTGATTTTTGATGTGCCATTCGACATACACAAATTTTGAATTCACGTATGTGGAGATGTCAAGGTTATTAACTGGTGTCCGGGTTCTCCCTTTGAACTTCCCGTTCACTGTTGTTTCAACGATGAAAAATTTCGGGTGCTGCGTCTTCATTAATTTGTATCCGCAGAACATCATATCGTGAGTCTTTGTCAATGCGAACGTGGTGTCTTCGGATGTTACCACATATATTGTTGGTATTTGTTGTTCCTAGGATGTAATTTTGTTCGCTCGCCCCTCGTACAGGACATCGTAATGGTTGAAATGGCACTGGTCGCTGGGCATTGCTTCCCAGTAGGTGGATCCATCCTCTGTATCCAGGCAGCTTCCCGTTTGCAGAGAACAACGCTGTCCCGAGCGGAGGATTACCTGGTTTGTTTCAAGTTTAACCGGTGCGACATAGTCTATGATGGAGACCGTGACGGCTGCTTGTACGACCACGTCTGTCCAGGAGCCGTATGGGTCGGCGTATGTAGTTTCTGAGCAGGTCCCTTGGGTGTCGATTTTTCCTGCTATCGTGAGGCTGATATGGGTGATGGAATTCGGCTGAATCCCACTTACCTGTACCGAAGGTGTGATTGATATTGCCCAAATTACTTGTAGATTCCTACAAGTTTCGTGTGTTGTCTGGAATATATACTGTTGTCGTCCATTGTGTACCACTGATACGTGGGAATGCATCCCGCAGTAGTAGATGGTTCTGTCTATCTCGATCCGACACTGGATTACCGGTGTTTCGTTAAAATCGCCCAGTTGTAATAGTTGGATATCCTTAGATTCTGTCAATGGTTTGCTATCGCCAGGGCTGCAGTCTACCTGGTCCACGATGGAAAAGGTTGAGATGTTCAGTGTTGGTCCGCTGCAGTCGTAGCCGATGAGTCCGGATGCCCGATGGACGGCGATCAGTAGTATGAGTAGCCACATGATGATGTTGCTCGTTCGCCGGGGCCGTTCTTCTGGGCTCGAGTGAGTCTGTATTTACGCTCGTCGATGGGGGAGGTGATGAAGATGACGTAATTACTGTACGGACCGAAACGGTGGGGGTGGCCTTGAGTTTCTTCAACCAATTCGCGTGTACAATTTTCATTCGACCCTTCACAGCAATTTTTTCTCATACCATTAGAGAATACCCATAGGACTTCATAGGGTCCGATATACTCGTCGTCGAATTTGTCACGGTGCAAGTCGTTCGTTAACATGACCCGGTCGCTGATTTTGAAATTTTCTATGTGTACGCGGCGATCGTAGTATTGCTTAAATTTTTCCTTCGCGTTTACAAGATTTTTGTGCGCGTCACCCACGGTGTGGATAATTCTTATTTGGAGATCTCGCAAGTATTGGTCATCGTATGAATTCGTCGGTTGTTTCCGTCAGAGCTGTGTCTGTTGCAGAGACGCGGGCAAGCCTACCAAAAACTAACTCGTGTGTTGCATTAATGTATTTACAACTTCCTTATACTTTTTAAAATTAACTTTTATTAACTCGCGCCTTACTTACTGGAACTCGTTACTCGTTACTCGTTATTCGTTATTCGTCGCGGTTCGCGGATCCTCTTATATATATATATATATATATATACATGCACTCTCTCTCTCTCATCCACACTCGCCTCATTCGCTCGGTCACACGCTCACTCAGTCGCGCCAATTTTGAACGGTCCTACAGTTCGGCCGTCCTGAGACTATCAACGTCCTCATTGTTATTCGTAATTTACATCTTATTCGCCACCCGCGTACAGTTCTTGTTGTTTTTTTTTTTTCTACAGTATCGTTAGTGGTCATTATCTACTAATCAATTTCTAATCCAATCCGTTGTCGCGTGGCGGGACGCTGATAATTTCCCACTTGGTTTACAAATTTCATTCGATCCGCCGAGATTACGCCACTATATTCTCGATTGCTTTGTTGCTCGCCTTCGATGTCGGCTACAAGATATCTGTCATTGCCTAGGACTTTCTTAACTTCGTACGGACCGCGATATTTAGGGCTAAGCTTGTGGCTTTCGCACGTCGCTGGAACTTCGCTTCGGACTAGAACAATGTCTCCTTTTCCATATAAGTGCGCTTTTCTTTTGTGTTGATTATATTGTGCACACATTTGGTCGCGGTTTTCTTCTCGTAACACTTCTACGCTTCGCTTCGATTCCTAATGTTGCGTTAAGTTCTCTAATTTCACGAACCTACGGGTTATTATTGGGCCCTGCCACGCGATACGCAAGTACGATCTCGAACGGGGTGCGCTGCGTAACTCTGTGACGTGTACTAATGACGTGTACGAAAGTGCCAATCGTCACAATCCACCCCCTTCGTGGTCGTTGATAAGCAATGTAATATTACTCTGTTTAGTCGCTCGATTTGGCCGTTTCCTCTTGGTATCGCAGTTGCGATTTTTACGTGCACTATTTGGAGTTGTTCGCAAAACTCTTCGAATGCTCTCGCGGCGATCGCGGTGCCGCGATCCGAAATGATGCGCTCGAGCTTTCCATACTGCGCCAATACTTCGCGCATAAATTGTATCGCGTCGTTCGCTCCATTGTCCACTACCGCCTTGAGAACGGCGTATTTGCTAAACCCGAAAATTAATGCAATAATATATTTGTTGTTTGCCGCCGTGATTCTAAAAGGCCCTAAGTGATCTATATGTATGCTGTGAAAGGGTCGGTCCCCTTTCGACAATGGGTGTAGTAGCCCTTCCTTTTTCCCAGTCGGCGTCTTATAATATAAGCATGGAACGCATCTATTTACATAACGGGTTACGAAATCACGCGCGTTGGGAAAGTAATAAATTTCTTCTAACTTCGCTAGTGTTTTAGCCACGTCGAGATGTGCCACCGCACGATGCGCATCGGATACCACGTCGAATCCTACATCTGTCGGAACCTACAATCTCCACGTTCCCCGGGTTGTTTCATATACACGCGCATTGTACATGGCGAATTGCTTGTGAGTCTTTTGGTTCCCCGCTTCTAGCTGGTCGCGAATTTCTAAAATACGCGGGTCAGCTCGTTGCATAGCTGCAACCCAGTCGGTGTTGATATTAACCCCTAAAACTGGAAGTCCTGCTAGTGCTACACCCTCGCCTGGCTCAACGGGATTTCTACTCAACGCGTCCGCGGCAGTATTTTGCTCCCCCTTATGGTACTCGGTTCGATAATTGAATTCAGACAGTCTGAGAAACCATCTCCCAATTCGTGGACTCGTTTCGCGTTTACTTTCTAGTAGCTTTAGGCTATTGCAATCAGTCCGTACAACGAATTCAATATCGATTAGGTATACTCGGAACCTTTCCAATGCACAGACGATTGCGAGAGCTTCAAGCTCATGTGAGTGGTATTTTGACTCTTCCGGTGTGGTTTTTCGACTATAATAGCTTATCGGATGCCATTTATTGTCGCGTTGTTTTTGAAGTAGTACCGCCCCGAGTCCTACGCTACTCGCGTCCGTCTGAACCTCTGTTTCCGCGGTTGGATCGTACATCGCTAGGACGGGTTTTGAAAGAAGCCTCTTTTTAATTTCCTGGAATGCTGTCTCTTACGCTGCCCCCCATTCGAACCGGCTTCCCTTTTTCAGCAAATTTGTAATTGGGTTCATGATAACAGCGAAATTCCTAATGAAGCGCCTAAAATAATTTGCTAATCCTACAAAGCTTCTCACGGCCCTGACATCCGTCGGAGTTGGAAACGCTTCGACGGCCCGAAGTTTTCGGCTACCTGGCTGTATTATGCCCATCTGTATTTCGAATCCGAGATATTCAAACTTTGTCTTTAAAAAGTGACATTTCTCTAATTTTATCGTCAAATTCGCTCTCCTCAATGCCTCAAAAACCTGTATTAATCTCTCACGCCCTTGTTCTACACTTCTGGAGGGTATTACAATATCATCGAGGTAAGCCATAGCTACGCGGTACAATAATTTAGCTAGAACTATATTAATCAGTCTTTGAAAGACTGCCGACGCGTTAGAAAGCCCAAAGGGCATTCGCTTGAATTGATAGTGGCCGTCTGGGGTAATGAAAGCCGTTTTTTCACGTGAGCCCTTGCTCACTGGAACCTGGAAATAACCGTTAAATAAATCTAAATTACTATAATACATATTTCCCTAGAGCTGGTCTATTTAATCGTCGATTCTTGGCAACGGATGTTTATCTCGCACGGTATTTTTATTCAACGCACGATAGTGTATGCAAACCCTAACTTCCCCGCTCGCTTTACGCACCAAGAGTACCGGACTTGCGAACAGCGAAACGCTGTCTTCGACGATGCCTGCGTCCTTGAGCTCATTGATGGTGTCCTTTAGCTGCTCTCGCTCATGGTAGGACAGTCGGTATGGTCGATAGTATACCGGCTTATCGGTGCATCCGATTTGACGCACGTTCTTGGCAACCAGGTCTCGATATTCGTTTATCAGCTCCAGCAGCTGCTGTGCTTCTTCCCCTGATGCATCGGTATCTATTTCGTCCAGCATCACTGGCTCCTCGTTAACCTCGCATCTAACCTTTTGTCCCTCACAGTGCTCGCCTCGCGCCACCGTTTCTCCTGCCTTAATGGTCAAATCATTTCCTGTGACATTTAGAACGGGAATAAATGTACAGCCTTCACTATCGGTTTCAACGATACACCTCGGGATAAATGTGCCCATGGGTCGTGGGCCTCCCTCGATGCAAAGCTCCCGATTTGACAAAGTACCACTCACCGTGATGTGCCCTAAATAATTAGAGGGTATCACCTGTTCCTCCTGTGCCCGCAATCGGGTTTTCCCTGGCGACTTTGCTATGTCTCGTACCAAGTTGTCCACGCTCGGGGTGATGCGCAGCTCCGTACTCGTGCTCAAAATATGGACGTCTGGATGCTCCGTGTAGGGATGTCCTACGGGCAACGGCGTGTCTTGAGACTCGTTCGGGACCACGTGCGCCTTCACCAGAACTTCAACGCCATCGATTGACAGGGGTGCCGTGAACACGTCAATCGGGTTCACGAGCCCTGCTCCGTACCCTACCAATGGTCTCAGCTGCGTTCGCCGGTATTGGACCCCTAGCTTGTCCGCTGCATCTTGCCGTACCGCCACTGCACTGCTTCCAAGGTCGACGTAGCATCTCGTCGGTTTCCCAGCAAAAATTGCATCTTTAAAATATTTATTGTGTGTATTTTTGTTTACATGCAGCATATTCGTTCTACCAGCCGTTGGTAATGCTCCGGGTGTTGTGTTTTCATGTTTGACACCAGCGGTAACCGTTGGACACGTCCTTGAATAGTGTCCCGGTAGCCCACATTTAAAACAGGTTACCGGCTTGAGCCATTGTTTACAAGTTTGTAACGTCCCTGGTACTAGTCTCAAGAGTTTATAGCACTCATGAGGCAAAGAGCGGCATTTGCCCAGCGAGCGACTCGTTCTTATTATAACTAATTCTATAAGAAAGTGGGGTTCGTATGGCGTGTGGTTAAAGAGTGAAATCTACAGGTTAATACCTTTCATTAATTAGGTTTATTCAAATAATTAAAGGTATAAATATAGGATTACAATTAACAATTACTTTGGAAAAAGATATAAAATGTAGGTATGTCTGATATTGTATTACTAGTATCGAAAACGCAAATCGGTAGCTAACTACTTCGGTTACGCGGTTTTCAACAACGTACGTATAGTTAGAGTTAATTATTTGGTCGACGCAAACGCAAGAAACGCGGTTTTTATAATGTACGTATTGTTAATTAATTATTTAATCGCTTATTATGACGAAACGTAAGAAACGCGGTTTTATAGTGGATCTAGATCCTAACTGGTGACAGAACAATGTTTGGTCTCACTATAATATCGAAATTCGAAACTTTATGTAAAAAAAAACAGTTGGACATAGAACAGCTACTCTTTGCTTGACTCTAAATCTATTAGTTCAATTGCCCTTTTTGTCGGAGCACAATTGACACCCAAAACTTGATTGCTTAATTGGGGAGCCTGCGTTAGCTCGGTACTAAACGACCCAACGATACAAGAGTTAGATGAACAACATATGCCCAACAGGGTTGCAAATTAGAATGACTCGACTTTATTAACCGGAATTACTGAAACGCCATCCAAAAGACACGGGCTTCAGAGACCAAGCCGCTCGAAATGGGGAGCCTGAGTTATGTGACCACCGGTAGTCCGGCCTTATCGCCACAAGCGGGATGAGGCCACGCAATAGACAAAACAAAAGATAGCAAGGAGAGTCGAGGGTACCATCGCCTCGGCGACGAGACATTCCATTCAAAATAAATCCTGTGACCTGTACGGACAGAAAAAATTATTAAAAGAACGAAACGTATTCAAGTACTGTGAATTTATTTTAAACCCATTGACTATCCAGTCACTTAACTCCTGCGTTAGCTGGCTACTAAACAACCCAGAGCGAACTCCGAGAATCCGACGGCGAGTTAGTAACTTGGCAAAAATAATAAATTTATACGAGTGGCTGAAGAGCTCTTGTTTGATGTTTTAGTCCCTTCTGGGGCTGAGTATAGCACTCTCCTTCCGGAGTTTCAGAGACAAGACTGTTTGAATGGGGAGCCTGCGTTAGCTGGCTACTAAACGACCCAACGATCAAGTATCCAAATGGCTGATACCCGCTGCCCAGTCAAAACCAAGAATCTTGTAGGCTCTTACCAGCTAAAACTGCTCCAACTTGTCGCTTAATATAATACTTCTCCTAAGATGTCCGTCACGTACTGCTTCAAAGATTGTTCTGCAACCTATGGGTTTTTCGCTCGCCCTTTTATACCCCGAAAACGGCCAATTTGCCTTTCACTTTTCAAGGCCATACAGGCTTACCCTCATGTTTAATGCGTAGTATTTTTACATATTTTTTGATATTATTTTATTAAAATTTATTTAGTAAAGAAAATATATTAATTTGTTTAAGAAAAATACGCTTTGATTTATCATCAATTAAGATTTCACAAGCTAACTCGATAAATCGTAGTTTTAATGTATTTTTATGTACGCAAATTGGCGGGATATTACTAGTATTTTAATAAGAAGCTAATTAATCGCAAATAATACATAGAATAATAGCCAAAAATATATTTTGATTTATAGTGAAAAGATAATTAATAATAAAAATGTTTAAATGATAATTTATAATGATTTATTCTGGATGTATATTTGGCATCTCTTTCTATCTAACGCGCGTGCCATCGATCGGCGATCCAATTTAACAATGTTGTACGCGTGATCTACCCTTGACAATTACCGCGCGAATTTTTATGGTGCGGTCGGTAATTCGCGGTCGATAATCAAAAAATAAAGGTACATATATTAGGATTACTCTACTTATCTACGCGGATGTTCTTCTTTGTGGACTGGGGACGTTACAAGTTTTTGCGGTATGCCCGGTCTGTTTACACCCGTAACATTTGATGTCACCCTTCGGACCCCTCGCCGTTTCCAACGATTCGCGACTCTCTCTATTTTTAATTGTTTCTCGAATATGCATGCTCCCGCTTTGTAGTTCAGGAAATAATTGGCTGGATTTGGCATACCTGGATAGAGGCCCCAAATAATCCCGGAACCTACTACTGTTGAGTCCGTCGACTATCGACTCGATCGCCTCCGGATCCTTCATCTTCGCCTTGTTGCACCTTACCAGTTTTTCGTAGTAGTACTCTACAATTCCTTGGTTGGGCGTCGTCGATAGTTCTGCGCCTCCACTCTCAACGAGACGGCAGTCTCCTTATACGGGAAGTTCTCCCTTAAAAGATCGGTCCACTCCTTCCAGCTTCGCTCCCTTCGCGGCAAACTATCACGCCAAAGTCATACCCGTTAATTTCGAAAGTCCGTAATGTTTAATAGCAATTTCGTCCATCGAGTACAGATCGCTGTACTCCTCGACTTTATCTATCCAACGGTTTATATCGATATCGTTTTTGACTGGATTAAATTCTGGTAACATCCCGTCGATATTTTGAAAGTATCGCATTCCGGCCCAACCACTATACGAGGCATCGGCCATATTTTCGATACGTTGTTCGTTTGAAACTCCGCCATGTTCGCCACGTGGTTGTACGTTATCCTGCGATATCCTCGTCCCGAATTTTCCCCGTTCGATTTCTCAGTTCGCAATATGTACCCGCTGACAGGAGCTGCGAGCGTACGGATTTTAGCGCGATACTCGTGGTTTAAATACGTTAACGCTTACAGTATGGCGGTAAGTCATTGACACTGGGCGCAGAAAAATTTTCTTTTTACGCGTTATAATTTTCTTTAACATTATTGTGGAATTTAGGACAAGCGAAGACGTGGCTGTCGCGCGGGGAGAAGAGTGCAAACGGGAAAACGTCGTATTCGCGAAGAAAAGTTCCTCGAACAAGTGTTCGGGCCTGAAATCGTGACACTTGACAGTGATTCGGACACCGAAATATCCTTGCGAGAAGTGCCTCTATTGAACTACGATATTTTAGACACTAACAGTGCAGTGATTTTCTCCGTGCAAGACTGAAAGAACAGTGGTTGTGACCGCCGTCAGTAAGTGAATTCTGCGAAAGTCATGCCCTCACAACCGGGTGGTATCCCGAAGGCCACGACGATGGAGCTTCGTTCGAGGCAAACGGAGTCCCTGACTGAGAAGGAGCTCGCCGTAATACAGCGACAGCAGACGGACAAAGAAAAACGCATCCGGGAGGAAGCACGAAGAATTAACGAAGAAAGATGTGAGTTGGCCAAGGAGCGCCAAGAAAACGAAGCTATACTGGCGGAGATTCGGAACGCCAAGAAACACCAGGGAGCCATGTCGAAGGAGAGGGACATTCAAGAAGAACCAGCCTTGAAAATGGAAACATTCAACAACGAAATCGGTGCCGAATCTCTCAGCTACATGCTGAACGAAGCCGTGAAAATGGTACCGACGTTTAACGGCACTGTACCAACTTTGCTGACTTTCACACGAGCCTGTAAACGAGCTCAACAATTGATTCCTGTGCACGCCGAGCGGACCTTGGTAAAATTGTTCACCGGTCGCCTGAACGGACACGCAGCAGCTGCCATCGAGGATGAAGAGATAGACACCGTAACGGAGCTGTGTAACTTGCTGAAGGACATCTTCGGACCACGACGGAGCATCGATCATTACCGTGGAGAATTGGCAAACACCTACATGAAGGTCGGTGAACATATTTTAGACTACATCGGCCGCGTCAAAGATTTGCGTGACGCCATTTTAGACTGCGATCGTTCTGCGTCGAACGTGGAAGACGTTCACGAATTTGTAAAAGAATGTTTTATCGACGGATTAACCGCGCCGTTGCGAGAACAGGCAAAATCAGTCGCTTCGCAACCGTTAAAAATTGTATTCCATCAAACAATCGCTAACTTTAAAAGGCTTGAGTAAGTTTCGATAGGCGCGATAAAACTCCTGAATGGCGGGGAGTCAGGTCGGAAAGGACTAGTCCCCCGCGCCGAGATTCGTGGCGATCTTCGTCGCCGATGCCTCCGCGAGAGTTAAGGCCACCGCGTGATTTCCAACCAAGGAACGATTACCCGCGAAATTACCAGAATAAAAATAGATTAAATTCATCGCGATCAAAAAGATTTTGTAGATACTGCAATATCCCAGGGCATGATTTGCATGAATGTAGAAAACCTCAATACAACGAGCAAACTAGGAACCAGGGAAACGGGCAAGTCCTCCCGCCTACGACAACCAGAGGCCGGGAGGGCCAAAACGCATCCACGGACAGGGAACAATAATTCCACAGATAAATGTAAACGTGCCGGAACTCGAAAAACAATCGGCCTTCATGATTGACACAGGGGCCGAACCGAATCTAATTAAGCTAGGCGCGCTGAAACGGGACCTGTTAGTCGACGAGGACGATCGACTGGCAATATCCGGAATCTCCGCGCAAACTATGTTAACCATCGGTTCCGTGCACTTAACACTTTTCGGAGAGAAGTTTAAATTCTATATCGTACGCGACTCGTTCCCGATTCCCACTCATGGAATACTGGGAAACCCGTTTCTTAAAGACGCGGAAATTTCAATGAGGGATCAGTGCGTTAAATGGAGAGACCTGGTGTTGCCATTCGATAACGCGAAAGTCATTAGAATAGAGCCGCGAATGATTATGAACGTCGAGGTTCGTGCGATCGGGCCAGACACGGAATATATTCCTCGACAGGAGATAGCGCCAAACGTCATAATTGGTGATGCCCTGGTGAATGTGTAATACGCTAGAACTATTGTGCGGGTCGCGAACTTCTCAGATGAGGAACTCGAGATAGAAGCGCCGTGTCTACAGGTGGAAGAAGTTGAAGAGATCGCGCAGGCCCCGGGACAGCCAGAGAGAACCGCAACCGTTAATACCGTTATCTCTCAGCCGGAACTGAGCCGCGAACGTGCGGAGAAAATTTTGAGCCTAATCGATTTGACGCACCTAAACGCGGAGGAACGAAATCACGTTAAAGAATTGATTTATGAACACCAGGATATTTTTCACCTGGAGGGAGAGTACTTGGGGAAAACTAACGTATTGGAACATAAAATGCCCACCACAGATAACCTCCCTGTTCGTGTAAAACAGTATAGATACCCTCCTATACACAAGGAGGAAATTGATAAACAAATGCGCGAACTCCTGGCCAACGATATCGTGCGACCCTCGACATCTCCGTACAATTCACCGTTGTGGATAGTGCCAAAGAAACCCGACGCGCAGGAAACAAACGCTGGCGAATGGTTATCGATTTCCGGGCACTAAACGAAAAATCCATCGCAGACACTCACCCCATTCCAAATATCGTAGAAATATTAGACCAGTTAGGGAGCGCCAAATATTTTAGCGTTTTCGATTGTAAAAGTGGATTTCACCAAGTAGGAATAGCCAAGGAAGATGCGGAGAAAACGGCCTTCTCCACACCTTTCGGGCACTACGAATTTTTTTTGCATGCCCTTTGGCTTAAAGAACGCACCCGCGACGTTGCAGCGCCTTATGAATGTGGTACTCACGGGCCTACAAGGGTCTGAATTGTTCGTGTATGTAGACGATATTGTAAATTATGCTAGCTCGCTGCACGAGCACTGGAACAAATTCGACAAATTAGCCAAACGGCTCCGTCAGGCAAACCTGAAAATAAAAACCGACCAAATGCAGCTTTCTGCGTCGAGAAGTCGCGTATTTAGGACACGTGATAGGAAAGGACGGGGTAAAACCTTGCCCAGAAAAGGTTGTGGCCGTCAGGAAATTTCCAACACCAACCTCAGTCAAAAATGTGCGAGAATTTTTGGGTCTAGCGGGGTATTACCGCCGGTTCATTAATAACTTTTCGCGTATAGCTAAACCTCTAACCATGTTATTAAAGAAAAGTAGTAAATTCGTGTGGGGCGAGGAACAAAGACGCGCATTCGATACTCTCAGAGAGGCTTTATCCACCGAACCGGTACTCCGATACCCAGATTTCAGTCAGCCATTTCACATTACCACCGACGCGTCCGGACACGCAATCGGAGCAATTCTAAGCCAGGGGGAAATTGGTCAAGACCAACCGATAGCTTATACCTCGCGATTATTACAAGGGGTAGAATTGAATTACTCGACTATCGAGAAAGAGTGTCTGGCTATCGTTTATGCCGTTCAGCATTTCAGACCATATGTTTACGGACGAAAGTTTAATCTTATCACAGACCACCGGCCACTCGTGTGGGTGACATCGGTAAAAGACCCGACATCGCGACTCCTTCGCTGGCGACTGAAACTCGACGAATACGATTATAAAGTTATCTACAAGGCGGGAAAGTATAATGTCAATGCGGACCCGTTATCCCGAAACCCGATACCGGTCCTTCCCATCCAGGCAGACCAACCGAGCCCAGATAACGAACGCTTAAATAATCCGTCCCCGCAACCATCAACATCCGCTCGAGCACCGATAATGGACGACACAACAGACGGCGCTGACGACGAATCCTCAGATGACGATAACGACAGAGTTAGCACACGTGTCGCGCAAACCGAGCAAACGATAATCAATACGCGAGACAGACTCATCATGAGGCAAGATAACTTGGCTTGTTTCGTCTCAGTAGATCAACATCCGTTAGATCAGGGAAGTTCGGACTTGATAGCCGAAAATAAGTTACGGATACCAGCCGATCTGGAATGCATCACGCCCCGCGTGATCGAATACCCGTAGTAACAAACGCAACACAGCAACCGTCCCCCGACGGAGTTCTAGCATGCATTCAATCACTTTACAACGTGGCTGACGAATTGAAATTAGAATCAATCAGCATATCACGAACGAATTTTGAGAAAGTCCCTTGGACATATACCACCCAGGTCATCGTGGATTTGTTTGAAGGAACAGGGACCAAGATTTTCATTTGCTCTCACGAAGTTCGTATACCGTCTGTCGATGAACGACAAAATTTATTGGTCGAAAACCATGTTTCGGCCCCAACAGGTCACAGGGGAACTGACGAGACATACCGCGAAATTAAGGGAAAATATTACTGGTCAACCTTGAAAGCCGACATCCGGAATTTAATAGACACGTGCCCTAGTTGCCAGTTAAAAAAATTAACGCGGGGAAACGCACATAAACCTCTAACATTGATGGATACCTCCGGACAAGCCTTTGACAAAATTTCATTCAATTTGATCGGGCCGTTCCCCGGCACAGATACTGGAAATCGATATATTTTAGTGATTCAGGATTTGCTCACGAAATACTCCGTCGCTATTCCCCTCCGAGAGGCATCTGCAGTAGAAACAGCGGATGCATTCGTGAAACATTTTATTTGTCGATTCGGGGCGCCCAAGGCAATTCTGACCGATCCGAACAGCAGCTTCACAAACGCTCTAATGAAGAACGTCGCAAAGAAATTCAAGATTGCTCATTTCCAAACCACCGTTTTTCTCCCCCAAGGAGACGGACCAGTTGAACAGTCCCATTTGATACTGTCCGAATACTTAAAATCATATTTACAAAAGGAAAACTGGGATGAGTGGCTGAATCTGGCTATGTTCGGGTATAATATAAATATTCATGAGGCTACGCAACACACTCCACACGAATTAGTCTTCGGCAGAGTAGCACGCTCCCCGGGAGTAGGACATTCCCCTATGAAAACATCTGACGAGTCGTACAACAGATACCTCAGAGACCTGGACACAAAAATTACTCGCACAATAATTAATGCCCGGGAGAATTTGATAGACGCAAAGATAAAGTCGAAACAGTACCAAAATTCCCGCGTCCACGCAGAAAGTTTCAGGGTCGGTGATCGTGTTACGTTAGCTACCAATCCGCGCCGCGACGGAAGGTATGTCGGACCGTATGAAATCACACAAATGTTATCTAGCGATACCGTAAAAATAAACGTAAACGGGAAGCCGAAAACCGTACCCACGAAGTGGTTAAAGAAATGTGACACCAGCCCCACCACTTCAGTTAACGTTATAACCTTACCACCCCTACCGAAAATCAAGAATACAAGCGCGATCAGGGCGAAACGAAGTCATACGCTCGCTGAACGACTTGGCCTCAGCATCGTAGCAGCTCTCATAATCATCTACATCACGCTATCCACAATGGGAAAACTTACCAGCCGCCCGGGATCCGCATTCCCAAAGTATCCAGACTAGAGCCACACCCCGCAGGATTGCCTGCTCGCCAGACGACCAATACAGCAAAAACTGCGAATGATGTGCACGCAATGCATCAGAAATATTCGTGAGCAGAGGAGAATCCGCAAAGAAGAAGTGACCAGGCTTTGGGAGGAGGAAACCCCGAGCGGGTGGACCAGGCCAAATATCTTCGGCCTTCATGAGTTATTTGGAGAACCGGGCACCAGAGACTGGGAAGGAGTCGATTGGACCCAGGCAAAAGACGTGTTCGGATGGACCCAGGCGGAGAACATCTTCGACGCCCTGGAACCGATAATACAAGCAGAAATCCAAAAATATCTGGAGAAGCATCCCAGGGATCAACCGCCAAACGGGCTTAGGATAAAAACTCCGTGGATCTCACACTTATCAGTCCGCAGGATATCTGGTCTCAGACCCATCGAAGAAATGAAAAGGGAAACCGACGAGGAACCATTTTGCAACTATTGCAAAATTGGCGGACACGAGGAGGTCTGTTTCCGTCGGGACCATTTTCTACCACCGCCGGAACAAACCATGGGAAATACGAGCCAACCCACCAACCAGCACGAACAACAACCGATCCAGCTACCAAGGTACCCAGGACCGCCCAATCATAGATGCGACATCCCGGTGCACCCAGGCAGGAAAATATACTGCTGCACGAGGCCCCAGGAAATTAAGTGTACAGTGATTAGTGACCCCTTATACCCCACCTTGAAAGAGACATACGAACTAAGAGCCCAAAGACCCCCAACAGTCTTTGTAATGAAGCAAAACCCGGGAAGCCAATTTTTCCCTTCCGATAAAAATTGACTTTTTCAGGGGGGGAGGTGTTACGTCGGGCCTCCGACGTTGACATAGAGTTTAAGAGACATTTATAACCATTAGAATATAGGACACATTATATCGAGCCATATAACCATTTAGACGTAAGACATATTATATTCAACGCGAGCATAGTTTATAAGAGCATAGGTGATAAGATTGTACAGCGGAAACACTCGACATTCCTTCTCATGCAATAATTCCTTTCCACGAACTCAACCCTTATAAACATCCTGTCACAAGCTAAATTCCACTCAATCATAAACACTCTCCAGTAACGTCTCTCAAAACACCCTTATCGATACCTTACAATAACATCCTTTCAAACCGTTCCTATAAACACATTCCTCAGCTATCAAACCATAACATCCTCTCCAGATATCTTACAACAACATCCTTTCTCACCACTGACCATAAACACATTCCTCCCTTATCTAACAACAACTTCCTCTTGCATCAGCCGAACATTCTAGAATAATATCCTTTGTTCTCGATCAGTATAAAAACCCCAAACACAGCCCTGTGCGGCGCAGTCTGCATACCGGTAACCTGTGAGATAGGTAATCCTACTCCAGGCCCGTCCACAACGAATCTATCTCCGGCATTCAACAATCAATCTCCTTACGGGTGGTCGTAATCGTCAACCTTCACCGTCGAGTGAATCCAGTAAGCGAATATTATATCCACAATTATACAACGAGCAACCATTATATTCTACATTTGTATCTAACCACATATTCAAGAATATATATTAATATATATATTTAAATCTGTGAGAGACTTCATAACGAGATACCCAAGCGACATATTTCCAATCCATCGATATTCCACTCTTGATAATTCATGAGCATTGCTGCGCGCTGAGGAATACGGTTGGACACTTCGAGGATCGTACGAGGATTTACACGAGGACAAGAAGCAGAATTTACGAGGATTATTCACGATTATTCAAGGATTCAGGTCGGCAACCCATCACGGACCCCGGGGAACGACGTAAGCGCGACGCTACGCTACCCCAAAAGCTGAAGACATAGAACAGAAACGGTCAAGAGGCAACAGGAATAATAAATTATTCCTGCGAGGAGCCTGGGCCGTAACAAAATTGGTGACAGCGGTGGGATACGTTCAGCACCATGGTGAGATAAGCCGAGCATTCGATATTGACCGGACGTAGATTACACGGCGTGTGAAGATTCAAGTCGAGCAGGAAGGTCTCACGCTGTGCCGCATACCTGTGATATTGCAAGTGTCGGGTGACACTGACCGGACGCCGCAGCCGGACCACCGAGGGAAGATAAGAGCGCGCTGCATTCCCGAGCGCGCCGGCTCCCACGCTAGCGCTCCCCCACTACGCGCTCCCCCGCGACACGCGCGGTCCAGCCGCAGCGACACGCTCATTCAGTCACGTCGCGCGCTACAGTTGGGACGTCTCTCGTGATAGTTCAGTGTTAGTTCAAGCAGGAAGTTAAGGGTCTCGACCTCGCAAGCGGTATTAGCGCTCCGACAGCTGCTCTACTTGCTTGGTGTCGGGAGAGGCGGTATGGGCGGCTCACTTACCACATGACGCAGGTGTTCACCGGACACGGATGCTTCGGTGAGTACCTGCGTCGAATCAGGAAGGAGACGACGGCGGCCTGCCACCACTGTGGGGAGTATTTGGACACGGCGCAGCACACGCTGGAGGTTTGCCCCGCCTTTTCAGCGCTGCGCCGTGTCCTCAAATATGAAGTGGGACATGACCTCTCGCTGCCGGCATTAGTTGGGGCAATGCTGGCAAGCGAGAGGAACTGGAGAGCCGTGGCCTCCTTCTGCGAGCAAGTGATGCTGCAGAAGGAGGCCGCGGAGCGGGTCAGAGAAGAGGCTGACCCGCGCAGGAGAGGGAGGGGGCGCAGCCGCCGCGGTTCAGCGGCGCGCCCCTCCACAAGTACGGCGACACCCCGTGGCACCGCGGCCACGGGGTCGTCTCTTGATAGAGGACGGGGGAGCAGCCGGGGCCGCCGTAGGCTCCGGCCTCTCTGAGGAGCCCAAAAATATTATATATATTGCTGGTTGAATCACCCGGAGGGTAAAACACACATCCTAAGTAGTTATGGATTATGAATACGACGAGTTCGATGATTCACTGTACGATGATTTCGATGATGAATCTTTTCAAGTAACTCGGTGTTCTGAGGCAAATAGAATAGCGCCTGAACAACATCTACAGGACTGTTATCCTTCTGACGACGAAGATGCATTAGCCAACATCTATAGATGCAGATTGAGGCGTCAGGAAATAACAGAGGAGGACTTCATTGATCCTATGATCGAAGGTTTTCCCGCAGATTGGGAACCGTTCGTTGAACAAAGTACCAACTTCGCCGATCTCCATGCACTGATAATACAGGATGTAATCACTGATCCTAATGACAACGATTTGGTTCATGAGCGGAATGTCGTGAACCACACTCCCTTTAGTTTGCGAGCTCTAGCGGCTTTATGTCGCTGCTTGCAGATTATTGGGCAGCACGTCTCTCGAGGCGTCAAGAACGCCATAGCGCACGAGCTGTTCAAGAAAGGCCTACCTGGAGGGCAGGATGAGGATTCTGATTATTCAGATATCTCAGATATTGATATGCCAATCCCGGGTTTGCGCCCGACGAGAATTATAAAGCTCAAGCGTAATGTGGTGACGCTCGAGAAGAACGTGTCGGCGTTATACAGACTGACCCATCAAGAACTGGGTAATTGGAGAGAGAAAGCTCCCCTCTTCCTCACTTCCGTAGTGAGACCGCCGGCCTTCCGGGATGATTTTCATCGGTTCCGGTGGGGAAGCGGCGGCTCCGGGGATGCCTTACGCCTCCCCTTGCAGAGCCACCGCAGGGGCAGTGGCGTCCTGGGTGGGGGCCCAGGATGCCCTGCACGCTGCCCCGGGGGGACGGCGGTGCCTCGGTGGTCCGAGCACCGCCGTAAAGATTAGTTTCGTTTTATGGGGGAGGTCTTTCCGACCTCCCCCGGGATGAAGTTCAATGGCGCGGGGGCCCCAGTAGTGTTCTTCAAGAGTTCCTGGGGCCCCCCCTCATGCGCCGGGGAAGGACCACCGTGGGGGTCCTCGCCCCCATTTCCTACGTTTCCGTCGAGTGAGTAAAATAAGAGAGCATTATAATCAACCATTGTATTCAAGAGAGCATCATATTCAATCATTGTATTAATCAACGTGTATTCAAGAATATATATTAATATATATATTTAAATCCTGAGTGATATTAATGTTGAGACACCTGAGCGACACGATTCATCCCAACCATCTTCCAAGTACTTGTAATAATTGCACAAGCATAGCTATAAGCTACGGAACAGAGTTGGAAATATTCGAGGACTTTACATCGGCAAACCATCACGGACCCAGGGCGACGACGTACGCGAAGAGCTACGCTACCCCAAAAGCTGAGGAAATAGAGAAGAAACAGCTGGAGCGTGAACGGAATAATAAATTATTCCGTCAGGCACCCCTGGCCGTAACAAAATTGGTGACAGTGGTGGGATTACGCTCAGCACCGTGGTGAGATAAGCCGAGCATTTGATATTGACCGGACGCAGATTACACGGCGTGAGAAGATACAAGTCGAACAGGAAGGTCTCACGCTGCGCCGCATACCAGAGATACCCCAAGGTGCCGGTTCGCACGCCAGCGCTCCCTCACTACGCGCTACCCTCGACACGCGCGGTCCAGCTGCAGCGACGCACTTATTCAGTCACGTTACGCGCTACAGTAAAGACGTCTCTTGTGCTAGTTCGGTGTTAATTTCGAGCAGGAAGTTAAGAGTCTTAACCTTGCAAGCGGCATTAGCGCTCTAACCAGCAGCTCCACTTGCTTGTTTGGAAGAGAATTGGCGCTTCCTGCATAGCAAAATTTATTTTGCTTTTATTCATTGTGACTGTTTTGGTGATCGGCCGTTTCTTGTCGCGCTAACGGCTGACAGGAGCTGCGAGCGTACGGATTTTAGCGCGATTTTCCGTGGCTTAAGTACGATAACGCTTGCAGTATGGCAATAAGTCACTGACACTGGGTGCAGGAAAATTTGTCTTTTTTACGCGTAAAATTTCTTTTTTGACATTATTTTTGAAAATTTAGGGAAAACGAAGACGTGGCTGTCGCGCGGGGAGGAGAGTCCAAACCGGAAAACGCCGTTTTTGTGAGGAACAGTTTTTAGAGCAAGTGTTCGATCCCGAGATAGTGCTAATCGATAGCGATTCGGACACAGAAATTTCTTCGCGAACAGTGCCGTTATTAGATTATGACATTTTAGACACTAGAAGTGCAGTTAAGGTACAAAACCATCGTGACATACCAGACAGAGTGCTTCGTGATTTTCTGCGTGCGAAATTAAAAGAACAGTAGTTGAGCCCGCCGTCGGTAAGCGAGTTTTGTCAGAACCATGCCCTCACCACCGGATGGTGTCTAGAAGACGACGACAATGGAACTCCGTTCACGGCAGACGGAATGCCTGAGTGCGGAAGAACTCGCTGTCATACAACGGCAGCAAACTGAGAAAGAAAAGCGTATCCGGGAAGACGCCCGACGAGTCAACGAGGAAAGGAACGAACTGGCGAAGGAAAGCCAGGAAAACGAAGCTATTCTGGCAGAAATACGAAATGCCAGGGAAAACCCAGGAGCCATGTCAAAGGAAGAGGACAGCGAAGGAGAATCGGCCGTGAGAATGGGGACTCTCAGCAACGAAATCGGCGCCGAGTCCCTCAGCTTTACACTAAACGAAGCTGTAAAAATGCTGCCCACGTTCAACGGCACCGTACCAACTTTACTAACTTTCACGTGCAAACGAGCACAACAATTAATTCCTCTAAACGCCGAGCGGACCTTGGTGAAATTGTTCACCGGACGTCTGACGGGACACGCAGCAGTAGCCATCGAGGACGAAGAAGTAGACACCATAGCAGAGCTGTGCAACTTGCTGAAAGATATCTTCGGGCCGCGACGGAGCATCAACCATTACCGAGGCGAGCTGGCGAATACTTATATGAAGTTCGGTGAACATATTTTAGACTACATCGGCCGCGTCAAAGATTTGCGTGACGCCATTTTAGACTGCGATCGTTCTGCGTCGAACGTGGAGGAGGTCCACGAATTTGTAAAAGAATGTTTTATCGACGGATTAACCGCGCCGTTGCGAGAACAGACGAAATCAGTCGCTTCGAAACCTTTAAAAATTGTATTTCATCAAACAATCGCTAACTTTAAAAGGCTTGAGTTAGACAAGGAGAGACAGGGCCGCGACGAACCCCGGCGAGTAAGTTTCGATAGGCGCGATAAAACTCCTAAATGGCGGGGAGTCAGGTCGGAAAGAAATAGTCCCCCGCGTCGAGATTCGTGGCGATCCTTCGTCGCCGATGCCTCCGCGAGAGTTTAGGCCATCACGTGATTTCCAACCAAGAAGCGATTACTCGCGAAATAACAGAACGAAAATAGATTAAATTCGTCGCGATCAGAAAGATTTTGTAGGTATTGCAATATCCCAGGGCATGATTTGCATGAATGTAGAAAACGTCAATACAACGAGCAAACTAGGAACCAGGGAAACGGGCAAACCCTCCTGCCTACGACAACCAGAAGCCGGGAGGGTCAAAACGCGAGAACGGTACACGCAATTGCAACCGAACCGTCAGAATTAATTGCATCGGCGGCCGAGGAGCAGGAATCCCCCAGATCAGAGTAAAAGCCCCTGAAGTTAAGAACGCCATAACCCTCATGATTGACACGGGAGCGGAGCCAAATCTTATTAAACTCGGAGCATTAAGACCTAGTACGCAAATTTATTCTGAGGATCAGTTAGAAATAATAGGAATCTCCGTGCAGCCAACTACAACCATTGGTTCTGTTAATATAACCCTTTTCGGTGAAATCTATAACTTTTACGTCGTACGCGATGCTGTTCCGATACAAACACAGGGAATATTAGGGCAGTCCTTTTTGAAGGACGCAGATACATCAATGCGGAACCAGTGCATTCGCTGGAGAGATCTAATTCTGCCATTCGACAACGCAGTCAGAATCGATTCAAGGCCGCGAAAATTAAAGGAATTATTCGGCCGAACCGACGCCCCGGATAATTTAGACGATACATCCGTTAAAACTCTCCCCGTTCAGTCAAAGCTGGAGACATCAATCGGAAACCGCCCAAGCAATCCGACCTCTCAACTGTCGACATCCGCGCAAACATCAGTACCCGATTACCATAGCGACACCGTCGATTCAGATTCTTCCGACAACGATAGCGAAACGAGCAACAAAGAACGCGATACACGAGCCGTGCGAGCCGAACCGGTTATAATCAACACGCGAGACCGACTTATCATGAGACAAAATAATTTAGCTTGCTTTGTTTCGGTGGACCAGCATCCGTTAAACCAGGGAAGTCTAGATTTATTAACTGAGAACAAATTACGGATCCCGGATGATCTGGAGTGCACTGTTCCCAGGGTCATTAAAAACGGCACATTCAATATCGTTCTATTACCGGTGGTAACTTATGTAGCGCAAAAACCATCCGCCGACGGAGTAGTAGCATGTATTCAATCACTTTACAGTGTCGTCAATGAATTAAAACTAACCTCCATTGCTATCTCACGGGTAGAATTTGAAAGGGTCCCGTGGACATATACGGTTCAAACGATAACCGATTTATTTAGGGGAACAGGAACTAAAGTATTTGTATGCACACACGAGATAAGGATACCCTCGGAGGGTGAGCGTCGCGGTATACTTATCGAAAATCACGCCTCGGCGTTCGCCGGGCACAAAGGAATAAATAAAACGTATCGTAGGATTAGGGAAAAGTATTACTGGCCTTCGTTAAAAAGCAACGTGCGCGACTTAGTCAATTCATGTACCAGTTGTCAGACAAAAAAATTAACGAGAGTGAAAACGCGGCAGCCAATGACTATAACGGATACTCCGGGACAAGTCTTTGATAAAATATCGCTCGACCTCGTCGGGCCACTCCCTTGTACGAATTCCGGGAATAAGTACATTCTTACCATCCAAGACTTATTTACGAAATATTCGGTTGCTATTCCCTTACGCGACGCGTCGGCTATTGAAACGGCCGACGCATTCGTGAACCAAATCATATCTCAATTCGGAGCGCCTAAAACAATGTTAACCGATCAGGGCGGAAATTTTATTAGTTCGTTGATGAAGGCTGTCGCAAAAAGACTCGGAATTGCACAAACTCGAACCACGGCTCACCATCCTCAGAGTAACGGATCTATCGAGCGATCACATCACGTGCTCACAGAATATTTAAAACAATACATTCAGAAAGACGACTGGGACGAGTGGCTAAGTCTAGCAATGTTCAGTTATAATACAAGCGTTCACGAAGGCACACAGCATACGCCGCATGAACTAGTATTCGGAAAACTCGCCCGCGTATCCGCGACAGACGCAACTTTGACCGAAATAACCAACGAATCATATAATCAATATCTGCGAGACCTTCAGGCGAAAATTACCCATACTTTAAGCAATGCGCGTGAGAATCTCATAGGTGCGAAAGAAAAATCAAAGCAATATTACGACCGACGTGTGCATGTGGAGAAATTCGAATTTGGTGAGCGGGTTATGGTTACGAATAAAATGCGGCATGACAAATTCGACGATGAATACGTGGGGCCTTACGAGGTCCTCTGGGTATTCCCGAATGGCAATGTGAAACTAGCTGTAAAGGGTCGAATGAAGATTGTACACGCGAACCGACTCAAGAAATTCAAGCCTTCCCCGAGCACGCAAGTGAATATCGCGGTTACGTCACTCGCACCCCCATCATCATCGACGGGAAACAAAAATCGCCGACCCAGCCATGCGGGCAACAATTCCTCATCTGTGCAACGTACGAGCAACATCATCATGTGGACCATCATGTTACTGACTGTCATCAATCAAGCCTCCGGACTCATTGGATACGATTGCAGCGGACCAACGCTGAATATTTCAACTTTCTCTATCATCGACCAACTGGACTGCAGCCCCGGCGATATTAAGCCATTTACGGAGCCGAAGGACATACAATTACTTCAGTTAGGTGACTTCAACGAAACACCGGTGAACCAATGTCGAATCGAGATAGACCGTACCATATACTATTGCGGAATGCATTCGCATGTGTCGGTGGTACATAATGGACGGCAGCAATATATATTTCCAACGACCCATGAGACCTGCAGGAACCTACAAACAACCGGAACAATAGCAATTACCCCCGCAGTTCAGATAAATGGAATCCAACCAAACTCTACAACGCATGTCAGCCTCACAATTGCAGGAAAAATCGACACGCAGGGAGCCTGCTCTGGAACAACTTACGCAGACCCGTGTGGCTCATGGTCCGACGTCGTCGTACAGGCAGTGGTCACCATCTCAATCAAGGATTACACAGCACCAGTCAACCTGGGCACGAATCAAGTAATCCTACACTCAGGGCAACGCTCCGCACTACAACTGGGAACATGCCTGGATGCAGAAGATGGACACACATACTGGGAACCAATACCTGTCGATCAATGTCATTTTAATCATTATGACGTCCTATATGAAGGAAGAGCGAATAAAATCACGTCTCAGGAAGAACAAGCACTCACTATATATGTAGTAACATCCGAGGATACCACATTTGCACTAACAAAGACACAGGAAACCATGCTTTGTGGATATCGGTTAGTGAAAACTGAGCACCCAAAGCTATTTATCGTAGAAACTGCAGCGGATGGGAAGTTTAAGACGAAGACACGTACCCCAGTTAACAACCTCGACATTTTCACATATGTAAACTCGAAATTTGTGTACATCGAAAGACACATAAAGAATCAGTTGCTCCAGCTCTATAATGACGTGATTGAACAAACATGCAACCTGGAGCGACAAGTCATAAGAAACGCTCTCACCCTTATACACACTTCGCCGGAGGAAGTGGCGTATGCGATCACCAAGACACCAGGACATATGGCCGTAGCTTCTGGAGAGGCCATCCACGTCATCCACTGCATTCCGGTTGCCTGCCAGGTGACGAAGACGGAGGAATGTTTCGACGAATTACCCGTAACATATGGGAACGAGTCCCGGTTCTTAATTCCTAAAAACCATATACTCACCACCGCGGGAACCAGGCGAGAATGCAATGCACTAATGCCAGCTATGTACAAGTTGAACGGGGCATGGTACCGCCTTGCACCAGGTCTAACCGAGACAGTTCCACCACAGGCGTTACAATCAATCACGAAGCCAACTTGGAAGTACGTCGATCCACATAATTTGGCAAACGGAGGAATATACTCTTCAGAGGACCTGGCAAAACTCAAAAATCACATAATGTTCCCGATTAAAAAAGCCTCAGTAATTAGCTCGATTGCCCAAGGAGCTACAGGAAGACAATTCACCAGCGGAAGCGTCCAGATGGCGAACTTGCTGGACGCGGCCTCAATCGAGAAGATAGCTAAATCCGCAGGGGAAAAGATATGGGCCACGTTTGTCCAATTCGGCTCTTTCAGCGCCGGGCTCATCGGCATATACCTGAGTTTCCGGATCTTCAAAATCATCATCAATTCCATCCTGAACGGGATCGCCCTGCATGCAGCCTATGAATGGAGTCTATATCTACTGGTGGCCGTTTGCAGCTCGATGACACATTTCTTCCTGTTCCTGAAGCGGAAAAACGAGGAGAAGTTAAATCTACCAGGAGATGGCATCGAATGTGTTCCCCAAGAGAATATCCCGGTGAAACCACAAGAAACTGAGTGCGCAGTGATCAGTGATCCCCTATACCCCTTCCTGAAAGACACATACGAACTAAAAAGAATAAGACCCCAAACACCCCCAATAGACTTTGAAAAGCGACATCCCGTAAGACAATTTTTCCCTACGGATAATAATAATAATAATAATTGACTTTTATAGGGGGGGAGGTGTGACGTCGGGCCACCGACGTTAAAATAGATTTAAGAAGCATATGTAATCATTAGAATGTAAGGATATATAAGCATAGTGCGTAGGACACATTATATTCACATCATATAGCGTTTAGACCTAAGACACATTTTATCCCGCGTGACCATAGTGTTAGCATAAGGACAGTAGATGGCGAACGTGACCGAGATACCATTGTCAACACAATAACCGGCTACAGCGAGACGGATTACGGGGTGTAGAGAGCACCCTTCGAAGCAGGTAGCGGCGAAGAGGCATTCTTCGTTGAGCTCTCGAAGCGATCGGTTGTTTATAAGTCACAGTCGGTTATACAGAATAAATCGAAGTCAAACACAAACGTTGGAATTATTTAATAATCCCAAACCTTCTTCTAATAATAGTTTATAAGACCATAGCAGATAAGATTGTACAGCGAAGCACTCGACATTCCTTTCCCAAACGATAACTCTTTCTACGAACAGAATCCTTATAAACATCCCTTCGAATATCGACATAAACATCCTCTCAGATAAACCACTCCAAACATCCTGCCCTAATCAATATTCCATTCAGTTATAAACATCATCCAGTCACTTTCCATAAAAACCCTTATCGATATCTAACCATAACACCTTTTCGCACTATTGCTCATAAACACATTTCTCACTTATCTAACCATAACATCCTCTTGCATCAGACCCGAATAGTCTAGAACAAATCTCCTTTGTTTCCAATCACTATAAAAGCCACTTTCGGACACAAATTGAACACTATCACTGTATATAGCCTTACCTTAGCCGGAAGAATTAACATCGACGCTGTTCAGGAACGTCGTATGCAGACGTATATGGATCATGAGAAAACGTTATTGTTCAATCAATCGTGCCAGTTACTACTCAATCGTACACCGCAAATGTCAAATTAACCAAAAGACAAATCGTTCGACGCTCCGGACATCATTGTGATTTACACACCGAGAAATGTTTAGATCCCGAGGGAGGAAACACGTTCTGGGAAACAACACCCACAGACTACTGCAAATTCAATGAATATTATATATTGTTTGAAGGAAAAGCCGAGAAGATCTCACTCCGCAACAATCAAAAACCAATGATCTGTACTGTGACATCACAAGATTTAATTTTCACCCTAACAGGAATCAAACCAATTTCAATTTGTGGATATACGCTCATACGAACAGAGCATCCAAAACTTTTCATACTAGAAACAAAGAACAACGGAAAATTCAAAGAGCAACAGACTGTACTCATCTCCAATTTAGACATTTTTACTTACATAAACTCAAAATTCGTTTATGTTGAACGACACTTACGTACTCAAATTACACAACTTTACGAAAACATCATTTCTCAAAAATGCGCACTAGAACGTCAAATCATATTTGATACACGTCGCCCCAGAAGAAGTGGCATACGCCATCACAAAAGAAGAAGGTTACATGGCAGTACCCGCTGGCGAAGTTATACACATTGTTAAGTGTATCCCAGTCCCCTGCATCGTATGGAAAACAACGGAATGTCACCACGAACTATCGGTTCTACAAAAATACTTCAAATTTTCTCACGCCGAGGGCACACATACTTACAACAGTCAACACAAGTAGACCATGTTCAACTGTTCTACCAGCCATGTACCAAATACACGGATCATGGTACTATGTCTCACGAAATTTAGTAGAACAATCGCACCGCAACGATCACAGCTCATCACCGCGCCTACTTGGCGATATATCAATCCACAAAACATAGCTAATGGAGATATATACTCACCTTCCGACCTCGTCAATCTTCGAGATCACATGTTTCTCGTTCAGAAGACCGCAATCGTGAGTTCCTCTTTCACCTACGCGAACCGCGATGAGCTTGTTGATAACGGCGGCCGCGAATACCAACCGGCGTATACAGGGTGTTCGGTTACTGGTGAGCATAATTTTAAGGGCTGGTAGCTGGAGTGATTTTGAACAACTTTCTCCTTTACCAAAATGCTGGTTAAAGCTTAGTTTTTGAATTATTAAGGAAAAACGCTAACCAATCAGAGCGCGAGAATAGTGCGCGCCCAGACGCAAGAGCGACAGCTTCGAGCTTGACGTCTGAGCGTGATCGTGAACAAGCACGTTTGCACCATGACAATGTAATTACTAACAGAAAACCATTACATGAAAGTTAAATCAAATAACGTATAAAACAATTAAAAATAAGATCCAGTTATGCATTATTTACAGATAGGGGTAAACTAATTATTTGTTATTAACTTAAACCAAGTAAATCGAATTTGTTCTATATTTGTATTCGTTATTCGAAGGGAATGAGGAATAAAATATCGAAAATTGTTCTTGTCTCGCGTTATAAATATATAAAACAATAAATTCGTCCATTTTCAAGGACAAATAACTTTTCTATTCATCAGCAAAGATTTCAAATTTAATAACTAACAAATGTATTAATATCTGCCTACTTTAAATTTACAAAACATGTAGAAATAATGTAAATCAGACTCACCTATTGTTTAAAAATAATCCTGATTCAGTAAAAATGTGTTGTCGTGACTGAGTCATTTCATCGGATTATTTTATATATCTACTAATTTATAATTACGTTACGTTAGTAAGGTCATAACTGTTTTCCAAAATAAACGCTACCAAGCGGATAAGCGACTGGTGAAATCTGTGCGGACCGGCTGGTACGAACTTACGAATCCAGCGCGAACCAGCTGGAACGAAACGATGAAGAGAGCTCGGTCCGCAAAGGGTTAATAGTCATGACAAAGCACGTCTACTGTAAAAATATTAACGTGGTTAACATATAATTTCTATTAAAAAAAATATTTTTAAACTTTTACAATTTTTTAAAAATTCTAGAAAAATTCACAAACACATACGTAATAAAGCAAAATATCTACAATTTTTTCAAAATTCTCCGTACAATACAACAATAGATATAAAAATTAAACTATAAATTGCGTTTCACCTTGTAACTACCCTTCAAGTAAGGGTAGCGGCTTGATACTTGGCAAAAATGATTTCCTTTGAACTGTTAGCTGATATGTTCATTGATTAATTTGCTCTGAAGGCACTTTTGACCCCCTTACCGGGCTATACCTTTTTTAATGCCGTTTACTATTTCTGAATTTATCTTCAGACGACGTTACAGTAGTCATAAGGAACGTCTACCTTACTTCTTTACTTCGGTGCACGAGTTTGACGCCTCGTTAAAAGAACTGAAGAAATTAGATTCCAAAGCAAAAGCTTGAAAAATGGAATAACCATTTACATACATTAATATGTATTTAATACATAGATTCATATTTTTGCACCACGAATCACTTAACCCTCATCGTTTAAAATTGTATTTACGGCGCAGTATTTTCTTATTTTCCTTTTGTAAAGTAGCGTTCTGACATCGCCACATTTTATTTTTTTACTATAAATAGCCTGATTATTGCTAGATGTACAACGAACCTCACTTGCAAAAACATTGCGATGTCCTAAAAATGTTATTGCACTTTCTCAAATAAAAATGCGATTTTTAAAAATTGTTTATTATTTATTGTTTATGTGTTAGCGTCAAGTCGTGTGCAAAGGTGACACGCGTGTCAGGGTCATCGTACTCCGGTCTTTGACCCGGTTCACAGGGGTCTTAGGATAATAATAATATAAACCTATGTCTGTCATCGGGCGAAGGATCGGTGGTAACCGATAGCTAAGGACCGCGACGAATTCTAAGAGTCGCGGATGTTTTGATTAGAGGTCGATGATGCACTTCTTTTGAAAATCGCCGAAGGTACTGTGCCTCGTGGCCGATGACCCGACGTCATGGTGCTACGTGGCGCGCGTGAACCGATAAGGGTATTCTAGAAGGATCTGGTCATAGATTCTCCTTGGCGAAGACGCGAATCAGTGGTGCACCATAGTAGAAAAAATCACGGAAAAACTTCCCGTGTCACAGAGACTTAGTTTGGCCACACAGGCATTGATAGGTGCTGCCGAAAAATGGTACAAAGGATGGGAGGGAAACCCTAGGACATGGTCAACGTTCCAGGAAGACTTGTGTTCAGTGTTCGTGACGGAGGACAGACTTTTCGAAAGATTGTCTCGTGCGGTGATCTATAATATCGATGCCACAGTGTCGTACTCGGAATACGCCCGAAATAAGTTAAAATATTACGGAGAACGCAGATTGCCTTCAAACCGCACGAGTTGATTAGCCTCGTGATAGGACATGTAACTGACCCCAGCGTGCGCCAGTGATTGATGAACGCGCGCTAAACAACCACTGCAGATTTACTAAGTGGCACTGCGAAATTTGTTAAGGTGCCAGCAAAAGAAAAGGGTAGTGACAGCAAAGTTGCACCATATAATCGTCGCGAACAAACCCCGCGAAGACGATGTTTTCAATGCAATGAAACCGGACACCTCCAGAACGACTGTCCGAGGAAACAGAAAGCAGAGGCTTCGTCGAAGGTCCCCACGAAAAAGTTCAACGTGCCCACATGCACATTCTGCTCTAAGAGAGGACACGAAGAGCCTGAGTGCTGGGTGAAACGACGAAGCTCGCGAGGACAATGATACAAAGGAAGTAAACAAACGCCATGGGGAGCCTGAGGCGAATACCTGTTTCGCACTAGACCATAAATTTAGCCCTACTATTTTAGGAGATATGTTAATGCGAAGTTGCCTCATAGATAGTGGGGCGACCTGTTCGTTTGTTAAGGAGCAGGTAGCTGAACGTGCTCACTGTAAAATTGACCTATACATGACGACTGTTACGGGGTTATGTGATTCCGCTATGTCCACCGTGGGCATCACAACTGCTGTAATACAGACCGAAGAAGTGACCGTTGAACTTGATCTTTTTGTGGTTCCTGAAAACGTTATGGCGTGTCATAATTGGGAAGAACATTGTGACGCAGGGCATCCAAATCTTGACGAACTCCGATGGGGAGACTAAATTACAATAATGTACACCAGCCCCGATAGGAATTCGAGAGAATTCAGCACCGCGGTCTTTACCTGTGATTTCGGCGACGAAGGAGCACGGAGGGTAGTGGAAAATCTGTTGAGCGGATCCGACCATACGATCACGAAAGGGAGTCAAGTACGATGCGTGAGTACTGGAGAACTAAAGATTAAACGGAAAGAAGACAAGGTAATAAATTACCACCCTTATCGTTTAAATCATTGATGATCTGCTGGAAAATGGTATAATACGCGAAAGTGTTTCACCGTTTGCGAGTCCTATAATTTTAGTAAAGGAAAAAAAATGGCAAGGATCGAATGTGCGTCGATTTTCGTGCCCTGAATAGGATTATTGTTAAAGACCGGTACCCTCCGCCTTTGATAGAGGATCAACTTGACCGTTTGGGTCGGGGAAAATATTATACAATATTAGTTATGGCTTCCGATTTTTACCAAATCTCTATTGCCGAAGAGTTTATAGAAAAGACAGCCTTTGTGATCCCAGATGGTCATTATGAATTTTTGCAAATGCCGTTCGGGCTGGCTAATGCACCCGCCGTTTTTCAGAGAGCCATAAACACCGCTTTAGGGACTTTGCGTAATAAAATAGCTTTAGTGTATATTGATGACATTCTTATCCCATTGCAAACAATAGAGGAAGGACTAGAACGTTTGGAAACAGTACTGCAAGCGCTCGATACTGCTGGATTTTCGTTGAATGTCGACAAATGTAAATTTTGTCAAAAGACGATTGAATATTTAGGTAGAGAAGTCTCTGCGGAGGGTATTAGGCCAGGGAAAGACAAGGTTCGAGCTTTATTAGAGTCGCCAATTCCAGGCAACGTGAAACAGGTTAGACAATTTATGGGCTTAGCCAGTTATTTCCGGAAGTTTGTTCCTGAATTCGTTGTACGGACAGCATGTATTACCAAATTGATGAAGAAAGATGAACGTTGGCATTGGGGCGAGGAGCAAGAGAAGGCTCGATCTTACGTTTTTGAAAAACTTAGTTCAAATCCTTTGCTTGTAATTTTTAATCCCGAAAGGGAAACGGAATTGCACACGGATGCAAGTGCAATCGGTTTCGGGACCATACTTTTTCAGAAGGTAAACGGTGATTCTAGGGTAGTAGCATACTTTAACCGACACACAACACCGGAGGAGTCTCGTTACCACTCCTATGAATTAGAGACACTTGCAATTGTTAAGGCGCTGAAACACTTTTGTGTATACTTATTAGGCATTAAGTTCAAAATCGTAACTGATTGTAATGCTATAAAAGCTACAAGCACAAAGAAAGATTTGCTACTACGCGTTGCAAGATGGTGGATGTTTTTGCAAGATTATAATTTCGAAATAGAATACCGCAAAGGGAAATACGCAGAACACGTAGATTATTTAAGTTCAAATCCGCCTAAAGACTATCGTGTGAACATTATTTGTGAAGGCTCATGGCTCGAAGTCGCTCAGTGTAACGATGAGGAAACTCAAGCTATAATAGAACGCGTTAATAATGAGGATTCTATCTGCATCGATTATGTTATTCGGCAAAATATTTTATGACAATATTTATAGCTATTGTAATGTGTTTTGTTTCTCCCCTCCTTCCCGCTTCCTCTGGTGACCACGCTTTCACGAAAAACGGAGCACGGCACTCTCTTGCCTTGACAACACGAAACGGAGCGCACGCGTGATAATTAGTAAAAATATATTTGTGATTCTATAATAAAGATTTGCTTATCTTAATCTATTATCCACACTGGAAAATAAAACTCTAATAGTACTGTTGCTAAAAAGTACACTCGGCCGAAACAAGGATTTTTGATACGGTTCATGGAGACTGTGTGGGTCCGTCTATAGAGTCTCGTGAGGGTTACAACCATAGCTTATTGTAGATGCTTTTACAAAAAACATACAATTGATCCCCTTAAAGTCCTTGACTGGGCCTGAGATGCTACAAGTATTTTGGGACCGTTTGACTTTGTTTGGGGCACTAAAAAGGACGGTGCTAAACCGGGACACAAATTTCAACTACAGGCCGTTACCGGATGCTTTTATCAACGGGCACCTCGTCAAAAGCTATATCGATCTAGGTAGCAGCGTAGTAGCTGTGCGTCAGGATATTGCAGACGAACTACGACTCACGTATCACGAGACGACTTTGGACCCCTTTGTCGGATACGGAGCCGGACAGGTATGTCCAATTGGTGTATTTACCGCTAACGTTAGTATTGATACCGTAGAGGGTCGAGTTACGCTCCACATGGTGCCAAGCGGCAGTCAGGCTATACCGCTCCTTGTTGGTCACCCATATACGGAGGCTGAAGGTGTGGTCATACTCAGTCGAGCGGGTGATCTGATCGTCGCATCTTCGCTGGATAACGCATATCAGGCAACTGCAGCGTCCACAACCCCGCATCTGACGACGCTTGTGTCAAAAGAATTGCACGTAATTCCACGGAATTACTTAGGACACGTGACGGTGCGTAGTCAGTTGCCAGCGCAAGACATTTGCGTGGAGGGAGGATTGCGCGTACAAACTTTTAACGTTCCAAGATGCGTTGTTTCGACGGACGAGGAAGGACTAGCGGTGCTACCAGTCCTGAACATCACCGAGGCGCCGATCATCCTCCACGGGGGCGAGATGATCGCTCGCGGTGAAGCGTGCGAAGAGGAAACTGACGTCAACCATCCACTACAGGCGGCACAGGAGGTCAACAACGATGAAATCACGAGGCAAGAGGTAGACACTGATCTTGTTAGCGAAGACGCGGACAAACTTGTAAATATGTTAAATGCGAATCGCGATCTCTTTGCGAAAAATTTTAGACAATTAGGAGAAGCTAATTGCGCGGCGAAGAAAATAGAACTAACTATGGATAAGCCAATTGTGTATCGGCCGTACCGTCTATCGTACCATGAGCGGAAACAGTTGAACAACCTAACGGACGTGTTAAAAGACGCGAACGTAATTGAAGATAGTCAATCCCCTTTTTCGAGTCCTGTAATACTAGTTAAGAAACAGAATAGAGATATTCGGATGAGCGTCGACTACCGCGCTTTAAATAAAATTACATTGAAGGATAAATATCCATTACTACGCGTTGATGACCAGATCGACTTATTGCGCGGTTATCGATATTATAGTACAATTGATTGTACTATAGGCACTTGATCGCGCTCGCGCTCAGCAGCCAGGCTTGAAGCTGTCGCTCTCGCTTCTGTGCGCGCGTAATGCCTGCGCTCTGATTGGTCCATGTTTTTCCTTAATAATTCCAGAACGAAGCTTCAAACCCCATTTTTGCACAGGGAAATCTTGTTCAGAATGACGTCCTCTACCACCCCTTTCAGAGACTTACACCTGTCGCGGGACACCCTGTGATCCCCAAACGAGTCTTATATCATAGTACCATTCCCTTGGTCTGATCGAGTTCAGGGGTGCGAGACATAGACGCACGGATCTTAGGTGATCAGACCAAGCTACTTCGGCCCGCACGACACAGGGGTGCGAGACATCGCCGCACGGTGTCAGACAGTGCGTTTGACCTCCATTGCATTTTCGACTCATGGGTAGAAAATGACGAGGAGGACGACGTTACCAACTTCGGAAGCTATTAAGATCCTTTTACCTCCCAAATTCTGAACCAGTCGCACCGCCTACGTGTAACCGCCATATAAATATTAAGTGGAAGTTATTACCAATCGATTTACCAGACCGGAAAGTGGAAAGCATTAAGCGTAAGTAGCCTGTGTACAACGGAACACTCGGGATTCCCTGACAGATGACGGACGTACGTGCCGCATAGCCAAAAAGGATTCTAAACGCGACGTCTAATCCGGTGAGCTTCCCTTTTTTTAGCGTGAACGAGGATCCAGGACGTAACAGTTACAAGTTAGGGCAAAGACTCTATCTTCACGCATTTTTCAATTTCAATTTCAATTTCAATTTATTATTTTGTTCATTATATGTATTTCATTTTTATTTTTAATTCTATAGCGTACTTCATTTTTATATTCTATTTAATTTGATAATAGTTCAGTTTCTCGAACGTTCTAACCGGTGAATTGGTTAAACTGTGTGTGTTTCTTCCTTCAGGAACCAGATATTGCAGTAATCCAAGATATACAGACTATATATATTATTTCTAAATTTATTCGAACACATATATTTGGGTGAGTTATTTTCCTTTACTCTCCAGTTTATTTTTATGAATATTTTTGGCAAGTATCTCCAGTAGTTAGCAATTAACTGTGGGATTTCCCTCACTGGAATTTCTTAAATTTTATTGTTTGAAAATTGCTTGTCCCTCGAACTCCAGAATTGCGTATCTCCAATATCAACATAACCAATATTTTTCTTTGTTCAAAATTTAACCATTGTGAATCATATTATATTGTATACACTATCCTTTGAAACATTTATTTTATACAAATTTTACAACTTTTAGTATTACAACTTTTCCTTTATTGCCTCCTGATTAATCCATAGAATTTGCGATCTAATGAAAGAGCCCATATGGGACTAGCGTATCTCCGAATCCACACAACATTAAGATCCGGTTACAATTGATCTTGTTAGGGCAAATATCTGTAGGTTTAGATTTTTTAAAGTTAACCCTTTATTTTAGAGCGCACAAAAGAACACACGGAAAAGATACAAAGTACACGTACAATAGATACAAGACACGCACGAGAAACAATAAATTCAAAATCCGTAAATCCTAATTCGCAAATCGTAGTTCGTAAATCGTAATCGTCGTTGTAATCGTACTCGTATTCGTAACTTCGCCTCGTGACTCGTTATACTCTCTCGTCGCGCCGCAGTTGTATCCTTATATTCGCGCGGCGACCGAACATTCTCGATTTTTGTATTCGAACCCTTCGCTAGTTTTCGATAGCCGTTAGGATCGCGACTGTTTTCTAACACTCGTTTCGCTTGACGCTTTATCAACACTCACGCATTCACTGATACACGCACACACACTCGGGTCGACGCGCTCGTCGGTAACGGCTTCGCTGGATCAGCTGTTTAACCGCGCGGTGTTATTATTATTTGTATTCGCGATCTTTCCAGCATATTCGCGGTGCGGCGGTTACCGCTGTACTCCTACACTCGGCCATCCTAAAAAGGCATATGACCTCATATGCCTTCTTTAAGCCCTTCTTCTATTTCTTTCTCATTTTCTGTCCCATATTAGTCGCTCTCCTCTATCCATGGCTTCATGTGGTTTGCTGATGTTGACGTTTGATTCGGTCCCTCGTGTTCGCCGATCTTGACCACCAGGTACCAGTCGTTGCGGAGTAACCGTGTGACTTCATATGGGCCCATGAATTTTCCGGCTAGCTTCAATCCGGGTCCGAGTTGCGTCCTCTGTATCGACACGAGATCGCCTTCTTGGTAAACCCTTGCTTTTCTCCGCCGCCTGTCATGTTGTCTCTGATTCTCCCGTTGGACCTGCTGCAGTCGTTCTTTCGCGTGATGACGTATCTCGTCCCGATCGGCTGGAAACATTTCTCGGAACTCTGCCTCGATTATCGCCCTTACATCTTGGTCGTCCTTAAGGTGCATGCGAGTGCCCACGAGCAGAGTGAAGGGGGACACTCTGGTGCTGCGGCGAGGGGTGGCGTTCAGAAATTGCTGAACCGTTGACAGATGTTTAAACCATTCTGCGGGGTTTGGAGCAGACATCTTCGTGAGCAGCGGTATCAGGGTCCGGTTTACCCGCTCTACTTGCCCATTGCCCCGTGGTACGCCCGTGACAATGAGGACGTGTTCTCTTCCCTCCTCGCTGCAGTAATCCTTGAAGGCTTGAGAGGTGAACGCTGTACCCCGATCGAATATGACTCTTCGCGGATTTCCGAATGTTACCGCCTGTTTCCGTAATCGGTTTATGACTTCCGCCGAATTTGTCATTTTCGTGGCGTATAGCCACACGAATTTCGTGAATGCGTCCACTACGACAAAGATGTGGCGATACTGCTTCCGGGTGGAGGGTAGAGGGCCGAGATGGTCAACGTGGAAAGTGTCGAGGGGTCGGTCTCCCTTCTCGATTGCGTGGAGTAGTCCCTCGTGTCGACCCTTTTTGCGTTCGGCGAGGGTGCAATCCACGCAGTTCCTCACAACTTTTTCGACTTTCGGTTGCATGGCTGGGAACCAATAGTCGCGTCGAAGTAGCGCTTCCGTCTTTGCACAGGAAAAGTGCCCTTGCTCGTGTGCGCTGCGCGTGACCTGGGTCTGCATCCCCGTGGAAACCACGATGCGTAAATTGCCGTCCGTCTATCGAAGTAGGAGCCCCCACCTCAGCACGTAGCCGTCTATTCCCCGCTCCTTCACGCCGTATATTATTGTCCGCAAGTCGTCGTCTTGCTCCTGGGCCCTGCGAATTCGTGCCGTAACACTGTCTTCGCTTTCGATCACCAGGCAAGCCGCAACCGGGTTACGACTAAGCGCGTCCACGTGCCTCATAGCGTCTACGGACCGGTGCTCGATCGTGTACTGAAATTCTTCTAACCGCAGTGCCCAGCGCGCTACCAGTACACACAGATCTTTTTTCCGCATGGTTAGCGTAAAGGCGCGACAATACGTGACGATTTTGAATGGTATCCCGAGCAAATAAACTCTGAATTTCCAGAGGGCCCTAACTATCGCTAACACTTCTAGCTCGTAGCTCGGGTACTGTTGTTCCGCCGCCGTCGTCGTACCGCTCGCGAAATACACTGGGTGGAACGCACCGTCTTCGCTATCGCGTTGCAACAATATCGCTCCGTAGCCGTGGATACACGCATCGGTATGCAATTGTGTTTCTCGCTCGGGTCGGTAGAGTTGCAATACCGATTCCTTAAGCAGAGCTTCCTTGAGCTGCCGGAATGCGTTCAGCTCTTCCGATTCGAATCGGAAGCATTCGTTCGCCTTTAATAATCGCGTGAGTGGACGCGCTATCGTGGAATAATCCCGGATAAATTTCCGAAAGTGTCCGGATAGCCCAAAGAAACTGCACTTGTTTCACGGTCGTTGGGGTCGGAAAATGAGCCACCGCTTTCGTCTTATTCTCCGAGGGACGGACCGTACCCCCCTCCACTATGTGTCCGAGGTACTCTACGCGTGTCTTGAGGAATTCGCACTTCGCCCAATTTATCGCCAATCCGAATTCAGCCACGCGTTTAAGGACCTCTTTTACGCGCCGCGCGCCGGTTTCATAATCTTTCGCGAGAACAATAAGGTCGTCGACGTATACGATCACAATTTTCCGCGCTACGAGATCCCTAAACGCGGCATGCACATAACGCTGGAAAACGGCGGGAGAATTGGACAGGCCAAACGGAACTTTTAAAAATTCATATTGCCCGTCGGGCACTATGAACGACGTGTATTTTCTACTTTCGAGCTCTACTTTTACGTGAAAAAATGCATTGCGCAAATCTAATTTGCTATACACTACGGCGTCTTGCAAGAGATCTAATTGGTCCTCGATTAGTGGAAGTGGGTATCGGTGACGTACTATTTTCGCGTTCAGTCGCCGATAATCAACGCATAAGCGGGCGGTACCGTCTTTCTTTTTGACGAGGACGATTGGACTTGCGTACTCCGATAGAGAAGGTTGCACAATGCCGTCGCGTATCCACTCTTCGATTTGCCGGTTAACCTCTTCTCTCTCGGAGGGAGCAAGCCGTCTCGCCCGTTGGTACACCAGTTCGTCGTCTTTTAATACAATTTTCATCGTTACGCTGCTTTCGCGACTTCGGTCGGGTTTATACTCGCGAACGGCGGTCTCGATTTGCTCGCGAATTTCCGGGTTTCTAACGTGGGTCAGATCGATCGTGTCGTGGTCTCGTTCGCAGTTAACGTAGAAAATTTCCGCCGGTGCATTACGCGTGTTCGGCTGCGTTGTGAGCGTCATGGTCCCGTCCCTTACTACCCGTATCTAACACGGCTACCGCGGCGCATCCGTTTACGCGTATATCTTTCCGATATTTACTCTCCGCAACTACCGTGACAGCGAGGACGCTTTTCGTGGTCGTTTTTTTCGTCGGACACTCGCGCGAAACACTTACGGCCCTTTCCTTGCACGGGACATTTCGACGTCGGGTGTCCTCGGTCGCCGCAGGTGATGCACCTCTTCGCTGCGTTTGTGGATGGACGTTCGGTTTGCGGTTCCGCTGCTTCTTTTCCTCTTTTGGATGCTGCGGCAGTCGCTCTCGCCCAGAGCGTAATTTTCCCGAACGCCTACAGCAGATCGGTGCTCGTCCTGAACCATTGGATCCTCGCCTGGTCCTGGAGGATGGGGTCGGGTATACCATCGATGAGGCAATCGATGAACTCCTTCTCGTCGACGGAGATATGGTTCGCCAGTATCGTCTTTTGGTGGAGGTAGTCGGCGAAGATTTTGTCCCGGTGCTACGTTCTTTCCTCGAACTGCCGCCTTGCTGACAATCGATTGGTCCTCACGTGGAACACGGAGCCCATTAACTCTGGTAGCTGGTCCACCGGTAATTCCACGTGTTCGGGTCGGGAATGGAACCAGTCCAGCACCTTCCCCTGGAGCTTCGAGACGACGAGGCTGCGGCTGGCGTCGTCTCGCAAGCCATACGTGTCCAGTAATAAGCGGAGCTGCCTTCTCCATGTCTCAAAGTTGCCCTTCGTTCCATCGAAATGGCTTAGGAGGTCTGCAATGGCTGTAATGTTCAGGCGGAGGGGCTCCGGAGTTGCAATTGTCACCTCCGATCTTACAGGTTGTGGTGTCTGATTTGCCTGCATTGCGCGCATTACTTCCAATTCGCATCGCGCCAGCTCTGCCTCCCGAATGGCCATCTCCTTTTCCTTTTCTAGGAGCTCGAGACGTAACCTCATTAACTCCACCTCTGTTGATTGGGACGCGATGCGTGGTACCTGCACTATTTTGATGTCGTCCTGTCCGAATGCTTCCCCTCCATCGAAAGCACCTTCTACTTCGTCCCCATGGTCGAGCAGTCTTGCCACTAACTCGTTGTTTGTGCCGCTGGTAGACAGGGCTTTTTCTCGCAGCAGCTCCTTCAAACGAGTCGTCGTGAGGTCTTGAAGCATTTTCCTTCCATTTCCACGAGAATGTCCGTTCCGAAAAACACTGTTCTATCACGCACTCTTGGATCGCTGTCAGTATCCCGGCTGAGCCTCCAATTGTAGGTTCAGAATTTTTTAAACTAACTCTTTATTTTAGAGCGCACAAAAGAATACACGGAAAAGATACAAAGTACACGTACAACAGATACAAGACATGCACGAGAAACAATAAATTCGAAATCCGTAAATCGTAATTCGCAAATCGTACTTCGTAAATCGTAATCGTCGTCGTAATCGTACTTGTACTCATAACTTCGCCTCGTGACTCGTTATACTCTCTCGTCGCTCCGCAGTCGCGTCCTTATATTTGCGCGGCGCCCAAACATTCTCGATTTTTGTGTTCGAACCCTTCGCTAATTTTCGATAGTCCTTAGGATCGCGACCGTTTTCTAACACTCGCTTCGCTTGACGCTTCGTCAACACTCACGCACACATACGGCTTCGCCGGATCAGTTGTTTAATCGCGCAGTGTTATTATTGTTTGTATTCGCGATCTCTCTAGTATATTCGCGGTGCGGCGGTTACCGCTGTACTCCTACATATTTTTCTGGCTTTATACGCGCGCACGCCGCACGTAACAGCCTGAGAAGAATTGGTGTCAGAAGTGGGATACCTTTGAACAAAGTATCTTATAAAACAAATAATATTTACTTTCTTTTATTCAAAATTGAAATTTAAAATCTTATACTTGGAATCTCAAAGGGTTAAGAGATACTCGTATTCATTAGGATCGCATTCAAGTAATTAAATTTTTGAAGTTAATTTGAGAAGCGCAATTGTGTGATTTGTTAATAAACAGGTTGGAGGGAAAAGCAAGTTGGTTTCCTTGATAACGTTTGTTATTGGATAATATTTGCCATTATCATTTATATTTTTATATACAGCTTGTATTCATCTTGCATTACTATTTACGGTTTCATTTATATTTCTTTTATTGTGTGTATCGTGTAAATAATTAACATTTAACAGACCTATTTTAAAATATCTCAACCCTTGTATAGCACTGGTTCGAGCGCAGATGTACCTAATCCTTCTCGTACTGAACAAATGACTGCGACTTTTACTGAAAGTTTTGCAATTCAACAAGCCATCGCTAGCATACCGTTTTTTGACGGAAATATTATACCACTTAAAGATTTTGTCATAGACTTTCAAAATAGTGCATACTGTCTTTAGCAAGAATCTGAACGATTTTTCATTCGTGCTGTTTTAACGAAATTACGCGGGGAAGCAAGAGATAGTATTTGTGATTTACATTTGGATTCAATTAATGAACTAATTAAACATTTAAAACGTTGTTTCGCTCCAGGAAAAACTTATGAACATTATCAGCAAGAAATTTCAAACATTCGGATGAAAAGTAATGAATCCGTACAACATCCTAAAACCCGTAAAAGCAACAGCAATTAATGCATTTATTAGAGGATTAGCGGATGAATTAGCTAGAGCCGTAGATGCGCGAGATCCAAATACATTAGAAAAAGCATTAGAGATCGCAATTAAAGTTGAAAATAGAATGAAAACTGGAATTATACCGTCTTATGAACAAAGTAAGTCGTCTATTAATTCAGAATACCGATATGATTATCATCTACGAGAAAATTACAGGTCCAATAATTATCGCGAATATTCTAACAATCCATATTCGTCTGCATATCCATATCAACATCGAGAATTTCCTAATTATCCGATACAAGGTGAAAACCGTTCCAGAACACCGAGTCCATACCGAACTCCCAGACATACGCAATATCATCAGTTTTGTTGCTCTCAAAATTTCCAACCCATACAACATCATTGTCATTGTAATGCTTCTTCCTGTTGTTCACCTCGTTACCATGATCGCAATAATCACCAAGAATCTAGATTTAGATCGCATTCTCCTTCTGCAACCAAGGTATCCAATGTACCACTTCAAAATCAGCTATCCACTACAAAATCTCGTTCACCTTCTCTCCATCCAGGCAAAAATAATCCAGATAGATCGGAATCTTTAAACCCTCAAAACGCTCGTCGAGTGGACGCGACGGCAAGCTTCGCGAAGACACAGCGTCAACCGACAGTAAAATTTCTGGAAGAGAACAAACATCTTTTACCGTAGAGATGAAACGCGACTCACCAGTAGTTAGAATGCATGCGAAAGAATTACGAACGGGTTCGGCTAATTTCCTTGTGGATACAGGCGCGGAAATAAATATAATAAAATTAAATTCACTGCATAAAGACGCGACAGGTTCAGTAGATGATTCGGCTATACTTAGTGGTATAACACCGGAAAAACTAAAAACAATAGGTAGCACAATCGTGATTTTGCAAAATAGACCGATTAGATTTTATGTCGTAAAATCAACTTTTCCTTTGAAACACGATGGGTTACTAGGACAGGAATATCTTAAACAAGAACAGACCGAACTTTCTTTTGCGCATAATACATTAGTTACTCAAAGTGATCCAATCAGACCTATCAGATTCATAGACGAAAATTCAGTGCAACAATACTCACAACGTAGGAGTTTAAGACCGCGAATACTTTCACGGTTTTACACGAACACGACAACCAATAGCAATAGATGTAATAAATGCGAATTTGAAAGAAGGGTATTTACCACGTATGGATAACATCGATGGCTTGTACATTGACGAAGCTGCAGTCTTTGTAAACGACGGTGGCGTGTGTCATGTCTTAGCTATTAACACCGTAGAAAGAGATATAAAAGTAGAAATCAAGAATTAGTTCCATTCGAATATCATAACTTTCCAGAAGAAGATGAATATTAATATTGAAGAAGATGAATTGATAACAAGTACTCCAGACAGAGTTTCCGAAATTATTAAATGACTACGTTTGGATCATTTAAATATGGAAGAAAGAGAACATGTAATAAGTCTCATAGAAGAATTTCCTGAAAGATTTCACTTACCTAATGATAAATTGCAGGTAACAACATTTATTAACACTTTGACGGCCGAAGTCACGTATACGTGAGTTCACAAGCCAGCGGTTATCGCAAAGTGTCAGTTGCTTATTCTTCATCCATTGTTTGTCTATTGTTTATCAATTGTTTGTCTACTGAGTATCGATGGTTACTATATCTACTATAATATATCTATCTGTTTATGTATCCATATATCTATCTATCTATTTATACTCATATAAATATCCAATCCTTAAAAATGAGTAAAAGTGACGACGATAACCTGTCAAATGTTAGTGCGTCAGAATCAAATGACAGCGAAGATTCAGACAGTGGAAGCGAAATTCTTGTTAGCAAACTGAAAAATTTGATGAAGCCAGTGATAGATTCCGATGAGCACCGGTAATATGCAAAACTGTAAGGAACAAGCAGGAGTGCAAATATTGCTTGATGAATGGAGCATACTATCAGCTGTAGACCTTTTCTTTGACGAAGATTTAATGAAATTATTCGTAACTGAAAAGAATCTATGTCACGAACGGCAACAAATTGATATCGGAGAAAGTAAAGATAGGAAGTGGAAGGATACAGACGCTGAGGAGATGAAAAAATTTCTCGCTTTAATAATTCTGATGGGATTAGTAAAAAAGTCAGAAAAAGATGAATACTGGTCAACAAGTCCATTAATCTGCACACCAATTTTCGGAAGAGTCATGCCAAGAAATAGATTTCGCCAAATTTGGAGATACTGGCATTTCAACGATAACGAAAAATGTCACGACCGATTGGACAAGATTAAACCCACCACAGACCATTTCCAACATATATCGCGCCGTCTATAAACCAACAAAAGAATTATTATTAGACGAAGCCGTTATACCATGGCGCGGAAGGCTTTGCTTCTGCACTTGTAATCCTGACAAGATTGTCAAGTACGGAATATTAGTACGTATGTTGTGCGAAGCATGATCTGGTTACATTTGTAACTTTGATATATGTTGTGCCCGGGGAATAAAACTAAAAGAAACCATATTGTCGGTACTGTCACCGTACCTTTACTTGTGGCACATGTAGTTATAAGTGAAGTACATAACATGCATAAACTGATAGAGAATCTTACAACCAAAATGAAAGACGATAGGGCAAAAATTAATGAGCTGGTAGCAATTTTAGACGAGGAGAAATTGTTAAACTATACAATCGCACTGAGTCAATACGCAAGCTCTATCGAACATTCGTTGGACCATTATATCACCTCGGCGCAAAATCTTGTAACCATCATACTCTCGGCATAAGAAGGGAAATTACATCCATCTCTGTTGGACAGATGTAAACTAAGAGTTATTATAAACGAAATCCATAATTCAATTACTCAATACGAAGTACCTGTACCGCGAAGTTACGAAAGAGTCGAAGAAATTGCTAGAATAAAATAAGATCTGATAAAATAGTTGTAGTTATACGCATACCCTTAGTCAACCGTATGGAATATTACTTATATCAACTACATAGCTTGCCAATATTACAACATATAGCGATAGTTCTAGCATCTGAGCTTCCGTGTCGCCTCGACACGGATCTTTTCTAAATTCTTGTAAAGAGACCTGGTACACACACTTATGCAAATTAGAAGTACCTCTATATAAAATCTCAGTATCGGAATCTTGTGAAATATCCTTGTTATTACGACCACGTAAAGAAAGCTTACGAACTTGCGATATAAAACTAGCATTGTTGCATGAACTCAATTACAGAACCAATCTTTACAATTTTTGTGTGAATATCACAAGAACAGATTAATCACCATCCGAGGAACGGGAATAGTGGAAATAGACTCAGATTGTATAGCTAAAACGAGGTCTACTACTCTGATTGGAATTCAAACTTTCAATAGTGCAGAACAATTTTATTACGACCCAAATTTGCTTTTAAACATTAGTGAGATTTCACCTAATGTAGAGCAGTATCATTTAATCAAGTCTATTGGCGAATTTCAACCAAGTCCTACAGAACCAGCCACCGGAAACACAATGGAATCCTTATACGAAATAGAGACAGAACTAGAAAGATTGGGGACGCATCACCGCGATCGAAAATTTCATTTCGGACTGACCTATGGAACCCTAGTGACTCAGGCACTAATTATTCTAGGGATAATAACCGCCTATTGTTGGAGCCCAATCAAACCATTATCTTGGATACGACAGTTATGCAGGGAGAAGAAACAATCGTCATCTAAATCTAATGAAGAAACTACAATCCCACTTGAGGAACTCTCCACTGTTTCCGCACAACCAACATCACATACACCACGAATAATAATAAACTAACAAGACGAAACGAAAAACAAAAAAAATATATTATATACCTATATGTACACACAATCTTTAGACTTATTAGTCCAAAATTAAGCACGAATATTTGTTCGGCAGATTGTCTCATTTTCATTGTTGCAGTTCTTTTTGATTGACCGATATGGTTATTTTCCTTTACTTACTTTATTACTTAAATTATAGGTTAACAGTGGCTACGTACAGAATTAACAAAATTGATAACGAAGGTCGTCGCCTCTTCGTAAGTCGACTGGCACCACACACGAGGAAAAACAAACTCATGGCTATATTTTCCCCATATGGAGCAGAACACGTTGTAATACTCCGGAAAACAACAGGCAACCGGGCTTTTGTCACATTTCGTACTAAGGAAGGTGCAAAACAGGCTTTGGACGCAGGAAAGTTAGGAATACATTGCCACAACAGGAAATTTAAAATTTCGCCTGCTGACTCTTGGCACGAAATTAAGCTAATACCACCACTATCCACAGCTCACTTGTCACCCTGTTCGACTTCTGCGGATGACATATCCTTACCAATAGAGATCATATCTAAAATAGCACAGCATCTCTCATTTGTTGATCGGTCCAAGCTGGAACAGGTTTCTAGGAGATGGCGACTGGGAAGTCTCGCCTCTTATAATTCAATGCAATATTTAGACTTAAATGATCAGCGTTGGCCAGATGGTTGGGAAGATAAGGAGATATCAATAGAAGCATTTTACTGGTTAATAAAAAGAGTAGGTATATGTTTAAAATCAATAGTAATTAACGATTGCAGATTCGCACAAAAATTAAAACCACAGGTATTAGCAATAACTATTAAAAACTGTTCGAATCTAACTCATTTAGACCTTACCGAAACAACGATCAGGCCATCCAGTTTGAGGCACATGCAAGAACTGAGGGCGAGACTCTCCATGTTGGGTATAGGAAAATGCGAGGGTCCGGTGGAACCAAAATTAACAGCAATACTTGAAGTAGCGAGAAAATTGGTTATATTTAAAGCAAAATATATCTTGATAACGGGCAAATCCTTGATATATATCAATCCTAATTTGCAGCAACTGTCACTCCAAGAGTGTAACAGCATAATACCATCGTTTTTATACACCACCATAATAAAATTACAGGCACTAACACATATAAATATTAGCCCTTGCAAATCACTGACAGACCATAGTATTTTACAAGCCCTGATTAACAATAGCCATATTCCGGATACACTAATTGCTATATCTTTTCATTGTTGCGCATTTCTTGAACCACAGCCATTTCAGGATTTAGAACTTGATGTAGAATCAAATGAAGAAGAAGCTAATTTCGTTGAGTTGGAGCTTGGGCCGATCGAGCATGCTATACCACTTCCAGCCCGCTACAGCCGTGTCATAGACTTAAGCCTCACCTTCTGTGGATGGGTCACATCGAATATCATAGTTGAAACAGGACAAAATATGCACCAGTTTGAAACTCTAAATCTCAGCGGATGTACTAATATTAAAGATACTTATGCACTAGACGCTCTTTCACTGCTAGCCAAATTAAAGACAATCGAAATCAACTACACAGACCTCACGGTAGGAGGATCCTTTTTAAAATCATTAAACACTTTAACCGAAATCCATTGTAGAGATAGTTTAGGAATAACAGACGAGGACATGTGCGGCGCAATTAAAAACTGTACACATTTACTTGTAATAGATATAGAAGGATGTAGGAGTATAGGTAAACCAACGTTACAATGTGTAGCAACCACCGTACGCAATAGCAACCGTTTTACACCATTAGCAATGTAAGTAGGCGGGAGTGGTATAACTCGGTTAACGAAATATAAAGCAAATCTCTGCCTTCATGTTCGCCATCTTCGTAGACATCAACCATTGTTCGCATAAAATCCATCTAAGTATGTTATTATAATTAAAGCCTAGTATTACCGCAACAACCATAGTTACCACAGATACACATCGTCGGGGACGACGATGATTCTAAGGCGGGAGGACTGTTACGTTCCGAACAGGAATATTTTCAAAATTTCCTTTGTAATTTCTCACCAACCGGATACGTATCGATAATGCACACTGCATTCTGGGAACACCCTAATCGTACGCAGTAACGGTTTTTAATGTTTATTAGATAGATTATCTTCTGGCGACTAAACTGAGATTGTTAATATTGCACATTCCGTTCTTGGAATCAGCATGGTCCCACGGTCAAAATCTTAGATCATTTTTCGTCTTTGAACCGCTCAACATAAACGAAAAACACGCTCGTGTGGTCCGATAACGCCAAGCGTTCTGGAATGTTCCTCGTGGATCCACGATGCAACATTAAATTACAATAGAAATTGTTCATAGATCTGCATTGTACTGATATTGTAAGTACTTATACGCCAGTCAGTCCTACAATAGTTAAGGTACCGAGCGAAATTAATCCACATAATTGTAAAGATTATTCAATAGTTAATAAGACATCAGTCCATGGCTCGAGAGTAAAGGAAGGAACTATATAGAAAGAGAGGAAGATAAGGACGGAACAAGGGAGGAACGCACATGCACCTACCACCACCTAATTAACGAATCACGGTCCCTTACGCATTGGCCTCGCAGCCTAATTCGTTAGGCGCATATCAACGCAATGTAAACAATTTCGGACTAGGCTCTTCCTGGTCTTCTCCGAGAGGTACAAGTTGCAACACTCTTCGATGTACAATCGCGAGGTGCGTGTCGGGGGTCCGTGAAGTGGTTTAGAGACGAGTTTGTCATTAATTTTGTTAGAGTTACAAATTAGGGCAAAGACTCTATCTTCACGAATTATTTTTCCAATTTCAATTTCAATTTATTTTATTTTGTTTATTATATTTGTTTCCTTTCTTATTTCTAATTCTATAGCTCATTTTGTTTAATTTCATAATAGTTCAGTTTTCTTTAAGGTTCTAACTGGTGGATTGGTTAACTGTGTGTGTGTTTCTTCCTTCAGGAATCCAGGCATTGCAGAATATTTGGGCTATATATATATATATATATACATATATAATTTCTAAATTTAACCTAACACATATATTTGGGTGAGTTATTTTTCCTTTACTCTTCCAGCTAGTTTGTGTGAATATTTTCGGCAAGTAGTTTCCAGTAGTTAACAACTAACTGTGGGATTTCCCTAACTGGAAATTCTTAAATTTGTTGTTATTTGAAAATTGTTTATCCTTCCAAATCCGGAATTGCGTCACATTAATGTCAACATAGCCAATATTTTCTTTTGTTTAAAATTTAACCATTTGTGAATAGCAATATATTGTATACACAACCTTTGAAACATTTCTTTTATAAAATTTAATCTTTTATATGCCTTAAGTTATTTGTTCATTACAACTTTCCCTTTATTGCTTCCTGACTATTCCATAAATTTGCGATCTAATGAAAGGGCCCGTATGGGACTAGCGTATCTCCGAATCCACGCAACATAAAGACCCGGTTACAATTGATTTTGTTAGGGCAAATATTTTTCCGGCTTTACACGCGCGCACGCCGCACGTAACAGAGGCTACACTATTAAAACAATTAACATTACAGAAGATGCAGGCAGGGGATGATGTGAGAGAGCACATCAACAAGTTTTTTGACGCAGTTGATAAGTTGGAGGTAATGAATGTTGTTCAGAAATATACTAAAACCTAGGCACTGCCGAGCCTTAGTATGGCCCTGCAAAACGTCAGCGGCGTCATATACGCATTAATTGCTCCCGCGCAGGATTAGACCTATCGCCACGGCATCGACCATATCTATCCTGCGATCTATGACCATTTTTGTTTTTAAACTAGTTAGAACAGAAAAGTTGTTTTTAAACTACTTAGAAAAGGAGTTAAAGAGTGAGCACCGAAAGCGTTTTTCTTATTGTAATTTCTAAACCATCGTGATTCGTATTTTCAACTCGTAAACCGTCGTTAATCGTATTTTCCTCCAGTGTAACGTCGTGATTATTATTGTCAATTTGTGTAATTAAATCATATTTTGAACATTAAAATGTCTACTTCTCATTATAAAAAAAAGTGACTATAAAATCACGAAACTTCGCTTCGTATGCTTGCTAGGATAGAACTAGCGAACTCAAAAGTGATCGGCCGACTCGAGAAAGATTCGTCGAGCCATTTTCCACGAAACAAATGTAGAGATTCACCCTGATCTATTGTCAATAATGTAATTGTATAGTCTGCCTGTAAGTTATGAGAACTTCAGGTGTGCAATTGAGTCCCGCGATAATTTACCTGGGGTTGAAGCACTGAAGATAAAAATCAAACGCAATGTTGGTGGCAATGAAAACGAACCAATCTGGCAGACAGAACTTTCACAAAAGGAAAGATGATGAAAACAAAAGCAAACATGACAACAAAGGTACGTTGGAAGTAAGTAATCCAAACTATAACATAACATGTTTCAGATGCAATAAAAAGGGCACATTGCTACAAAATGTTATGTGAGGCTTCCAGCAAGAGGAAATAAAACTTTCACTGGCAATGAAGGAAATGCAAAGATAGTGGGACAAACATTCCTTGTATTTGCTGCATGTAAAACCATATCTGGGGAATTGGAAAAAAAAAGATGCTTAGATAGTGGATGCACCACTCGTTTATGTAAAAATGAAGAGTTGTTTCATGATATGAAATCAATAAACGAAAATCAGCATATAGCTGATGAAAACTCCACGAGTGTTAAAGGCAAAGTTGTAAGGACTTTACAAGGAGAGAGTTAGGAGAGATGTTGTTGGAGGTTCTCAAGCTATCGAAAGAAAAATTCGAATATGAATATCGTATTACTATTATAAATATCATAATATAAAATAAAAAAGTGATTATTCGAAATAATATGATGAATTATATTATGTCACACAATCATGCAACCACTAACTGACATATACATATATGCATATATGCATAATATGCATATCTGTACGTCTTATAGATTCCTATAAATTCCTAATAACAGGATGATAAATTAACTGAATAATTGATTAGTATTGTTATGGCTTGTGCGATAGAAGGGGCGCAAGCAATGCAAGCAGCTCAAATATTATACAGATATTTTAGCTCGTGTTCATCATACTGCAATGTATATAAAAGAAAAGTTACGATTATTATGATGAAGATCAAATTCATACACAGCGATATGCTTACGGTCATAAATCGTTCGAAGCTTTGAATAAAATAAATTAAAGAAAATAGAATAATGCAAATATGTAAATGTGTGTGCTTATCCTGAAAGTACCCAAGCATCATAAAGATGCTTATGTAACGTATTCCAATAAAACTGTAATTATAATGTGATTCACTTAATAAAGTATTGCCACATAAACGTTAACCCTTTGCACTTGAGAGGTGACTCTCACTCACCATGTGATTTGATGCCGCAGCTCGAGTGGTGACTCTCGCTTACCACTTGTTTGGTGCGGAAACTCGATGCGCGGCAATAACTGTTTAGATTTCGTTTCTCCAACGCGGGTTCCTACACTCTTTCTGTATAATCTTATGAAGTGTAAAATGACACCACTTCAAATGGAGATCAGATTTTCTTATCTGAAATTAGTTCGCAACCATGAACCGGACTGCATTTTCGGCATTAATTGGATCCTGACAGTCGTGACAGAGAGACTACTAAATTTAAAGTTTTGATCCCTATAAGCTACACAATATTCTAACAGGAGTTAGGAAGGACTGCAAAGCCTATTCACAGAGAAATATATCCGGACGAAGGCATTAAACGACATATTATTGTAATATTTGCCTCGACAAATCGGGCATGCATCTTGGGAATTGATTCATGAAATATCACACAGAAAAATTACAGAGATTAATATTTAAGAAATTATGTTTATAAAGGTGAAAATATAAAATTTTATACATTAATTTGAGTGTGTAATGATTTTAAGTTCCTGGTAAGAAATGCGTCAAAAAGGCTGGGAAATGTCTCAAGTTGCTGGTGCACCGCGCGAAAAAGGCCCCGAGTGCAAAGGGTTAATTTATACGTAATGTTATTTGTGAAACGTTGTAGCACGATAGCGAACATTTCCTCCCTCTTTCCGCGCAACATCGCACACGTGCACCACCGTTGCTCACATTACTCATCCACAATCCTCCGCTAAAACAGGTACACAGCAGTTCCCTGCTTCCCAGTATTTCTAGCCAGCTCCTCCACTCCCAATTTGTTACTACTGCTGTCCGCCCGTGCTCCATGTTGCGCCATCATATCTCATCATCGTCATTCAACTGCCACTTATAATTAATTAATTAATCAATTCCTTACTTGATTCAGTTATCTCTCGACCCCCCCCCCCCCCCCCCCCCCCCAATCTTCCGCCTCACTTTCTCTATCGCCCCGGTACCTCAGGCCCACCCTCAATTCTTATGATTACAGATCCCATCCCGTCACACACTCCCGCAGCGCCCACCCACCCCCTTTCAAGATATTTCAATTGCATTGTACATTGCTGCGTATTGTGTTTCAGGACCTCAGTTAATCGCTTTGTCCAAGAAAACCTGTGCACACCCATAATGTATTGACAAGTAGCAATCATTCCGGTAAGTAACCCTCATAACTAATGCTACATTTCCATTCAACTAACTTCCTATTTAACTACCACTATCCGAGCCAATTATTGATTGACATTTAGCTCATCTATTAGCCGCTGCTTGCTATAAACCTCTCCAATTCATAACTATTCAATCGACCTATTGTTCACTGACTAACCTCCCCTTCTGCTTCCTAATAATCCACCCCCGCTGTTTGTTTCAGACCGATTCCTCAGCTGAAGAGGACAAAACAACGCTGTGCAAAAGGGACGGACCATGTCTCACCCGCTCCTACATTACGTCCCCAGCCCCGCTCAGTACCCATCCTTCCCCCCAGCCCTCGCTCCACCGCACGTCAACGGCCCTTCCATCGTGGGTTCAAAATTTCGGGAGAAATCGACGTGTGGAGGTTACCCCCAACTGGAACGAGATGGGAATAGACATCCGCACCTACTACCGGCTCCACTCCTGGAGTGATTCGCCCCACCCGCCGAGGTAAGCTCCTCACATCATGCCTTCTTTACTTCCATACTCAAATCCGCCCTTCCGTACACTCATGCCCCATTGATAATTGCAGTTGTAGGCTTTTCCCTAAGCTGTGCCGAATGGAGCGAATTTATCGAGCTCGTACCTTACATCGAGCTTGAGGCACGCGAGCTGCTAAATTCTTGGTGAGTCATTCATCCGCTCCTCCCACTCTCTACTACTTCTCATACCTGCCTATTACTATACTGTATAATGGTTGGTATTTCCGTGTTTCAGCCGCCGCTGACCGCCACGCCTAAATATGTATAGTCATCCAACAATGTTGTAACCAGAACAGTGCATTTTAATAAAGTAGTTTAAGCGATATCTTCATACTCTTTATTTACTATAATTCCCTTGTAGCCCCTCCCGTCCGCCCACCCCCATACATCACTATACATGCGATCAAAATCCTCCAAACTTTACTTGAATTAAAACAGCATAGAATAAGATAAAATAAGATAAACTAGGAAATAAGAGAGAGTAAAGTATTATAAGAAAATAAACTAGCGTAATCTGCGAATGCGTGTTCTCATTTTGAAAAAAATATCAAAGCACCCTGCCAGTGCTTATTCGTAAGATCGCAGTAGACTCTATAATACATACTGTACTATGCCAATGAGCTATTGCTACATGTGCGTAAGTGGCATGTCACGCTAACTATGTCGTCATACGTGTAGCGTTGCGCTATCACTGCTGCGGAGGAGGGGTTAAAGCAGGAGTAATGGACTAAGGATAATAGTATTAATAGGCTGTAGCGGCAATCAAGCAGTTCCCCATGCACACATTCCGTTCGCCACCATTTTCTCATTACCTCATCGCCCCCCTCCACATCGTCCGATGGCCGCTCGTCTTTTACCCTTCCCCGCCCGACACCGCACACGCGCTTCGTCGCTGTTTTCCCTCTGCCCCCTTGAAGCATCGTTGCATGCGCGCTACTGCGTTACGTGCATCTCCCCTCTTACACTCTTGTCCGCTGACTATACATATAGTACCTTCGTACCATTCCAACCATTCCAGGCTTCCCTACTTAACTTGTTGCTTATAGCTCAGATCCGATCCCCGCTTATCACCCAGTTAAGTCGAGTTGAGATATATTATTCGCCATTCCTTCAGAAATCCTTGTTCCAAATCCTCTGCTCCGTCATTTGTTCCGCGCTTGCTTATCATTTGTTACGTTGTGTTCGATTCCAGGGCACTTTAGCCACCCTCCCAGTACCAATTGCCTGACTATGAGTCGCCGTGAAAGACGGATGAGACGCGTGAGATCGAGCACCCCATCACCCTCGTCTTCTGACTCCAGCTATGTAAGTTACTTGCTAGTTACTGCGTACGGTTTATCCCTATAAACTCTGACTTATTATTTATTTATTACTTCCCTTTGTCAATCCTCTTTCAGTGCTCTATAGATTGAGTGATTCAGCCCTTAGTCAGTTATTCAATTTATTTATTGGTTATTTGCTACTTGTAGTTAATTCCTACCTTATTGGTTATTTAGCTGCCTATATAAGTGATCACATTACTTGAGCTTGTTTAATTCCTCTTACTCTCTTCCCCCCGTCCTTACTTATCTAGCTTGTACATTCAGTTATTGTTCCCTAAGCTTGATTTAATTGATACAATTGATTTTCGCTGCCGTTGCAGTATCTAATCACTGTTATTCGCCGCGCTTACTTAATTTACTATATTACATTATACCACCTGTTCATCGGTCAGGTTCCATTTCAAGTTTTAACTCCACGCCCGCCCTCACTTAGATGGTACTAAGTTTAATTTCCTCCGCTTATTTAGTTTAAGTCAAGTTTAGTTTAGTTTAATTAATTTCTATACTATATCTCTATTTAGATTAGATCGCCTATGAATTAGATTCGCGCCTAACATCGTAAGTCTGCCCCAAAATTGCCCCAAAATTGTACTTATATTGGCTTAATTAGTTTAATTTGATTTCGACTATCCACTTAGCAACAATTGGGATCCTCGAGCGAGGACGATGAGGCGCCGCTGCGCCGCCTTCGCTGTCGCTCGTGCTCTCCACCACTCAGCCGTGCCGGCCCCCCAGCATACAGCGCACCCACCCCCGAGAACACTAATCTAGTGCTGCGCTTTGGCCTTGACCACCGAGCCACTATATTTTTTGACGGGAGGGATGCGTTAGTCGATATACGCGCCTATTACCGTTCTCGGGACGGCGCCCCGCTGCCCACCCACGAGGTGAGTAATACCCCCCAAGGTTTAGGCTCCGTTGATGCGCTCCATCCTCCACACCGCTTGACTAGCAACCTCTTACAGGTGTGTCTCTCACTTTGCCTGAGTGGGAGGAACTACTCGCCCTGGCTCCGCAGATCACTGACCGCCTGCGTCATCTGCTGCGCAACAAGTACGTTACCATTCAGTCCATACTTGCCATTTAAATCACTCCTCATCCCTCTCTTAACTACTTATACTGGAAATTCCTTTGTTACAGTCGCCATTGATTACCTAATGCGTGCTTATACCCGCTCTACATTCCATCACCACTCCATCGTTCTTAAATAGTTGGTTGATTGAAGTAGCATAGGTAAAATATATGTAATGGAGGTACAGATGGTCAGCTAAGTAAATAAACGGATAAAACAAATAAATGAACTTCGCATTTCATATTCCATATTGTATTCCTGCCCGATTACGCTACGCTACCTATCTGCTTAGCCTAGTTCCCTTTGTTGTGCAGTGCCGTGCCGGCAGCTGTCGCCACTTGCTAGGCTCCAGCCCCTTGATGCAGCGTATCGTATCGTCTCTGTGGTCGTCTATCGCGAGTGGGCTTAAAACGTACCAGTGAAGCTGTTGGACGTTTGTGTGTCTCCTCTGCCTCTTTTTCTCCTATGCTCCCTTGTGTCGCCGTTTGCCCACGACTTAGCTGTACTGCCCGCCTCCGCGTAATTCGTCAGTTGCTCGCCGTCTGCGCGGTCCGCTCCTGTAATCATTCGTCGTCTCTCCTCCTGTCTTGTCGCTCCGATTCAATTCGGTTCATCACTTCCCGGTGCAGTTCAGTTGCAAAAACTGTTACCGTTCGCTTCCCTGCAACAATCCTCATTTCCTTTACTCTGCGCATTTATTCTTCTTACTTGGATAGTACTATTATTGCTAATATTATTACCATCACTATTACTATCATCATTATAGTTATGTGGCGTCGATATGCGGCGCCACGTCCCTGCCATAGTCATAATTAGTTAGTCGCTGCGTGTCAAGGAGATCGGTCGAAGACCGACTTTGTTACGAATAAATCCGGAATACCAGCAGGCGAAAATCGAGTACTATTTCTCTTTACCCATACGTGACACCACATCCCATAATTATATTGCATTGTGCTAAATCCAGAGGATTTTCGGCCAGCCGTTCAACTACGCCAAATATGAGACGTCGTGAAGGTCGTGCGAGCCGTTTATGGTCTCCTACCTCATCATCCTCCTCCTGACACAAGTCACGTAAGTTGTTGTTGTATGAAAATTATTATTAATTACTCCATTCCTAGTTTGGTTAGTTGATTGATTGCTTAGTTGCTTAGTTTAGTTGTTTAATGAGCCTTGCTCCCTTACACCCGATCTTGCCCAATTAATGCCGTTAATCATTTTAGTTTTTATTAACTCATTTACCAGCTAGATTGTCTAGTTGACCTAGTTAACTTAATTTAATTAATTGATTAATTAGTAAGTCAGCTATGATTCCTTATTTATTTATTTATTCAACTGGTTGATTGATTTAGTTACGTTAAATCTTAGTTGAGTTTCATTACTATTGATGTTAATATCGCAGTGTCTGAGTTGTTTCATCAGTGTAGTTTAGATACAATTGCACCCATGCTCTCTATTCCCGTATCCGCCTTAATTTAAATTAAATTTGATTACATTTATTCTAGATTGAATTTAGTTTTAGTTCGGCTTCGAGCTGGAACTAGAACTAAAGTTTGCTTCTTCAGATAATTCCTTACTAGTCCTTATTACGCATCACAATTTAGCTCCAGTTGAACCTCTCAAGCGGCGATGATGAGGCACCACTACGTAGCCTCCGGCACCCCACGCGCCCTCCCCCAGTTGCCCGGACCGGCCCTCAAGCCTATGGTGCTCCCACACCCGAAAATTCCGACCTGGTGCTGCAGTTTTGATCCAATTACCGAGCCACCATATGTGTTGACTGGGATGAGGCGCTAGTTGATGTCCGCGCCTACCACCGTTTCCCGGGAGAAGCCCCTCTGCCAACTTCGCAAGGTGCACATCTACTCATACTACTTGTGCTATGATTCTTCCCTCTGCCACCTGCTATTTGATACTGTTAAGACCTCCCTTGGATTGCTCGATGTCCCAACGTTGATCAACTAATGTATCCTTACAGGGGTGACTCTTACGCTGGCCGAGTGGGAGGAATTGCTATCCTTTGCGTCACGCATCTCTTCCCGCTTATATCAGCTGTGCCAGTGTAAGTAGCTGCTTCACTTATATTCCATTATTCAAGTCCCCTTGCCGTTCCTTGTGTAGCTAATCTCGTTAATTCTTTGTTTCAGATGCCATTGACTATTTTAATTTATCTGCGGCCGTTCCCCATAGCTAATTTAACTTGTCTGCACTATACTTATTTACTTACATTGTCTATGCTTAGGCGTACCCGTATTTTATATTAAATTAAATTTAATTTCCACTTGCTCATTTACATTATTGCCATTAAATTAATAAACCTACCTCTCATGCTATGTTCTTATTACGATCGCATTACATTAACCCATTCCCATCCCATCCATTTTGAAGCACCAGCCAGTTGTTGCCGATTACTATTCTCCAGTCCCCAGTGTAGAGTATTATTCCCAGGGATCGTCAGCATGGATGGAGATCTACTGAGTCGTAACTCATATGTCCCAATGATCAGAGAGTGATGAGAACGATGACCGATGAAGAAGACCAAACGCAAAATAGAGTGCCAGAAACCTTGAGGAGGTTCCCGTCCCTGCGCCATGAAAATCAGATTACCGCGGTGGGGTTTCATAATAGGTTCAAATTCAGAAGGAGTGTGTATAAAATCCGTATATCCCATCGTTAGGGGGCGTCAGGGTCAATGGAAAAAAAACTAGGCGTGTAGCAGAGTGTCGAGATACCTAGAGGAGATTTTCTGCCCCCGCACCGAGAAGGTCAAGGTATCGCGGTGAAATTCAGCATAAGTTTCGAAGAAAGTGTAAGAGGCTCGTATATCTCATTTGATAGGGTAGAAGACAGCGCGATTGAAGGGAAAGGTAGGCGTATAGCTAGGGTGCCGCACAACCTTGCGGAGGCTTTCCGCCCTTGTGTCTAAGGTCAGGCCACCGCAGCGGTATTTCGAAATAGCCATTGGCAGCGGAGAGAGGATAGCCAAAGAAATACTGCATGTAGTGGAATATGTATACCCTTGACCTGTGTTATACTGTCAAATAATGATAGGTGGAGAATAAAGGAGGCAGGAAAAGAAGGGCCCCTGTGAAGGCGGAGAAAATCCATTGAGAAACACTGCAATATACAAACTGTGCCGACAAGCAAGCTCTTCAAGTATACGCATTCCACTGGCTATTCCCTGATCGTGATTGACCCCCTTATCAATATCGCTGCCGTCTGTGTCACTTTGCCACAGCTCCTTGCCGAGAGAGGTACGTACCATTCCTGCCCCTATATCTTTCTTCCTAATTCCTTTACACCCGAGCCACTATCGCTGTTGCTAATTAGTAATTATGCTGTGCTCGGCAACATCTTACTCCGCTGTCACCTAAATCATTTATCACTAAATGGCTAATCATTTAATTGAATTTAATTAATTACTCTGTGTCTATTTCCCCTCGCCCTCTTCCCGACTCCTTCCCCCTCCCACTTCCCCTTACCACTTTACGTTACACCTACCCCGTTGTCCCTGTGTCATAGTTCGTGCTTACTTTTTGTGAGTTTTAAGAGTTAATCCTATCACTCATTCCCGCAGCGCATTCTTACACCTTCCATTCTATAATTAAAGTTGCAGTGTGTATTGTTGTGCACAATACATTAGTCGTTTTTCAAAACAGTTACGATGAGACTCATTATAAATATGCATTGAGAATTCTAAAGTACTTATATTTAACAATAGGAAGAAAACTAAATTATAAGAGAAACTTAAATGTTGATGTTATGAATTGTTTCGTTGATGCTGACTGGGCTGGAGACAAAGTAGATAGAAAATCCACTACTGGATTTATAATAAGATTTTTTGGAAATGTAATATATTGGAAATCGAAAAAACAGGGCAGTGTGACAAAATCGTCAACAGCCTAGTCAACGTAGCTTTATCAGAAGCTGTGAGCGAAGTAAAATTTATAAGGAAATTGCTGAACGATTTTAAGATAAAAATTGAAAAACCAATAAAAATTCACGAAGACAACTCTGGAGCTATTGCGATAGCTAAATTTGGGAACATGATAAAAAATTCTAAGTATATGGAAGTTCATTACTATTTTGTAAACGAATGTTACGAGAATAAAGAAATTGACATTATAAAAGTAGACTCAGAAAATAATGTAGCTAACATTTTAACGAAGGCTCTAGGGAGAAATAAATTCGAGAAATTTAGATTGCTCCTAAACATTTTTTGATTGATTTATAAATTTATGATCTATGTAAGTAAGATGAAATAAATGAAATATGCAACGATTATGTAGCAGAAAATTAAGGAGGTGTATTGAAATATGTTGTTACGTTCCGAACAGAAATATTTTCAAAATTTCCTTTGTAGTTTTCACCGACCGGATGCGTATCGATAATGCATACTGCATTCTGGGAACACCCTAATCGTACGCAGTAACGGTTTTTAATGTTTATTAGATAGGCTATCTTCTGGCGACTAAACTAAGATTGTTTAATATAGCACATTCCTTCCTTGGAATTAACGTGGTCCCACGGTCCAAATCTTAGATCAATCTACTTCTTCGAACCGCTCAATATAAACAAAAGCGCGCTCGTGTGGTCCGATAACGCCAAGCGTTCTGGAATGTTCCTCGTGGATCCACGATGCAACATTAAATTACAATAGAAATTGTTCATAGATCTGCATTGTACTGATATTGTAAGTACTTATACGCCAGTCAGTCCTACAATAGTTAAGGTACCGAGCGAAATTAATCCACATAATTGTAAAGATTATTCAATAGTTAATAAGACATCAGTCCATGGCTCGAGAGTAAAGGAAGGAACTATATAGAAAGAGAGGAAGATAAGGACTGAACAAGGGAGGAACGCACATGCACCCACCACCACCTAATTAACGAATCACGGTCCCTTACGCATTGGCCTCGCAGCCTAATTCGTTAGGCGCATATCAACGCAATGTAAACAATTTCGGACTAGGCTCTTCCTGGTCTTCTCCGAGAGGTACAAGTTGCAACACTCTTCGATGTACAATCGCGAGGTGCGTGTCGGGGGTCCGTGAAGTGGTTTAGAGACGAGTTTGTCATTAATTTTGTTAGAGTTACAAATTAGGGCAAAGACTCTATCTTCACGAATTATTTTTCCAATTTCAATTTCAATTTATTTTATTTTGTTTATTATATTTGTTTCATTTTTATTTCTAATTCTATAGTTCATTTTGTTTAATTTCATAATAGTTCAGTTTTCTTTAAGGTTCTAACTGGTGGATTGGTTAACTGTGTGTGTGTTTCTTCCTTCAGGAATCCAGGCATTGCAGAATATTTGGGCTATATATATATATATATATATATATACATATATAATTTCTAAATTTAACCTAACACATATATTTGGGTGAGTTATTTTTCCTTTACTCTTCCAGCTAGTTTGTGTGAATATTTTCGGCAAGTAGTTTCCAGTAGTTAACAACTAACTGTGGGATTTCCCTAACTGGAAATTCTTAAATTTGTTGTTATTTGAAAATTGTTTATCCTTCCAAATCCGGAATTGCGTCACATTAATGTCAACATAGCCAATATTTTCTTTTGTTTAAAATTTAACCATTTGTGAATAGCAATATATTGTATACACAACCTTTGAAACATTTCTTTTATAAAATTTAATCTTTTATATGCCTTAAGTTATTTGTTCATTACAACTTTCCCTTTATTGCTTCCTGACTATTCCATAAATTTGCGATCTAATGAAAGGGCCCGTATGGGACTAGCGTATCTCCGAATCCACGCAACATAAAGACCCGGTTACAATTGATTTTGTTAGGGCAAATATTTTTCCGGCTTTACACGCGCGCACGCCGCACGTAACAGCCTGAGAAGAATTGGTGTCAGAAGTGGGATACCTTTGAACAAAGGTATCTTATAAAAAAATAAAAAATAAAAAAAAAAAAAAAAAATATATTTACCTTCTTTTCTTCAAAATCGAAATTTGAAATCTTATATTTGGAACCTCAAAGGGTTAAGAGATACTCGTATTCATCAAGATCGCATTCAAGTAATTAAATTTTTGAAGTTGATTTGTGAGACACAATTGTGTGATTTGTTAATAAACCGGTTGGAGGGAAAAGCAAATTGGTTTCCTTGATAACGTTTGCTATTGGATAGTATTTGCCAATATCATTTATATTTCTTTATATATAACTTGTATTCATCTCGCATTATTATTTACGGTTTCATTTATTGTGTGTATCGTGTAAATAATTAACCTTTAACAGATTTATTTTAAAATGTCACAACCCTTGCACAGCGCTGGTTCGAGCGCAGATAGGCCTAATACCTCTCATACCGAACAAATGACTGCGACCTTTGCTGAGAGTTTTGCAATTCAACAAGCCATCGCTAGCATACCGTTTTTTGATGGAACTAATATACCACTTAAAGATTTTCTCATAGATATTCAAAATAGTGCATACTGTCTTCCGCAAGAATCTGAACGATCTTTCATTCGTGCTATTTTAACGAAATTACGCGGGGAAGCAAGAGATAGTATTTGTGACTTACATTTCGATTCAATTAATGAACTAATTAAACATTTAAAACGTCGTTTCGCTCCAGGAAGAACCTATGAACATTATCAACAAGAAATTTCAAACATTCGGATGAAAAGAAATAAATCTGTTTACGCTTTTTACGATCGTTTAAGAATTTTAATCAGTGGGCTTCAAAATTCGTTAAAGGACAGTTACGCTGACGACGTGGAGAGCATTTTAAAACCCGTAAAAGCAACAGCGATTAATGCGTTTATTAGAGGATTACCGGATGAATTAGCTAGAGCTGTAGATGCGCGAGATCCAGATACATTAGAAAAAGCATTAGAAATTGCAATTAAAGTCGAAAATAGAATGAAGACTGGAATTATACCGTCTTACGAACAAAATAAGCCGTCTATTAATTCAGAATATCGATATGATTATCAACCACGGGAAAATTACAGGACCAATAACTATCGTGAATATTCTAACAATCCATATTCGTCTACATATCCATATCAACAACGAGAATTTCCTAATTATCCGATACAAGGTGAAAACCGTTCCAGAACACCGAGTCCATACCGAACTCCCAGACATACTCAATATCATAATTTTTGTTGCTCTCAAAATTTCCATCCCATACAACATCATTGTCATTGTAATGCTTCTTCCTGTTGTTCACCTCGTTACCATGATCGCAATAATCCCCAAGAATCCAGATTTAGATCGCATTCTCCTTCTGCTAGCAAAGTATCCAATGTACCACCTCAAAATCAGCTATCCATTCCAAAATCTCGTTCACCTTCTCCCCATCCAGGCAAAATTAATCCAGGTAGATCGGAATCTTTAAACTCTCAAAATGCTCGTCGAGTGGACGCGACGGCGAGCTTCGCGAAAACACAGCGTCAACCGACAGTAAAATTTCTGGAAGAGAACGAACATCTTTTACCGTAGAGATGAAACGCGACTCACCAGTAGTTAGAATGCATGCGAAAGAATTACGAACGGGCTCGGCTAGATTCCTTGTGGATACAGGCGCGGAATTAAACATAATAAAATTAAATTCACTGCACAAAGACGCGACGGTTTCAATAGATGATTCGGCTACACTTAGTGGTATAACACCTGAAAAACTAAAAACAATAGGTAGCACAATCGTAATTTTGCAAAATAGACCGGTTAGATTTTATGTCGTAAAATCAACTTTTCCTTTGAAACACGATGGATTGCTAGGACAGGAATATCTTAGACAAGAACAAGCTGAAATTTCTTTTGCGCATAATACATTAGTTACTCAAAGTGATCCAATCAGACCAATCAGATTCATAGACGAAAATTCAGCGCAACATTACTCACAACGTAGGAATTTGAAACCGCGAATACTTTCGATTAAAGCACGGACACGACAGCCAATAGCAATAGATGTAATAAATGCTAATTTGAAAGAAGGGTATTTACCACGTATACATAACATCGATGGCTTGTACATTGGCGAAGCTGCAGTCTCTGTAAATGACGGTGGCGTGTGTCATGTCTTAGCTATTAACACCTTAGAAAGAGATGTAGAAGTGGAAATACCTGCTCAAGAATTAGTTCCATTCGAATATCATAACTTTCCAGAAGAAAATGAATATTTTGATTCCGATTCAGAAGACAAAATTCCAATCAGTACTTCAGACAGAGTTTCCGAAATTATTACACGACTACGTTTAGATCATTTAAACACGGAAGAAAGAGAACATGTAATAAGTCTCATAGAAGAGTTCCCTGAAAGATTTCATTTACCTAATGATAAATTGCAGGCAACCACATTCATTAAGCATCACATACCGACTGTAGACGACATTCCGATAAGTACGCGACAATACAGATTTCCCCCGATTCATAGGCAAGAAATAGAGAGACAGATTTTAAACAAATTATCCGACGGAATTATAAAACCTTCAAACTCACCATACAATTCACCGCTTTGGATTGTCCCGAAGAAACCTGATTCTAAAGGCAACGCAAGGTGGCGAATGGTAATAGACTTTCGGAAATTAAATGAAAAGACAATTGGCGATGCATATCCGTTACCGAACATTTCTGAAATATTGGATCATATCGGTGACGCTCAGTATTTTTCAACCTTTGATTTAACCAGTGGTTTCCAACAAGTAGAAATGGATCCGAATGATGGTCACAAAACAGCTTTTACCACCCCCACAGGTCATTACGAATACGTTCGGATGCCTGAAGGTCTTAAAAATGCACCTGCAACTTTCCAGAGACTAATGAATTTAGTGTTACGTGGCTTACAGGGTGTTGAGGTTTTCGTATATCTTGACGATATAATAGTATACGCCAAGAATCTAGAAGAACACAAAAAGAAAATTCGTAGACTATTCATGAGGTTAGCTGACGCGGGATTGACTTTGCAACCAGATAAATGTGAATTTCTGAAAACAGAAGTAGTATATTTAGGACACGTAGTTAGTAGGAACGGAGTAAAACCCGATCCAAACAAATTAATAGCAGTGAAAAATTTTCCCCGACCAAAGAATCCGAAAAATGTTAGACAATTTTTAGGCTTAGCAGGATATTACAGACGTTTTATTAAAAACTTTGCAGAAAAAGCCAAGCCTCTGACAGATTTACTAAAGAAAAACGTAAAATTCGTTTGGGGTACAGAGCAAAAACAAAGTTTTTTGGAATTACGTAAAGCACTATGCAAAAGCTCTATTTTACAGTATCCCAATTTTGATAAACCTTTTACATTGACAACAGACGCATCAGATTGTGCAATAGGTGCAATACTGAGTCAAGAATTTAATGGTCATGATTTACCAGTGGCATATTTATCTAGGACTTTAACAAAACCAGAACAAAATTATTTTACTACCGAAAAAGAATGTTTAGCAGTTTTATTTGCAATTTTACACTTTCGACCCTACTTGTACGGACGGAAATTTACGTTAGTTAGCGATCATGAACCACTACGCTGGATAAATTCAATAAAAGATCCAGGACAGAGATTGATTCGATGGCGATTAAAATTACGAGACTACGATTACGATTTTGTTCATAAAGCTGGTAAATTAAATACTAACGCAGATGCTCTATCGCGTAACCCAGTCATCGAACACGAAATAGTATCTTCAGATGAATTTTCCTTATCTTCGTCTGACGAACAGGATAGTTCAAAATTGAATATTATGACACGGAATTTACTTCCAATTTCTGGTTCCGAATTTTCTAAAACTCCGTTACAACCTGGAACACAAACTGACACGACTGAAAAACGGAAAATAGGTAGACCGTTAGGCTCTAAAACCAAAGCAAAACAACCTACTGTTGATCCGGATGCAATAGCCACAAGGACCAGAACAAAAACACAACCAAAAATACCGATAAATCCTTTACCGACACAACCACAAACATCATATGCCGAACATATCTCTGAAACACTTGACGATAGTTCTGACGATGAATTATCCGAACCTCCTAAGTTCTGTCGTCGCAGGAGTGTGTTACCTAATCTGGAATTGCATTCAGAACGAATGTTGGGTATCCCTAGAGTTCCAGAAAAGAAAATAGCGCCTCCTGTGTTGGAAGAAGTCGAACGGGGTTCGGAGATGGTACAATCAGGTGGGAATGTGATGATTGAATTACCAGAAGCCTATAGTAGTGATAGCAATGACGAAACTTTACAAAATTTGAATCAAAGCAGTCAAGAATTTTCTGACGTTACATCTGACGAAGACACTACGCTTCAACAGACGCAAATTCTGGCGGACGTGGACTCTGACTCAGAAATAAGTGATGGAGATTTACAAAAACGATTAGAACAGTTACAACAAGAAAGTGACAACTTGACAATTGACAAACAGTTTCCTTCATCAGCACCTTTAGCATTATCTACCCCCATCTCTAATACAAGAATCAAATGGAATTCTAAGGAGGGAGGAAAGAATGCTACTGTGTCAAAACCGAAATCTAAATTTACGTATAATCCTGGTTTTTCAGGAATCCAAATTACCGAAAATTTACCGCTGGATTCACGCTGTGAAACTCAGAAGATAATAACTTATTCTCGAGAAAATTTAACATATAGCCATTCAAATTATGTTCATTTCATCGCTTCAGATTGTCAATTGGTTACTCCCATAAGTAAATTACTCTCTGATTTAGGTGTTATAAATGTAGAAGATTTGAAAAATTCTAAACCAAAATTAGGACAGGTGTTAGTCACAAAGCGTGGAAAATATAAAATTTTCAGCGTAGTTATTAAAAAGAACTATTTTGATGAATTATCTAGAGAAATTTTAAAAATTAGTTTACAAAATTTGAAACAAACTCTTTTACGCTTAAATATTGATACTTTTAGAATATCGCAAATTGGCGATTTTACGGATACATTACATCAGGGTACACTAGTAGAAATGCTAGTGAATACTTTTAAGAAAAGTAATATAAAAATAACACTTTGTTATGGTAATATTCAGGTACCAGCCGAAGAACTTCGGCTGAAGATAATTTCAGAATTGCATGGAAGTTTAATTGGTGGACACAAGGGAGTAACTAAAACGTATCGTAGAATTCGCGAAAGATTTTATTGGCCCAATTTACGTAACGATGTTCAAAATTTTATTCGCACTTGTAGTAGTTGTCAAAATCAGAAATTAGTCCGAGCAAAAACTCGAGAACCAATGCTAATAACCGACACGCCTTTGGAACCATTCGAGAAGGTATCGATAGACACAGTAGGACCTTTACCCGTCACTCCAAATGGAAACAGACACATTCTGACAATACAGGATAATTTAACAAAATATTGCATAGCAGTTCCCGTACCTGACATAAAAGCTGAAACAATAGCTCATGCTTTAGTAACAAGTCTAATATTGCATTATGGTACACCCAAAGCAATTTTGACCGATAGGGGCACGAGTTTTCTTAATAAAGTCATTCATTACTTAACTAAGGCTTTCAAAATCCAACATGTAACCACATCTGGATACCGACCACAAACGAACGGTGCGTTAGAAAGAAGTCACATTGTTTTAACTGAATACATTAGTCATTACATAAATAATTTTGACGACTGGGATCGATTAGTGCCTTTTGCGATGTTTTCTTACAACACATCGGTACATGAAGCTACAAATTTTACACCATTTGAGTTGGTATTTGGAAAAGTTGCACGGTGTCCGACTTCATTTACAATAGACGATAAACTACCTACGTATAACTCGTACTTACATGATCTAACAACTCGCCTTTCAGAAATGCAAACAATAGCAGGGAAAAATTTAATCGAAGCAAAGCAAAGATCCAAAATCCATTATGATGCGAAATCACGACCGTTTAATGGTAAGATAGGGGACATGGCACACGTCATTGTTGAGTCACGGAAAAGTAAATTCAGTAAGCGTTATCATGGACCATATAAAATAGTTGGAATTTTAGAAAAGAATAATGTTATTCTGGAGGATGTAAACGGAAAACGATTCGCGAAACATGTTGATAAACTGAAGTTATTCTAAATTAGGAAGGAAGAATGGCATACGCATGGTTGGCTTTGGTATTCTTTATATTGATCACCCGAGCTCAGGAACCATACCGCTTGACACGCATCGACGCCAATCCTGGATTGTACTACGAAAGACTCCATAATATACGTTTTCAAAGGGCTGATTGGCGTGTAATAGTAGCGATAGATATAAATAGATTAGAACATGAATTTCCGGAGGAATACACTAACCTAAATCTCATTTACAAGCGATGCTTAAAATTTCCAGTTAAGTTAGAATGTAGTTCCGTTTTGCGCATACATTACCTCAATACGAAAATCGAAGAAGCACTAAAGATACATGCAGAAATTAAGGAATTAATTTTGGAATCCAACACGGAAGAAACGCAAAAAGATGACCCACCGAAAACCCTAACTCGTCGTAATGCTCCTTTCGAATTTGTTGGATCAGTCAGTCGCACACTGTTTGGCACGTTAAATACGGACGACGCAGAGTACTATGATTCACAGATAGATAAATTATATACTGATCAGAAGGAAATAATACAACTTGTAAAAAATCAAACACATGTAGTTATAAGTGAAGTACATAACATACACAAACTAATAGAGAATCTTACAACCAAAATGAAAGACAATAGGGCAAAAATTAATGAGTTGGTAGCAATTTTAGACGAGGAGAAATTGTTAAACTATACAATCGCAATGAGTCAATACGCAAGCTCTATCGAACATTCGTTGGACCATTATATTACCTCGGCGCAAAATCTTATAACCATCATACTCTCAGCACAAGAAGGGAAGTTACATCCATCTCTGTTGGACAGATGTAAACTAAGAGCTATTATAACCGAGATCCATAATTCAATCACTCAATACGACTTACCTGTACCGCGAAGTTATGAAAGAATCGAGGAGATTGCCAGAATAAGTCAAGTGTCTTTAGAACACCGATCTGATAAAATAGTTGTAGTTATACGCATACCTTTAGTTAATCGTATGGAATATCACTTATATCAACTACATAGCTTGCCAATATTACAAAATTTAAGCGATGGTTCTAGCATCTGGGCTTCCGTGTCACCACGATACCCATATCTAGGTCTAAGCAACGATCACAGTACATATTTTGGAACAACCGAATCTTTTCTAAATTCTTGTAAAGAGACCTGGTATACACACTTATGCAAATTAGAAGTACCTCTATATGAAACATCAGTATCGGAATCTTGTGAAATATCCTTGTTATTACGACCGCGTAAAGAAAGCTTACGAACTTGCGATATAAAAATAGCATTGTCGCATGAACCCTATTGGCTCCGATTAAAACGTACAGGAGGATGGTTATACTCAATTACAGAACCAGAATCTTTACAATTTTTGTGTGAACATCACAAGAACAGAGTAATCACCATCCAAGGAACAGGAATAGTGGAAATAGACTCAGATTGTATAGCAAAAACGAGGTCTACCACCCTGATTGGAATTCAAACTTTCAATAGTGCGGAACAATTTTATTACGATCCAAATTTGCTTTTAAACATTAGTGAAATTTCACCTAATCTAGAGCGATATCATTTAATCGAGTCTATTGGCGAATTTCAACCAAGTTTTACAGAACCAACCACCGGAAACACTATGGAATCCTTATACGAAATAGAGACAAAACTAGAAGGATTGGAGACGCACCATCGTGATCGAAGATTTCATTTCGGACTAACCTATGAAACCCTAGTGACCCAAGCACTAGTTATTCTCGGGATAATAATTGCCTATTGTTGGAACCCAATCAAACCATTATCTTGGATACGACAGTTATGCAGAAAGAAGAAACAACCGTCACCTAAATCTAATGAAGAAACTTCAATTCCACTTGAGGAGCTTTCCACTGTTTCGGCACAATCAACGTCACATACACCGCGAATAATAATAACCTAATAAAAAAAAAAAATGTTATATATCTATATGTACACACAATCTTTAGATCTATTAGTCCAAAGTTAAGCACGAATATTTGTTTGGCAGATCGTCTCATTTTCATTGTTGCAGTACTTTCTGATTGACCGATATGATTATTTTTCCTTACTGACCTTATTACTTAAATTATAGGTTAACAATGGCTACATACAAAATTAACAAAATTGATAACGAAGGTCGTCGCCTCTTCATAAGTCGACTGGCACCACACACAAGGAAAAACAACCTCATGGCCATATTTTCTCCATATTGAGCAGAACTCGTTGTAATACTCCGGAAAACAACAGGCAACCAGGCTTTCGTCACGTTTCATAATAAGGAAGGTGCAAAACAGGCTTTGGACGCAGGAAAGTTGGGAATACATTGCCATAACAGGAAACTTAAAATTTCGCTTGCTGACTCTTGGCACGAAATTAAGTTAATACCACCACGACACACAGCTCACTTGTCACCCGGTTCGACTTCTGCGGATAACATATCCTTACCAATAGAAATCATAGCTAAAATAGCGCAACGCCTCTCATTTGTTGATCGGTCCAAGCTGGAACAGGTTTCTAGGAGATGGCGACTGAGAAGTCTCGCCTCTTATAGTTCGATGCAACATTTAGACTTAAATGATCAGCGTTGGCCAGATGGTTGGGAAGGTAAGGAGGTAACAACAGAATCATTTTACTGGTTAATAAAAAGAGCAGGTATGTGTTTAAAATCAATAGTAATTGACGATTGCAGTTTAGAACAAAAATTAAAACCACAGGTAGTAGCAATAACAATTAAAAACTGTCCAAATCTCACTCATTTAGACCTTACTGAAACAACAATCAGGCCATCCAGTTTAAGACATATGCGAGAACTGGGGGCGAGACTCTCCATGTTGGGTATAGGAAAATGCGAGGGTCCGGTGGAACCAGAATTGACGGCAATATTTAAAGTAGCAATAAAATTAGTTATCTTTAAAGCGAAATACACCTTAATAACGGGCAAATCCTTGATATATATAAATCCTAACTTGCAGCAACTGTCACTCCGAGAGTGTAACAGTATAATACCATCGCTTTTATACGCCACCATCATAAAATTACAGGCACTGACACAAATAAACATTAGCTTTTGCGAATCACTGACAGACCATAGTATTTTGCAAGCCCTGATTGACAACAACCATATTCCGGATACACTAATTGCTATATCTTTTCATGGTTGCGCATTTCTGGAACCACAGCCATTTCAGGATTTGGAACTTAATGAAGAACCAAATGAAGGAGAGGCTAATTTCATTGCGTTGGAGCTTGGGCCGATCGAGCATGCTATACCACTTCCAGCCCGCTACAATCGTGTCATAGATTTAAACCTCCACTTCTGTGGATGGGTCACAACGAATACAATAGTTGAAATAGGACAAAATATGCACCAGCTTGAAACGCTAAATCTCAGCGGATGTACCAATATTAGAGATACTTTTGGACTAAACGCTCTTTCACACTTACCCAAATTGCAGACAATCGAAATCAATAACATGTACCCCACGGTAGGAGGATATTTTTTAAAATCATTAAACACTTTAATCGAAATCCATTGTAGAGATAGTTTAGGAATAACAGACGAGGACATATGCGGCGCAATCAAAAACTGTACACATTTACGCGTAATAGATATAGAAGGATGTAAAAGTATAGGTAAACCAACGTTACAATGTGCAGCAACCACCGTACGCAATAGCAATCGTTTTACACCATTAGCAATGTACGTAGGCGGAAGTGGTATAACTGGGTTAACAAAATATAAAGCAAATCTCTGCCTTCATGTTCATCATCTCCGTAGACATCAATCATTGTTCACATGAAAATCCATCTAAGTATGTTATTATAATTAAAACCTAGTATTACCGCAATAACCATAGTTATCACAGATATACATCGTCGGGGACGACGATAATTCTAAGGAGGGAGGACTGTTACGTTCCGAACAGAAATATTTTCAAAATTTCCTTTGTAGTTTTCACCGACCGGATGCGTATCGATAATGCATACTGCATTCTGGGAACACCCTAATCGTACGCAGTAACGGTTTTTAATGTTTATTAGATAGGCTATCTTCTGGCGACTAAACTAAGATTGTTTAATATAGCACATTCCTTCCTTGGAATTAACGTGGTCCCACGGTCCAAATCTTAGATCAATCTACTTCTTCGAACCGCTCAATATAAACAAAAGCGCGCTCGTGTGGTCCGATAACGCCAAGCGTTCTGGAATGTTCCTCGTGGATCCACGATGCAACATTAAATTACAATAGAAATTGTTCATAGATCTGCATTGTACTGATATTGTAAGTACTTATACGCCAGTCAGTCCTACAATAGTTAAGGTACCGAGCGAAATTAATCCACATAATTGTAAAGATTATTCAATAGTTAATAAGACATCAGTCCATGGCTCGAGAGTAAAGGAAGGAACTATATAGAAAGAGAGGAAGATAAGGACTGAACAAGGGAGGAACGCACATGCACCCACCACCACCTAATTAACGAATCACGGTCCCTTACGCATTGGCCTCGCAGCCTAATTCGTTAGGCGCATATCAACGCAATGTAAACAATTTCGGACTAGGCTCTTCCTGGTCTTCTCCGAGAGGTACAAGTTGCAACACTCTTCGATGTACAATCGCGAGGTGCGTGTCGGGGGTCCGTGAAGTGGTTTAGAGACGAGTTTGTCATTAATTTTGTTAGAGTTACAAATTAGGGCAAAGACTCTATCTTCACGAATTATTTTTCCAATTTCAATTTCAATTTATTTTATTTTGTTTATTATATTTGTTTCATTTTTATTTCTAATTCTATAGTTCATTTTGTTTAATTTCATAATAGTTCAGTTTTCTTTAAGGTTCTAACTGGTGGATTGGTTAACTGTGTGTGTGTTTCTTCCTTCAGGAATCCAGGCATTGCAGAATATTTGGGCTATATATATATATATATATACATACATAATTTCTAAATTTAACCTAACACATATATTTGGGTGAGTTATTTTTCCTTTACTCTTCCAGCTAGTTTGTGTGAATATTTTCGGCAAGTAGTTTCCAGTAGTTAACAACTAACTGTGGGATTTCCCTAACTGGAAATTCTTAAATTTGTTGTTATTTGAAAATTGTTTATCCTTCCAAATCCGGAATTGCGTCACATTAATGTCAACATAGCCAATATTTTCTTTTGTTTAAAATTTAACCATTTGTGAATAGCAATATATTGTATACACAACCTTTGAAACATTTCTTTTATAAAATTTAATCTTTTATATGCCTTAAGTTATTTGTTCATTACAACTTTCCCTTTATTGCTTCCTGACTATTCCATAAATTTGCGATCTAATGAAAGGGCCCGTATGGGACTAGCGTATCTCCGAATCCACGCAACATAAAGACCCGGTTACAATTGATTTTGTTAGGGCAAATATTTTTCCGGCTTTACACGCGCGCACGCCGCACGTAACACTAGACTAGTCGTTAGAGGTTTCCAACAAAAGGATTGATTAGAAAATGTTTATTCGCCAGTAGTAAAGATGTAAACTTTAAAATTACTACTTTCTTATTGTTGTCAGTATGGTTTAAACATTGAACAAATGGATGTTGAAACAGCATTTTTAACCCGAAGGTTACAATAATGGTACTGATCAGGTTTATAAGTTGATGAAAGCTCTATATGGTATAAGGGTCCAAGGTCTTGGTATGTGTTGTTAAGCGTAATCACCTTATTATGCGATATGTAGTTCAATATTACATTTTTAAATGACGCGCGTGGAATGGTGAGGCTGAAATACTCCGATTCGGATTTATGCCATCTACGGACAATATTTATTGTAATGTGTTTTGTTTCTCCCCTCCTTCCCACTTCCTCTGGTGACCACGCTCTCACGAAAAACGGAGCACGGCTCTCTCTTGCCTTGGCGACACGAAACGGAGCGCACGCATGATACATATTAGTTAAAATATATTTGTAATTCTAAAATAAAAGTTTGCTTATCTTAAGCTATTATCCACGCTGGTGAATAAAACTCTAACAGTATGAATACTTTAATGAATTTATGAACAGTTTAGGTTTTGAGCGAAGTAAATATGACAATTGTTTGTATGTTAGAAGAAATGATAATAATACAGTTTATATATTACTATTCGTGGATGACTTACTGATATGCTGTAAAAACCAAAAAATTATTAACAATATCAAGTTAAAATTGTCAAATCTTTTTAGTATGAAAGATATGGGAAAAGTAAAAAGTTATATTGGTATAAATATTGATTATAACACTGAAAAGAATATTATGACTTTAGATCAAGAAAAATACATTGAATCTTTAGGAGAAAAATATAAGTTAGAAAATGCAAAGTTATATTATACATCCATGGAAATAAATTTGAAACTCAAACCTACAAGTAACGTTGATGATAGAATTAGATATAGAAACTTGATTGGCGAACTATTATATATAAGTACTGGAACCAGACCAAACATTGCTTATAGCGTAAATTACTTAAGGGGTAACACTACTTTATATTTGACCAAAAATTTAAAATTGACTTATACCAAAAATCTTGATACTGAAGTATTGGATTGTATGGTTGATGCTGATTGGCAGAAGATTGTAATGATAGAAAATCTAAACCAGGATATGTTTTAAAATTGTTTGATAACATAATTTACTGCAAGTCACACAAGCAAAATACTGTAGCGAAATCGTCAGTTTTGGCTGAATATATAGCCTTATCTGAAGCGACAACTGATGTAATTTTTGTACGAAACATGTTGAAAGATACCTTTAAAATTGAACTCACAGATCCAATAAAAATATATGAAGATAACTCTGGAACAATTGCGATTGCTAAATACGGAAATTTTTCCAAAAATTCAAAGCACAATATCACTATGTAAATGAGTACTCTGGTGAAGGTATTATTGACATAATTAAAGTTGAATCTCAAAATAATATAGCCGATAAACTGACTAAAAGTTTGAATAAAGCCAAGTTCATGAAATTCAGAGAAATGCTAAAAGTAATGTAATTGAAACAATAATATGTATTAATAATGTATGATAAAAATCAAATGGAAGGAGATGAGTTAAGTATGCAGTACATTTGCTTTTAACTTTGTATATGCGGCGACATCTCTACGCGAATGCAATAATAAATAACTCCGTATAAAACAAAAGAACACCAGAATGACGAAATCCTGTTAGAACCAGTCGCGCACGAATCGTGGTAGCGAAAACACTTATTGTCCATTCTTTTTCAATAAATTCTTCATTTACATTAATATATTTTGTGTCTTACTTTCATTTAATTAACAGGAAGTATATATCAATGAAACTATAGCCTTTGAAGATGTTAAAAAAAGGGTGTATAAATTAATGAAGGCATTATACGGTTTAAAAGAAAGTCCTAGAGATTGGTATGAGTGCTTTGATGAGTGTATGATAAAGCTAGGGTTTGAAAGAAGTAAAGTAGATCTCTGTTTGTATAAAAAAGGAGTAGGGAAAGAAATGATCTATTCACCAATTTATGTATTATGATTTATTAATTTGTAGTAAAAGTAAAAGAAAAATAAAAAGCGTTAGGAAACTCCTGTCAGGTAGATTTGAAATGTAAGATTTAGGCGAAATAAGAGAATATCTCGGTATTAATATAGAATATGATTACCACAAAAATGAAATATTGAGTCAAATAAAATATAGTGAGGAGTTAGCACACAAGTATAGAATACAAAACAGTAAATTATGTAGTACAGCCATGGAAACTAATCTAAAGATTAAAAAGGCTGAAATATGTGAGATAGACATTAAATGTAGGAACTTAATTGGTGCTTTATTATACAGGGTGTCCCACAATTATTGTAAGAGCCGAAAAGCGGTGGTAGGTGAGGCGATCCTGAACAACTTTTTCCTTTGCCAAAATATTGCTTGAGGCTCCATGTTCGAGTTATTAGCAAAAAACACTGACTAACGAAAACGCGCATGGACCGGGCGCGCGACAGCTTCGAGTATGACGGCGTCGGTATAACAGGAAGCTATTAGGTGAAAGTTAAATCAAATAACGAAATAAAAAGTTAAGAATAATATTAAGTTTTTCATTATTATTATCGGAGTCATCGAGGATAACGCAAAATTTGAATTTTTCGCCGAAAAGTGTAAAACCGATTAATTTTAGTGGTTCCGCGGAAAGTCCTCTCAAGACCGGTCGATCGTCGAAGTGAATTCGTAACCCGGGTTTAAATGTGCCTAACTTAATTAGATTGGGTTCTGCTTCTGTGTCAATCATTGGTACGGATTTTGTCCTGAGTTCCGGCGAATTAACTTTTATTTGCAGGATTAAGGTGCCGTCTTCGCAGACGTTTTTGACTCGGGTGATTCGATCACGATCGGTACCGTTTTTGAATTTTGTACCTCCCGTCTAGTGATTGCTGTGGCTGGAAGAGCTCACTCGTTTTCCGGATTTCGTGCTTGCTAGTTATAGCGACGCTTATAACACTCGCTAATGTCGTGTCCGGGTATACCACAATATTTGCAAAATCGCTCAGGACACGATGGTTGTGTTGGTTCCTGATATGTCGCATTACGGGAATAATGCGCGGAGTTTTCGCCATTCCGCAGTGGCAAGGGAGAAGAGGCTCGCTAATTATCGCAACGCGGAAGGCTTGCGGTTCTTCGGTGTTGGTTTTCACGCCATTCAGGCGTCCTATCTCGTCTTTCGAAGCTTGCCCTGAGGGTTCGGTACGTTCATACCTAATTTTGTCGATCTCTAATTATTTGAAGCTGGCTATTGCCTCGTTGAAGACGTGTTTTAGTGTATCAGCGGTCGCAATGTAGGATTGCGTCGCAGAGATCTTTTACACGGCTAATATTATAAAATCTAGACTGTACTCACCGTTTCGCATGTACGTGTTGGCCAGCTCTCCTCCGCGGTAGTGGTTCACGATTCGTCGTGGTCCGAAAACGTCCTTTAATCGGTTACACAGTTCCACGATAGTGTCTATTATCTCGTCTTCTACGGCAGCTGACGCGTGGCCGCGAAGCTGGGCAATAATTAACTTCACCAATGTTCGTTCGGTGTGCACTGAAATTAATTTGCGTGCCCTTTTGCACACCCGCGTAAAAGTCAGAAGTGATGGAGATACGTTGTCGAACGTCGGCACCATTTTCACTGCTTCATTGAGGGTATAGCTCAATAAATCCGCGCACGCTTCGCCAACAGGAAGTTCCATCCTGGAATTCGTCGACACAGGGGCCGATTTCATCGTTGTCACTGAATCCAGATTATTCTTTACGTTCTCTATGTTGGCCAGCATTGTCTCGTTCTCCCGGCGTGCGGTTGAGACGGAATGACTAACACAAAACTCTTCAACTACCGACGGGCAAGTCCACTGTGTCTCTGCACTGGCTTTCACGAATTCGAGGAGTTCTGCGTCCGGAATGTCACAATGATACTGCACTTTTACCGCACTGTTAGTGTCCAACACGACGTAATTTAACGAAAGTATCACCCGCGAGGCACTTTCACTATTGTTATCACTTCTGGTCCGAAAGTTTGTTCGAGAAACTCCCGTTCAATCACAGACGCCGCTTCCTTTTACCCTTTTATAAGAAAAGAAATACTTGCAAAGAAAATGATTGTACCGAAATAATGTAATCGGATTTAATGACTTATCGCCATGTCCGCAAGAAATGCTCGATCAGTAGCAAACAATTGCGCACGATTTCGCACACTTGCGGTTTTTAGCGCTTGGTCACAAAAGCCGACACTTGTAATACCGGGCTCGACAATATTCCTCGACAGTGTGAGACCACCTTCACAACAACTAGCGCAAATGATCTCGCAAAGTGTCAGAAAATTGTCAAACGTGCACAGAATGCGTTAATATTCTTTCTCTCAAGCAGCGAAATTCGCAATAACCAGCGCTCATCACCATTTGGGAAATTGAAGTATTAAAGTTCTGCTCTGAATCGTACGTATACTGGATCGCGGAGACGTCTGCTCTGTAGCTTGAAGCGCGACTGAATGAGCGAGCTCCAGCCGCCGCGCCACGCGCGTCACCACCCACGGCACGCGGTGCGGGTAGCGCTAGCGTGAGAGCCGGCGCGCTTATCTCGCAGCTGCGATTGAGTCGGCGGGCCGGAAGGCGCTACATCGCGCTCGGCGATAACTCTGGTATGCGGCATAGCGTGAGACTCTTTCATTCAACACGTGCAGTCCTACGATGCGTAATCTTCAACTTGGAATGTTAATACGGTTACCTCACCACGGTGCTGAGTCAATCCCATCGCTGTCACCAATTTGTTACGGCCCGGGGTGGTCAACTGAATAAAATGAACTATTTAGCACCACGTTAGCTGACCGTATAGTATGTTCCTCAGCTTTTTGGGGAGAAGTGTTCTGTCCTTTGCCTCGTACGCACTGGGACCCGTGGTGCATCACCGTTAATGATTCCTCTGAAGGGTAACTCGTTCTCTTTCGTCCTCTATGATGTGACTCGTGGTCTTCTCGTAGGTTATCACTAGATTACTACGTGACCGGTAAGTAGACTGCCTGGAGGTATGGAAAGGAGGGTGCTTTTATCTTGGATCGAAAACAAAGGAGATTAGACTGGAATGTTCGGGGTGATGAAATAGGATGTTATTCTGGAGTGTTTGGATCTGACGCAACAGGATGTTATGTCTTGATAGGAATGAAATCTTTTGAGAGTGTTTATGGTTAGTTAATCTGCAAGATGTTTATATCAGGTGCCTAGGGGATTGTCAGAGTATATTTGGATCAAGTGCCTGGAGTATGTCAATGTCTGTTCAATTTATCGCGTGTGACCGCAATATCGACTGACAATGAGTACAGTTAATCTCATCTACTATGGATACAATGTTCTTACTTGCTATGGTTATAATGTTCTTACCGACTATTGTAAGAATAGGATCTATATGTTGTTGGAAAAGAAGAAAAAAAAGAAATATAGAGTACAATGAAAATATCTTTTATCGCGGTACAATTCTATTTAATTTTCACTATCGCTCGCGCTGCTCTGCAGACTCTTGCTCATATTTTCATTCTATTGATTTTCGGCAGCTCGAATTTATTCTCTTTCCTCTCTCCCTCTCTCTCACTCTGTCTTATTCTTTTCCTTTCACTCTCTCTCTATGTATTGTAATCATTTTTTATATGAACATGATTATGTATCTTATATTTTGGACACCGTATGGTGAATGTAATGTATGAGCATGATTGTATATTCATTTTGTATATCGATTAGACATCGATGCGGTTGTTTTGGAGCGAACGCCAAGGTAGCAATCATTTAAGTTGGTTGCGAGGACTTTTGTTATAAATAAGAGTTCATGTATTTTCAAAATTATTAAAGCCTGATATTATTTTAAAAGTTAATTATTATTATTTTTCGTTTGCTTCTTATAGTTTTAGAAGTGGGATTAGTGACCTTAGTAATTTGTTGTTTCGTTCTTTTGAAATTTTGTATTACGATTATCGGTAATTTTCTTTTTCGTGTTTTTCGTCGACGGTTTTGGGTGGAATTTGTGTTAGAATTTTGTGTTAAATTATGAAGAAGATGACGACTGAATGCAGGAAAGATTTAAATGAATTTCCTGTTTTGCAACTTCGGGATATGTTACGGGAACGAGGCCTAAATATTAGTGGCAATAAAAGTGAGCTAGTTATTAGACTGCTGGAAGCTGATCCTTGTTTGGAACAGGATGTGATCATGCAAACGGAATCAAGTTTTGAAAACGCAAGAACTGATATATTGGAGGTAACAGATTTGTAAGCAAATATGAATTCCTGGTTGGACAGAGAAAGAGAACTGTTACGGAAAGAACGGGAGTTGTTGGAACGAGAAAGACAGTTGTTGCAGAGAGAATCTGCATCGCCGTTTAATGGGACTGTAAGCACACAAGTGACTACAAGTTTAAGAACAATTGCGGAAATGTTAAGGGAATTTAGTGGTGAATCCTATTTTGAAAACTGGAGACAACAATTGGAAGTTTTGCGTGAATGTTACCAATTAGATGATAACTCAGTCAAAATTTTGATAAATCTCCGATTGAAGGAAAAAGCTTTAAAATGGTGTCAATCAAAGCCAACTCATTTTTTAAAGTCTGCCACCCAATTACTAGAGGAGATGAAATGGGTTTTTGATCATCGACCAAGCAAGCTCGCGCTACGAAGAGAAATGGAAACTAGAATGTGGAATAAAAATGAGACGTTTTACGATTATTACGTGGAAAAAATCACTCTAGAAAATAGAATCAATGTAGATGCAGAAGAACTAGTGGATTTGTTAATTGATGGCATTCCAGATACACGTTTAAGAGATCAAGCGCGAATGAATTGTTACGAGAGTGCCGAAGAGTTATTACGAGCATTTAAGAAAATTGGGTTTGAAGAAAATAGTAGATTGGATCGGAAGAGTGTAGCGACTTCTCGACAGTCAACGAGAGATGAGATGACTAATAAAGAGTTTCGGTGCTACAATTGTAATACAGCAGGGCATTTGAAGAAGAATTGTCCGAAGCCACTGAGATCATGGGGATCATGTTATCGTTGTGGAAGTACTGAACATCGTGCGAATAACTATTCCTTGAATTCAACTTCAACATCCAGAACAGCGAAGACTTCAGAGACAACTACTATGCATCTTATTCAGCCAAGTTCACCTTGTGATGCGTTTGAAGTACCAATATCATGGGAAGTTAGTGGAAAACATGGTAACCAACAACAAAACGATATTATAGGAATGCTAGACTCAGGATCGCTGGTAAGCTTGATCAAAGAAAATTGATTAGAAAATGATTTTTATCAACATGATTTACCAAATGATTACGCTTTTCATGGTATTAATGGGTCACGTTTAGAAATTAAAGGCATTTTTGAATAAATGGTAAAAGTTAATGATTTTCCGGTTAAAATAAAATTCTTTGTTGTACCTAATTTTACGATGTCATTTGCTGCAATACTAGGATGCGATTACATTTTAAATACGAACGTAAATACTTCTTTAGGGACGGAATATAAAATCAAGAATGTAATTGTCGCGGATACTGAAACAGAAAATTTTGTTAATGAAATAATGAATATTGACATAACCGGTAAATTAGATTCTCCGTTGGATAATTTGAATATTAATCAAAATATATCAAAAGAAAACAAGTCGAAAATTCGGAACATTTTTGTGAGTCATTATCTAGATTCTAGAACCAGAACGACCCGTAGAACCAAAAGTAGATGCAGAAATTTTGCTATCAATTAAAGAGCATCAATCTTTTCATTTTTCTCCGCGTTGATTGTCGTATTCTGAAAAACAGGCAGTTCGGGAAATTTTGGACAACTTATTAGAGAAAAATGTTATTCGACCTAGTAACTCAGAATATGCGTCACCTATTGTATTAGTGAGAAAGAAAAATAATGAATATCGTATGTGTGTAGATTATAGAACACTTAACAAATTTCTGTTAAAAGATAATTATCCTTTACCTCTAATTGAGAATCAATTAGGTGTCTTAAATAAAAAGAAATATTTTACATTGTTGGACCTGAAAGATGACTTTTATCATATTCGTGTTGCGGAAAGTTCAATTAACTATACCTCATTTGTTACGCACTTGGGGCTATTTGAATATTTAAAAATGCCATTTGGTTTAGAAATTGCGCCAACACGTTTTCAGGTATTTGTTAATGAGGTGTTTAAACCTTTTATAATTACGGGTGATGTAGTTACTTATATGGATGATTTTCTGATTGCTACAGAAACGATTGAACAAGTTTGCAAGTTTTGTCGAAAGTTTTTAAATTACTCGTGGAAAATAAATTAGAATTAAGATTGGATAAATGTAAATTTATGTTCTGTGAAATTGAATATTTAGGATATTTTATTTCTGAGCAGGGAATTACTCCCACTAAACGGGGTGTTGAGGCCGTATTGAAATTTCCACTATCGAAAAATGTACATTATGTGCGCAGTTTCATTGGATTATGTTCTTACTTTCAGAAGTTTATCGAACACTTTTCAATATTAGCAAAACCTCTTTATGATCTTTTACGGAAAAATGCCGCGTTTAAATTCAAAACGATAGAATTAGAAATTTTTAAAGCAAAATTAGTACAGACTCCAATTTTGTCAACTTATGATCCCCGGGATGAGACTGAGCACTTATGCCAGTGCACTTGGATTTGGAGCTATTTTGATGCAAAAGAAGTCAGATATGAAAATGCATCCTATCTTTTATGTAAAAAAAAAACAACTGGAACAGAAAGTCGTTACGATGGTTTTGAATTAGAAACTTTAGCTATTGGATCGTTTATTTTGAAAGTAGTGTAAGTCCAGTTTTTAAAAAAAATGAGATATTACGTAATTTATACTTAATTTAGTGTAAACTTTTTATTTATAACTAGTTAGTATTTGATTTGTAAAAAGATACCCATGCTTTATCCAATTTAAAATTGGGCGGTAAAAAAATAGCGTAACCATTTATTATGACAATGGTGTAAGTCCAATTTCCATATACAGGTGGCAGGTGAGAAGCCTGTTGTTTTACATTTGTTTCATTTGACGTGTCGAAAGTTAGTGTTTTAGGTTACTTATTTTATTTTCCTCCTAAAATGAATAATTTGATATTAACATCAGATAGCGATATAGGTAAGGAGAAATAGAAAATACAATATTATTTTATAACAATATTATTTTATGATGATATTATTTTATAATATTTGAAAACATTTATTTCATTTAATTTTAAATAAATTCACACAGAAATAAAACCCATGAATATAAATAGAATAATCTTAGAAGCGGAGGATGAAGGTAATTCCGCTATAAAAAGCAAATCAAGGAAACGAAAAAATAGAAGAAGAATTATAGAGGTAGAGTCTTCATCAGATGAAGATATTGTTACTGAGATATTAGGTTCTGCAAAAGAAAATAAAGAAAAATACATGCAACGAATGAACAAAATTAAGCGAAATGCCGGAGAAGAGTACTATACAAAAAGAGGAAAATTCGTAGCAGTAAAATAATTTCAAATGAAAAATTGTAACTGCTCGAAGAAATGTATAGAACGAGTTAATGAATCAGAGCGTAAAGTAATTTTTGATAAGTTCTGGAATATAGGTGATTTTAATCAGCAAAATGTATTTCTCTACGATAATGTTCAACGTGAAATTGTAAATAGAAGAAGGCCAAGAAATTATTCGGGCACTTCGAGGGCATATACATACAAATTTTACCTGGTCACTTCCGACAGAAGCATTTTAGTATGTAAGAAATTTTTCATTGATACTTTTAAAATATCTACTGGACGAATTGATCGCGTCTTAAAAGCACGTGAGAATATTTCGAAAGACATGCGTGGAAAAATGGATGGCTCTTACAGAAGAACTAGTGAACTACTTACAAATACAGTGATAGAACACATAAAAAGCTTTCCAGCATTTGAAAGTCATTATACTCGATCCCAAAATCCAGAACGGATGTTTTTGAATCCTGAATTAAATATAAGAAAAATGTATAATTTGTACCTTGAAAAATGCAAAGAAAATAATTTGAGTTCAGTTAAAAAATGGATATACAGGAAAATCTTTAAACGACATTTCAAGTTACATTTCCATTTTCCACGTAAAGATACCTGTGCAAAATGCGATTTCTTGGACATGAAAATTAAGACCACAACGGATGACGAAGAAAAAGCGATTCTTGTACAAAGACATGATATTCACTTGAAAAATGCAGAACTAGCAAGAAAACCATTACAAGAAGATAAAATTCTGGCATCCGAAAATCCCAATAAATACTTTGCCTTTTCTTTTGATTTACAAAAAGCCTTACCCTACCCCAAACTATCTGTTTCAATCGCATATTATAAGCGAAATATGTACGTTTTAAACGAGGGATTTCACAATTTCCACGACAATAAAGTTAATATGTATGTGTGGGTCGAAACCACTGCTTCCAGGGGATCGCAAGAAGTAGCTTCTTACTGTTTAAGACATTTGCAAAATTTATTATCTCTGCTTCGGCATTAGAATGTGGAAGAGACAAAACTATATATACTAAATTCTCTAAATTTGGAAAAAACAGATCACCATTAATTTTTTTTTTTGCAAAATATTCTTCCATATATCATCAACTTTTAATTTAGCCAAAAGAATTTTCTCCGCGTCATTGAATACATAAGGCAACATTCTCCATTCATAGGCTAAAGCCGTAACATCAGAAATTTTAAAAAACATTGCTAAATTTTGTAGGTCTGGAAAGGTAAGCCTACTTTCCTCGCGTAACGCTATATTGGAATCTAAAAATTTAAACTCGCGAAAAACTATATTATTATAAGGTAATCGTTTTACCATTTCTTGTAACGCGGGCGTGTAAAATGATAAACACGTAGATTTAATTTCGGTAATGAATTCAGGAGATTCTAATTTTATATATGCTTCGCATAACGGACCAAGATATATTGAATTTATTGGTAAAAAATTATTTGAGTTAATTGTCTCTATGCAAATGCCTTCAATTACACGCGATTGTAAAAAATTAGATGCCATCTGTTTTATTAAAAGCTCACTAGTTTCAGCTAAATGATGAATTAAAATATTTCTACTTTGAAAAAGAGCATTAAATTCATTAAAAGTGCTTAAAGAATATCTCAAAAAAAGTAAATATGCTCTTATGCGGTTATCGTTTAAAATATTAAAAATTGTTGTCGCGGAATTACTGGGATTTTCTACAATTTCCAATTGAAAATAACATGTTAAGACTTCCCAATTATCGAGAAGTCTAACAACACATTTTTGTAATGCTAACCATCTAGTGTTTGATAATTTTAAAATTTTACGCGTTTCTACTTTATAATAGTTCTGAAATTCGCACAGGATGGCTGATCGTTTTGCACTGCTAGAAAAATATGCTGCAACTGCGTGTTTGAGAAACAAGCTTTACTCGCGATGAGTGCCGACGAATGGCAAATACAATTTAGTACAATGAGAGCCGGTACCTCTCTTCTAAGCCTAGTAACGAATGAATCTTTAACACCTACCATTACGGCAGCGTTATCGCAGGCTATTCCAACTATATTGGATATTGGAATATTTTTACGTTTAAAACAATTTTCAAAGGCAGAATACAATTTATCTGCAGAACAATTTGACGCATTTAAAGGTAATAGTTCAAATAATTGTGTAATACATTTTCCCGTTTCCGGCGATACATATTTCACTAAAATGCAAAGCAACTTATTGGCGATAGTTGTGCTTTCGTCTATTAAAATTGAAAATTTTAGATTTCGTAATTTTGCTACAAGTCTATCGGTTTCGCTTTTTCCGTAAACATTTTTTATAATTTGCACGCATTTTCTTCTAGACAGTTTAAAATCTTCAACCACCCGTGGATCAGAACAAATATCTTTTAACAACGGAACCATGTGCCTAATAATGTCAAAAGCTATATTATGTTCGGCAAAAAATGCAGCTAATTTTATTTCCGTTCTCTTAACTTTATTAATACAATCATTATCCTGAATAGTGAGCTTTTATAAAAAAGTGGATGGAATGATATTACGGCTTTTCTCAACACTTTTAATGTGCACCTTTGACTGGAAATGTCTTAACTAATTCTAATTTGCCACAAACAAGCCGTGCAGAGAGCTTTATCGTTACTTTCGTGTGGTCTTAACCAATCTTTAAAAATATCCATGCTTAACCTATTATTTTGAAATACTTTCCTTCTCGATTTTCGCTCCATTTCGTCAGCGCTGCTTCCTCTTGTGGGTGACATTATAAAACAAATAACGGAAACCACGTCACGTGATGAAGAATTAGCGAGCTTTTCCGCACATGCGTGAAAAATGCAGGATTGCATTTATTTGTTTATTTGATTGTTGGCTGGAAAGTAGCGAAAAAACAGCAGTTGCGCAATGAGACATATCAGGAAAAATATTAATAAGGTTTTAGTATTCTTTTATTGATTATGTCGATGTTTGTTGGTATTCTTTTATTGATTATGTCAAATACAGTATTTTATTTTTACATTATATATATTTTACTTATAGTTATTTTTGTACCCTTTTAATGAATTATATATTATATTATATAATTCACGATATATATCATATCGTTATAATATATGTAAAGAAAAAGTATTTTCTTTAATTTGGATTTTGTCGCGCTCCGCGTCGGTCGAGCGGTAATTGTATTACACATTAGGGATTTTTTTAAGTTTAGAAGGAGCCAAGCGTAAGAAGAAAGAAAATATAAGAGTTAGAAAAGAAAATAGTAAAAAAGGAAATGACAAATTATAAAATAAACTTTGATTGTCGTTTCTGTATTTTTAGAGCAACGCAGGAGTTTATTCTATCGTTAATTCTTTCAAAAGATAAAATATCTTATATATATGATACAGTGAACATTCGATATCTGCAAAAATGTCCTACACGATATGTGCAAAATTTTTATCCCCACCACTGGGGGGAAGACCCCTCTAGACGCCGGGAAGCTTGAGCGTCGAGAAGTGTAACGTGAGCCTGGTTATGTATATCCATGAGACAATATTAATGAAAATGTAAAACTTGCCTATTATTGACTTTTTTTACATAAAACTTTCACCAATATATTTGTGACATTTTCCTGATAAAAATGAGACCAAGCACGGTATAATTTAGACTACATTTACTGGTTTAATTGACAATAAAAGTTTTTAAAGCAGAGGAGGATAGCGAGTTAAAAAGAAAGAGACGCTGCGATCGTTCGCAGTCGGCAAATATCAAAAGCCTCTTCAATTGTTTACAATGTTAATGCGTTGCTAACTTTTTTATTTTTAATTAATGTTTCATACAACTTTCTCCATCATATCGTGACATTTTCCTGATTAAAATAAGACCAAACATGACGTAATTCGGTTCATATTTACTTGAAATAACTTATTCGAGTAAAGTCCTCGATGTAAGCGTAACGTTTGAAATTATAAATAAATATATTCCGAATTACGTCGTGTTTAGTCTTATTTTAATCAGAAAAATGTAAAAAATCTAATAGTAGAAGTTTCAGATGAAAAAAATAAAAAATAAAAAAGTTTTATAATTACATTAGGATTGTCCCACCGATATGTTATTGTTTCTTTACGTTTGGTATCCTTCACTCGCTGTCCTTTTCTACGTTCGGCAAAACATCAATCAATGTAGGACCTGTACGATATGTGCAACAGTTCAGACCCGAGAGATTTGCAGATATCGAATATTTACTGTATATATATATATATAATCTAACTTGTGATTTCTGCGGAATGTCAGTCGAATTCATATTAATAGTATTAGCAATTATTTTGTTAGGAAATATTTGTAATTGTTCGGGACGAACAAATTGTCAGGTATGGCCGAACTGTAATCATTTTTTATAAGAACATGATTATGTATCTTATATTTTGGACACCGTATGATGAATGTAATGTATAAGCATGATTGTATATCGATTTTGTATATCGATTAGGCATGGATGCGGTTGTTTTGGAGCGAGCGCCAAGATAGCAATCATTTAAGTTGGTTGCGAGGATTTTTGTTATTAATAAGAATTCATTCGTTATTGTGATTTCACCACTGACACATGTATTTTCAAAATTATTAAATCCTGATATTATTTTAAAAGTTAATTATTATTATTTTTCGTTTGCTTCTCACAGTATATATATATATATATATATATATATATATATGTAAGCCTATGCGTGGTGGGGGCTTGGCTTGGTCGCTTGTCGCTTGTCAGCACGCGCGTGAGAGTCAGAATGTAACAAGACCCCGAGCTGTTAGCATTAATGTTATTGTATTGATGTATACAAAGGTTTGCTTTCGGCAATTGTATTTGATTCAGGTTAGTTTTAAGCTTACTTGTTTACTATGGTATTTCTGGACTTCGCTAATTTGTACATATTGTTAATATTACAGTTGATTACTGCATCATATATTTGTTGATCCTTACCTCAAACTTCGCTCCTTTTAAGCTCTGTAAATTGTAACTTACATGTATATGTATAAGCACCACGTGTGTGTGCGCATGTATAGCCGAACAAAGAGCCGAACGCAACTCGGGCGTTTCCGACGGTACTCGGAAATACATTGTGAATGCGTACCACGCGGACAAACAGTCTCGTGTTTGCCGTTGCAGAAGTAACATTACTGTTAAGTCTTAAAATACATTTTCTAGTAAGAGGATTAGACCTCAGTCAAATTTCTGGCAATACAATAGCTTAACGTATTTTTCGGTTCTTTAGAAACTTTTGCCATTTACGATCTATAGTTGTTTAGTCGTAGCAGAAATAGGACCCAAGGAGTCATTACATTCTAGCGAGTTTTTTCTTGATTTATTGTAGGTCACATCTGGTGTCAGAACCCTTAGCCTTAGCCGTAGAGTCTTTTGTTTGCAGTTTCCATTCATGTCGAGGTACTCCTTCGGTTTATTACTCGCTACGGTCAATTTGGAAAAACCCAAACCACTTCATACGTCACGGATTTTTTACCATCTCCACTTTATCTTAGCTAGCCAATAGGAAATTAGAAAAGTGTTTTCCCTTTCCTATATACAAAAATTGTACGCCCACTCCGAGCTTTCATAAAATGTAACTTGTCTTCGAAGAGACACTCTCGATTCAAGAATCAAACGGTTACCATTGCAAATAAAATCTAGTCACCCGAAGTCACATACAATTTCTGTAGATACAGTCCACTTAGTTACTTAGTTCTACGCGTTGTTTAATCGTCACTAATACTGCTGACGCTGCATCGCACATACAATTACTGTGTAATAAAATCTATTGTCTACTTGAGTTTATATTCTTTCTCACACAACTTACTGGTCTAACACATAGTTCTAAGTTGGCATTAATGTAATATTAGCGAGTCTTTTGTTTTTTGCGCGGGACGCACCAGAGTCTTGATGGTGGCGTGGCCGAGTGCACACGTGCATTATTAAACATATATTCATACCATACAACAACTGTTTATTCATCGAAAACCCAACAATAACGACTTATGGCAATACGTCGATGATACTGAAATAAAACGCGCGCAAAATCTTGCGGAATGGATGAGGAAAGATGGAAAGGCTCTGGCATTAATAAATTTGAGTGTTACACATGGCCAGCTACTTCATAAAAGGCAAGTACGTCACAGGAAGCGTGGCACAAATTAAAAATTATCTTTGAATCACGTGGATCAGCGAGAAAAGCGGCACTCTGTAAAGAACTCCTACGAATGGAAAGAAAACCAGGTACAACGATCACACAATATTTAAATGAATTTTCTGAAAAAGCCGATCAAGTCAAGGAAGGCGGCATAGAAATTTCGGACGAATTATTGTCAGTAATGTTGCTAATCTCGTTACCGAGTGACTTAAAAAATTTCAGTATCGTGATCGAATCGCGAGACGATATACCGACGCTTGATAATCTCAAAGCAAAAATAAAGGAAGAAGAAGCTAGGCAGAACGAGTGTGATGCGAAGTCAGGTGAGAGTGAAAACAAAAGTAATGCGTTATACATAAAAGACAACTTCGATCGAAACAGACATACGCGAGTGCATGCGAAAGATAATAAAACGAAACCGCGAAAGTTCAATGGTAATTGTTTCAATTGAGGAAAACATAGACATAAAAACAATGAATGTAGATCAAAGCCACATGTGAAACGAGAAAATTCTTATCAATTATACGAAGCAATGACTGCCACTCCGTGTAACACAGAATCGGTTAAAAAGTCAACAGTGTAGTGTCTTGATAGCGGCGCGACGAGGCATATGTGTAACGAACGAAGTAAATTTGAAAATGTAAACAATAACGAACAATGCACGGTGTATACAGCTGCTGATCATTATTTAGAATCAATCGATATGGGTAACGTAATTTTGAATGCGAAAAAATAGATTTTCGTCGAAACCTGTTAAATTAGAAAATGTGTTGCATGTGCTATTAGTTTTACGTAATAACCTTTTGTCGGTCACCACAAACAGCGGTTATACGGTAACTTTCGAAAAAGATCACGCGACGATTAGAAATAAAAATAATGTAAATGTTTTGACAGCCACAAAACATAATCAGTTATATATTGTACACGAAAAAGATGAAGGTGCTATGCATAAGATGGCATGCAAGGTACGGCCATATTACTTTTCATGATCTCAAAAAAATGAAAGTCAGTAAGAACGGGTCACGTGCAGATAGAGGAGTCAAGCTGAAAGTATACCGTGTTTATAATTCCCGATGGGCATTACGAGTTTCTCAGAGTACCATTTGGACTCTATAACTCACCCTTGATCTTTCAAAAGTTTATTAACGCTGTATTCCAAGATCTTATTCAAAAGCATGTGCTATTGGCTTACATCGATGATCTGATAGTACCTTCAGTCGATTTTGAAACAGGATTGAAAAATCTTGCGCGAGTATTAGAAGTTGCTAGTCGAAGCGGTTTGATCATCAATTGGAAAAAGTGCAGTTTACTACAAACGAAAGTAGAATTGTAAGCATTATTTTAGGCATTATTGCGTCAATGTACAGATCGCCTTTTGTCTAATACACGAGGAACGGACGACCGGGAGTCGGTCGTCAGTCGTTAACAGATCATTATTGAATAAACACGTTTTACACCGATCTCTGTATATTTTCATAAGCCATCCTTACAGAATATTTAGGTCGCGTTGTCGAAAACGGATGCGTTAAGCCAACAGAGCGAAAAACGGAAGCTGTAAAGAATTTTCCCATACCCGCGAGCATGCGACAGGTTCAATCTTTTCTCGGGTTGACAGGGTATTTCAGGAAGTTTATGCCAGGATATTCGATAATCGCGCGATCACTGCTGAATTTTCTGAAGGCCGATACGAAGTTCAGATTCGATACAAAAGAGAAAGACGCGTTCGATCGATTGAAGCTCATGTTAGTCAACAAGCCGGTATTAAATCTTTACAAAGCTGGGGCCGAAACAGAATTGCATACCGATGCATCGATACACGGGTTCAGCGATTTTGCTGCAACATGGTAACGACGATGGTAGGTTGCATCCGATATATTACGCGAGCGGAAAGACGATCATCGCCGAAGAAAATTATACGAGCTACGAGCTCGAGGTTCTCGCGATAGTCAGGGCGTTGAAAAAGTTTAGGGTTTATTTGCTCGGCATTGCTTTTAAGATCGTTACAGATTGTCGCGCGTTTACTTTGACCATGGCGAAAAGGGACTTATGCGTACGCGTGGCGCGATGGGTGCTTCTGCTCGAGGAATTTAATTATGAAATCGAACATCGCCCAGGAAAGAGCATGCCCCACGTCGACGCTTTGAGACGGAACCCGCTGCTGACGTGTCTGCTTATCGATGAAAGCGATGCAAGTCTTACAATTCGACTCAAGAAAGCACAACGCGACGATGACGAAACGAGAAAGATGATTCAACGAATGGAAGAGAAGGAGATCGAAGGGTATATTATGAGAAGCGGACTATTGTTCAAAGAAGTGGACGACGATTATTGTTTGGTAGTTCCGAAGACTATGCATTCCCAAGTCATACGAAGAGCCCACGAAGGAGGACATTTTTCAGTCGCGAAAACAAAAGCCATAGTCAAACGAGATTATTACATACTCAACCTGCAAGCGAAGACAGAAAAGATTGTTCACAATTGTATAAGTTGTATTTTAACCGAGAAAAAATAAGGAAAACAAGAAGGATTCCTGTTTACTATCGATAAGGACGAGATTCCACTGGACACCTTACACATTGATCGTTTGGGTCCGCTGGCCACGACGAAGAAGAGCTATAAGCATATATTCGTGGTTGTCGATGGTTTCAGTAAGTTCACGTGGCTGTATACAACTATGTCGACAGGCACCGCTGAAATACTGGACCGCCTGAAGAAACGAGCTGCTGTTTTCGGAAATCCACGTAGAATAATCTCCGATCGGGGTACGGGATTTACATCTAGCGATTTCAAGGAACATTGTCAACGCGAGGGAATCCAACATATTTTGACGACGACCGACATGGGAGTCACGGCGCTTTACATTATTTGTAAAAACCCGATCCCGCTTTAGGGAACAAAGAACGAGACGATATTATATTTGCACAAGTTAGGGGACGACGTTCAATTGCAAGTAAGACGCGCTCCGGCGAGCATACTGTACAAGCCGTTTAATTGAATAAAGTTAATTTGCTTTTACTCTAACCTCGCTCAATGATCCTTTTTCATTAGTGGGGAAATCCATCCCTGTATGTCATACAAACCTCCCACATTACCTCCCTAGTCATAGTACACTTCCCGAAACGCTCCTTTCTTTTCCACCTCCACAGCCACCATTCAAAGCAAGTTCCCAAAATTCATAAATAGCCCTACCTTTCTGTCCTACAGGGAGTCTAAGGTTTTCCGAACACATTAACCGTTATAGTTGTTGTTAGATTTATTTAACAGAAACTAAGTGTTTTCTTCTTTAAAAATGATCGGTTCATAAACTTTCTCTAACGTTGAAGGTTCGAGTTAAGAGGATACAGCTGTGCTCCTTAGCTGTTTATTTTAACTATAGGACCCATAGGGTCTATAGATTCGTAACAAATTTTTCTTCGACGACTTTCCTTATTCTTAAGGGGGCAATACCTTTAGATAGATGAAAATAAGCTGATATTTGTGAATTTTTTTGTATAGGATATCTTTGTCTTGTATTTTCGAAATTTCAGGTACAATTTATTATAATTATTGCCTATTACAACATATTTTCTTTTTTTAAAAATATTTAAAAATGGCGGAATTATGATAATCTTTCCTGGAAGTGTTTCGGCGCGTCTCGTGAAACGGCGTGACTTCTAGCTTTAGTTACATTGGTCTGAAACAAGTTTGCAAACGATGTTTCGATTATTAACATTCACAGTTAGTAGATGAACCTAAGAAATGTGAAAAATATGGAAAATTGAAGAGATGGCGCGCTTTTAAAGAAAAACTTTGAATTTTACTGAAAATTTTCGCAATATTTTGCAATAAAAAAGGACTTTAATGTTAAATTTATTTCGTACATTTAGGTTCATATGTTAGATGGTAATGTCATGGATATGTGCAAAAAATTTGATCGCGATTGATAAACTAGTTTTTGAGTTATCCGTCACGCCAATTTTAAAAATGTAGTTTTGAGAAAAATGCGTTTAAAGTTTCGATAAGTAAAACCTGAATAATTTCAATGATTTACCAACTAATCTGCGATTCCTGCGCCATATAATAATCCTTCGGCTTATTCGTAAACTTGATTTTTCTCCATAAGCTCATTCTCCGTAAAAATACAAAATTTCAAACACAGCAATGGCATGATAATAACAAATCTGCTACATAGCCCTCCGCACCGAGCGCGTGAATATCTGCGGCGCGATACCAGACATAAGTCACGATAATCGGCCATAACATCAAAAGGACTCCGTATTACGCTTTAAAATTTTGAGACTATATTTTTGAGATGTTGCACTAACATTTTACAGAAAAAAAAAATTTTGCAATTTTTTAAGATTGTAAAGGTATTGCCCCCCTTAAGGTTCTCTTTGAACAGAAAAGACGTGCCTTTCCGTGTTTCACGATTTGAATTAAAGTTTTTTTTAAATACAATTCAGTATATTATTTTATTTCACTGCTTATTTCCCATAGGTTATGGGCACACTTCAGTTGTGTGCTACCTGTGTTAGTGTGAAATAGAATAATGAGAACAATAAGACTATAAAAAAAATAAAACTATAACTTTCGTGTTTTATATTTTTCGTGTGTGTATGACTAGTACAATATTAATATAACTTTAGTATATAGTTTAAATTAATATCAAAGACAATAGAAGTTTTCAATGTGAAAAGAAACATTAAACTATTTGATAACGAAAAATATACTGTGTGGAAATTTAGAATTCGTGCCTTATTAACAGAACTGAATCTAATAAAAGTAATGGACGAAGAAATTCCGGATAAGTTGAGCGAAGAGTGGTGTAAAGCCGATAAAACTGCTAAAAATATTATTATAGAATATTTAGCAGATTCTCTACTCGGTTTTGTGCAAACTGAAGACAGTGCCAAACAAGTGTTTAAAAATTCAGACACTATATATGAGCGGAAAAGTGTCGCTACGCAGTTAAGGAAACAGTTATTGATAGCGGTTTGCGTCGATTCGAATAGCGCGCCGCTCGAAGGATCGCGAACATTCTATTAGACTCGCAATTTCCGTCGCGTACCTCACGGCGGAAATCGCGAGATCGGTACTTTCGCTTACCTAGTGGTCGCGACACAGACGCGTCGAACTCGTCACAATGGTTATGGGCCCAGACACATAATAACGAGTAAATTAAAGAACGTGTTAAATTATAAGAGCACGTGGTGCCGAAGGTGCGCGCATTGTTAGTGATAGTGAAAAGCAAAGCCTACAAGATACAATTGAAATGTCCGGCGAAACAGAAGGTGATCTCAAAGTTACAAACTCTCCGATAATAATTATCAGACATGGAAAACTGAGATATCCTGGTACCTCGGAGGAAAAGGGTTGCTGGACCACGTGTTGACCGAGTTAAAACTACCACAGAATCCCACGAATGAAGAGGTAAGAGCACATCAGATAAACGAAAATAAAGCGTTTGCTGCGATCGGATTAAATATAGAGGCCGATCAGGAAATACATAACGAAGATTGCGCGACCGCACACGAAGCGTGGGAGGCACTAAAACAAGTGCATCAACCAAAGTCGCGTGTCCGAATTTTGCATTTGAAAAAAGAGTTTTACCATACGAAAATGCGAGATAATGAAAACATGTCAAGTTACATGTCTAGAGTAAAAGTCGGCGCTAGAGATCTGAGGGAAGCCGGTGCGGAAGTAAAGGACGAAGATGTTGCGTACGTAATGCTGGCAGGACTTCCAGACAGTTACGACAATCTTAATATGTCCTTAGCTTGTCTGACCGACGACAAATTTACATCGATCGAGATCAAGAGAGTTCTACTAGAAGAATATGAAAGGAGAATGTCTCGATCAGATGCCACGGCCGAACATATCAACGAGGCGCTGCACGTGAGTAAAAAGGTCCAAAACAAAAGAGAAACTAATGTAACAAACGATAGTCCTAGACAAGCACCCACATGTTTTAATTGTAAAAGAGTTGGTCACATTGCTAACAATTGCCGAGCTAGTCTGATCTATATTGCATCTTACTTACTTCTGTAAGTAAGAGGAAAACCAAAGATGCAATATAGATCAGACAGGAGAGATAGAGATGACGTATTCCTGGTAAGTCTGAACACAATAAGTTTAGAGGACTCTTGGCTATTAGACAGCGGATGCACGCATCATGTTTGTAGAAGAAGGGATTGGTTCATGAGCTTCAAATCAATAAATCACGAAGTCGTAAATACCGCGGGTGACCCTCACAAACAAGGGGGAATAACACTGAAAGCCGAGGGAATAGGAAACATAAAACTAAAAATGACTATCGGAAATATTAAAAGAATTATAGAGTTGCAGGATGTCTACTACGTACCAAATATCAGAAGGAATCTGATGTCTGTATCTAGAATCGAACAGAGAGGAAAGGAGCTCTTAATAAAGCATGGAACGGCAAAGAGCAGGAGTATCAGGACGAACGAAATCATGTGCGTTGCCTATAGAAGAAATGATTTATACGTAGTAGATGCTGAGGTTTGTATGGAAAGAGGCCCAATGGAACTATACGCAACCAATGTGGAAACCGATCAGTTATGGCATCAACGATTCTGTCACGTGAGTACTGACACGATAAAGCAAATGATCAGAAATGAAAGCGTCACGGATTTAAACACCAAGGCAAACAAGTACACTTGCGATGCGTGTAATGTTGGAAAAGCTACCAAGATTCCTTGCAAAAGAATAAATAGAAGGCAATCAAAGGAAATCGGTGAATTCCACTCGGATGTGTGTGGACCCATGCCGAAGAATTCCACTGGCGGGAACAGATACGTTATACCCTTTGCAGACGATTTCTCTCGATACACCAACATCGCATGTGTAAAGACTAAGGATGAAGTCAAGAAGTGCATACAAGAATACATCGCACGAATGGAGCGCAACACCGGAAAAAAGATTAAGAGGTTCCGGACTGATAACGGATTAGAATATTGTAATAAAGAATTGAACGCATTTTTCAGAGCCTTGGGCATCAAGCACGAGCACTCCGGTTTTTGAAAATTTCATTTCCGAGTTATCAGCAGAGGGTGCAAAATTGGAAGAAATCGACAAAGTCTCACACCTGTTATTGACACTACCTTCTTGTTATGATGGCAGAATAACGGCAATTGAAACTTTGTCGGAAGATAATTTAACGTTGGCATTCGTAAAAACAAGATTGTTAGATCACGAAGTGAAATTAAATAGTGAAAACCATGACACGGGTTTGAAAGTACTCCAGGCTACAAAAGGACAAATATCAAAAAGGCACAGTTTTGAAATATACAAAAATTCAAAGAAACAATGTAAAGTTCAAAATACACCTTGGTCTCTAAAAAATAAAAATTCATTACGAATAATCAAGTGTCACCAATGTGGAAGAAAAGGTCATCTAAAGAAAGACTGTTCTTATTATAAGAGAGCACAAAAAATTCTACACAAATGATCAAAATAAAACTGCTCAGACAACACAAGTGATAAAAGCGCCTGCTTCCAAAGAGTCACAAGCAAGTACTTCAAGTTTTGCGTTTATGACCGGAAATTATTCGAGTGAAGCAATAAAGGACAACAAAATAGTTTTCCTCCTCGATTCTGGTGCATCTGACCATCTAATTAACCGTGAAGATTTAGCGAAGAATTTCGCTGTATTGGACAAGCCAATCAAAATTTCCGTGGCGATAAACGGAACATATATTGAAGCGGTCAAGAAGGGCTCGATGGAGGTCACAGCCAACATGGGTATTCAAGGATCCATTGAGGACGTTTATTACTGTCCGGATGTCCCGTATAATTTGCTGTCCGTTCGGAAAATCCAACAGGCCGGGGTGACTGTTACCTTCGACACTACAGGAGTAAAGATAAGTTAAAGTGGTAAAATAATTATGTCATGTAAGTCACTGAATAATTTATCGAGCATTGAATTTGTAGTTCAAACAAATATGATACATTCCGTTGCTAACATAAATATTTGTAATAAAGATGATTATGATTTATGGCATGAACGATTAGACCGTATTGGAAAATATAAATTTCTAGAATTAAAGAATAAAGAAATGTTTGAAGATGTAAAACAAATAGAAAAAGTAAATGTAAATAATAAATTGTGCGAAGCTTGTATAAATGGCAAACAAACTTGATTACCATTCAGAAGGGCAAAAGACAAGAGTTATGTAAAAAGACCATTATTTAATATACATTCAGACGTTTGCGGCCCTATCACTCCTTCCACAATAGATAATAAAAATTATTTTGTTCTTTTTGTTGACGAAATCACTCATTATTATGTTACATATCTCATTGCACATAAATACGATGTATTTTCAATTTTTCGAGATTATGTTGCAAAGAGTGAAGCTCATTCTAATTTAAAGATTGTAAATTTGTATTGTGACAATGGAAGAGAGTATTTGTCAAACGAGATGAAGGAATATTGTGTTGAAAAAGGTATTAGTTACCACTTAACGGTTCCACGTACTCCACAGTTAAATGGTGTGTCAGAACCTATCGTAAGGACAATAACTAAGAAGGCTCGTGTGATGGTAGCCGGGGGAAATTTAGAAAAGTTTTTTTGGGGTGAAGCTATCCTTACTGCTACGTTCCTAATTAATTTAACTCCAACTAAGGCTATGAAGCAGCCAAAAGCACCATATGACTTGTGGCATAATAAAAGGCCTCAATTGAAATATCTGAAAATTTTCGGTTCGACAGTTTATGTCCATAATAAAACTAGACAATCGCAATTTGAAGAGAAATCTTGGAAAGGTATTCTAGTTGGATATGAACCGAATGGTTACAAAGTGTGGGATGTGGAAAGTGGTAAGTTTGTTGTAGTCAGAGACGTAATTGTTGATGAGACAAATTTTTTGTTATCTAGACCTGTTATAGTACAGCCTGAAGGGGTTAATTCTGAAAACTCCCGTAACCAAAATTGATTTCATATCTAGGCATGTAGTGGTACAGCGTGAAACTGATTCATCTGACATGCAGTCAAAATCAGTAGAGTCTCATAAATCTGATAGTAAGAAATCAGATATAAATAAAAATACCGAATTAAGTCATGGTCTTAATAAATCTGTAGTTGAAACAGATATACAAATACCTTCATCTAGTAATACTCGTAACAAAAGACAAATATCTCCTGAGCCAAGAAGAAGTGATAGAATTAAGCAACGACCACCTATTTCTTACAATGAGATCGATGAGCGAAGTGATTATATCGTGTATGCTCAATCTCTTGTTTGTAAAATTCCTACTTCGTATCGGGAAATTAAAAATAGGGACGATAGAGTTCAATGGGAACAGGCAATTAAAGATGAGATTAATTCTCTTTTAATTAATAATACCTGGACCTTAGTGTCAAAGCCAGAAAATAAAAATATTGTAGACTATAAATGGGTATTTGCTATTAAAAATGATGAGTTTGGAAACCCATTAAAATATAAAGCTCGCCTTGTTGCTAGAGGTTTCAGTCAGCAATATCTAATAGATTATAATGAAACGTTTGCACCAGTTGCAAAAATATCAAGTTTCCGATTTATACTGGCATTTTCAAATCAGTTTATTTTATTGGTTCATCATATGGATGTAAAAACTGCTCTTCTGAATGGTATATTGAAAGAGGAAATATACATGAAAGTTCCTGAAGGAGTTGAAACGAAACAAAATCAAGTTTGTAAATTAAATAAAGCCATATATGGATTAAAACAAGCAGCAAGATGTTGGTTTGAAATTTTTGAACAAACTCTTAAAAGTATAGGTTTTAAAAATTCCTCTGTAGATAGATGTATATATATATTAGACAAAGGGAATGTGTCAAGAAATATATACGTGGTACTTTATGTAGATGACCTTGTGATTGCTACTGCTAATATTGAAGAAATAAATAGTTTCAAAAATTATCTAATGAGTAAATTTAGTATGGTAGATTTAAAAGATATAAAATTATTTTTCGGAATAAAAATAGAAAGAAGTGAAAATTAAATAACAATGAATCAAAGTGCATATATTCAAACAATTTTAAATAAATTTAATATGTCAGAATGTAAATCTGTGAGTACACCTATGGAAAACAAATTAGATTACATAGCTTTAGACTCCGATGAGAAAATCGATGCTCCTTTGTCGAAATCTCATAGGATGTTTGATGTATGTAATGTTATGTACTAGACCTGATTTGTGTGTGTCCGTTAATATTTTAAGTTGTTATTTAAATAAAAATAATAAAGCACTATGGACCTGTCTAAAAACAATATTAAGATATCTTAAAGGTTCCATTGATATAAAATTAACTTTTGTTCGAGGTAATTATAATGATATTTTGCAGGGTTATGTAGATTCAGATTGGGGTGGAAACGACAAAAATAATAGAAAAAGAACAACAGGTTATCTGTTTAAATTGTTTGAACGTTGTACGATTTCTTGGAATACAAAAAGGCAAGCATCAGTAGCAGCTTCATCTACAGAAGCTGAATACATGGCGTTTTTTGAAGCTGTTAGAGAAGCATAATGGTTAAGATCTTTAGCAGCTAGTATTAATTTAAATATTGTAAACCGAATAATAATTTACGAAGATAATAATAGTTGTATTAGCATAGCAAATAATCCGATTGATCATAAAAGGTCAAAACATATCGACATCAAGTATCATTTCTCAAGGGAACAGATTGAGAAAAATAAAATAAAACAGAAATATATACCTACAGGTAATCAGTTGGCTGATTAAGATTCTCCTTGAACAGAAAAGACGTACCTTTCCGTGTTTCACGATTTGAATTAAAGTTTCTTTTTAAATACAATTCAGTATATTATTTTATTTCACCGCCTATTTCCTATAGAATGATTTTAACATAAAAATGATAGTCTAATAATATTTTAATTCCAAATATATTCTCTGTCCTTTTCTACTTGTTGCACGCGCATCCTACAGGGGCCTAGTGATGAAGCGCGCGATCTTTGTTTAAAATATTACGTACGATTTTTAATTTCTTTAGACTGATAAAGGAATACATTAATTCGACCATTAATCATTTATTTTAATTTTTAATTAATCAATTCCATATGTTTTGATATATAAATAATAATAATTTAATAATTTAAATAATTTGTGTTTTATCGACTGATTAAATAATGCATATGGTAATTGTTTTGTCTTATGACGCGGTCGGTAAAAGGAAAATACGGTCCATAAGGAAAAATAATGAATTTACAATAAAGAAACAAAATATACATCTAGATTCTTCGCGGATGAATCTTCCGGGATGTTACAAACGCGTAAACAGTGAGACCGGCTGCAGCGCTCCCGTCGACCACGTAACGGAAGTTCTCGCGGCTCTCGAACTTGGACGCCTCAATGGAAAAGAACAAGAACATGTCAAAACGTTGATAGGGCAATATCACGATTTTTTTCACCTCCCAGGCGAGCGACTTGGGAAGACCTCTCTGGTAGAACATGAGATCCCCACGACGAACAACATCCCGGTACATGTAAAACAATATCGAAACTCTCCAATCCACCGGGAGGAAATCGACAAACAAATGTCGAAACTACTCGCCGATGGCATCGTGTCACTTTCAACATCAAAGATGGAAAATCGTGATCGATTACCGCGCGCTAAATGAGATATCCATCCCTGACGTCTACCCTCTACCAAACATTGTGGACATTCTCAATTAACTTGAAAGTGCGAAATACTTCAATCTGTTCGACCTCGCTGACGGTTTCCACCAAATCGGTATGAACCCCAAGACGCCCCAAATACGGCATTTTTAACACCCTTTGGGCATTAACAGTTCAACCGAATGCCCTTTGGACTCCGAAACTCTCCCGCAACCTTCCAAAGACTCATGGACATGGCATTACACGGCCTACAAGGGATAGAGCTCTTCATGTATATTGATGACATCGTACTATATGCAAGTCCGCTAGAAGAACACGCGGTCAAATTCCGACGTTTAGGCGAACGACTACGAGTAACAAACCTCAAGCTTCAATCCACGAAATGCAATTTCCTGCGGCGGAAAGTAGCCTATCTAGGTCATATGATAAGTGAATATGGGGTTAAACCCTGCGCCAACAAGGTCTAGGCCGTCCAGGAATTTCCTTGTGTAAGAGAACACTGTATATATAGTAATATCTATAGTAATATTATGGCGTGACCGAAGAGACGATCGGCATTTGTTGCCGACGTTGGCCGTTACGGCATAACGGACAAAAAACACACAGTCGCTAAAAACCTGTCGTGACACGCAGGTTCTCTGCGTGATTTTTCTTTTGAAATATATACATATTAGAGTACAATCTATTACGAGCCTCTAATTTTCTTTCAGTCATCCTGATTCAGAACCTTACACTTGCCCGAAATCAACTTCGAACTTCAGTCAAACCAGTTGTTTTATTTTTCGTGGTATTGCAAGTTCTTTTAACATACACAGTTCCTAATCGTCATGAGTTAATATGGGCAAAACCTGGAGAAGCGGTCGAAAGTATCACCTACGAAAAATCTTAAACGATTTCTTAAACCACGCAGCACGGGCAGATTCTTTAATTGGTGTACCTGAACGTCCACGCATCCTGAGGGAGATTTCTCTTGAGGACGTGGGTGTGTGTGGATGAAAAAATCAGTATTTAACAGTCACTCAACAACAAATATATTTTAACAAACAACAACGATCAAATAACAAGATAACACGAGTGTCAGTGATTCCGCGGATGCAAACGTGACGGTGCTAAAATAACGAATGCCTCGAGCGGCGCGATGAGCAGAGTTTTTATGTGCTTTTCGAGTAGAGATGGAAATAGGAAAAGAAAAGGAAAAGTACAGAGTGGAAAGTTGAAGGGGTGATAGAGAAAGTCAACGGAGAAACTTAGGCCCGCACAAGTCTGGCTGTCAATTGTGCAATCTGACATTGACCAGACTTGCACGAGACCCTGGGAAAACTGAAGATTGCAGAATAGGCAGGAAGTGCTTAGAAATACTCAGGCTAAAAGAGAAAGCTAGAAAAGTTTAGAAGAAAGATAAATTAGGAACAACGTAGTGGCGGGTAACGCCGCACTCTAACCGACATAAAAGTAATTACTGTTACACCGCCGACATCGGTACGCGCAACACAGACTACCGATGTGACGTCGGCCCACCGACGTTTATATTAGATTTAAGAGGGATATGTAACCATAGAACGTAAAGGCATATAATCGTAGCACGTAAGACATTATATTCATCCTATAATCACAACATGTAACGTTTAGAATTAAGACATATTATATCCAGCGTAACCGTAGATTGGAAGACCATAGCAGATAAGGTTGTATAGACAAACGCTCGACATTCCTTTCCCAAACGATAACTCTTTCTCCGAATCAAATCCATATAAACATCCCTTCAAATATCACCATAAGCATCCTCCCAGATAAACCACTCCAAACATCCTGTCTTAATCAACATTCCATAGATATTCGGTCATAAACATCCTCCGGTCACTTTCCATAAACACCATACAGATCAGTTACGTATAAACACCCATCGATATCTAACCATAACATCCTCTTGCATCGTTACCCATAAACACATTCCACCCTTAGCGATACCTAACCATAACATCCTCTTGCATCAGATCCGAATATTCCAGAACAAATCCCCTTTGTTCCCAATCACTATAAAAACCCCCTTTCCATATCGCAACCACACAGTCTGCTTACTGGTTACCTCGAAGACAGGTAATCCTGCTCCAGAACCGTCCATTCGCAATCCAGAATACATCTCAGTTCAACAAAGAAATCTGATCAACTTAGGTTGATCCTCGAGGATCGTAATCGGCTTTCCTTTACTTCACTTCCCGTCGAGTGAGTAGAATAGGGAAATATTATATTAATCAGACATTGTATTAATCATCAGTATTCAAGAATATATATTCATATATATAAATTCCTGTGTGACATCTATATCGATATACCGGCACGTCTCGATTCATCCCAACGATCTGCCAAGTACTTGTGATAATTGCACGAAGATAGCTGTAAGCTACGGAAAAGAAATAGGAATAATCGAAGACTCTACATCGGCGAACCATCACGGACCCAGGGCGACGAAGTACGCGAAAAGCTACGCTAACCCGAAAGCTGAGAAATCCAGTATGAACAGCTAGCGCGGTGAACGAAATAATTATATTATTTCGTTGGACACCCCTGGCCGTAACAGAATTGGTGACAGCGGTGGGATCCGCTCAGCACCGTGGTGAGATTGCCGTCTACTTGACATTCCGCAAACACAGATTACGCAGCGTGAGAAGATACGAGTCGAGCAGGGAGGTCTCACGCTACGCCGCATACCAGAGTCACCCCCAGTGTTAGGTGACACTTGTCAGATGCCCGGCTGGCCCACACCAGAGAGATAAGGGCGCCGCATTTCCGAGCGCGTCGACTCCCACGCTAGCGCTCCCCCACTACGCGCCACACTCAGCGCTCGCGGTGCAGCCGCAGCGGCGCAGTCATTCAGTCACGCTCCGCGCTACAGTCCAGACGTGTTCTCTAGTAGTTCGGTATTCGTTAAAGCAGAACGCTAAGATATCTCAACTTCGCAAGCGGTATTAGCGCCCCTTACCGGGCTAGCAGTGCTTCTTGTCTAGAAGGGAATTAGCGCATTCTGTGCACAATTCAGCAGTTTCCGGAGATATTGTGGTTCACTTGCGCTGTGTAGTGAAGGTGATTCCATTTTATTGAAAGTAACTGCGGATTTCGGTTAAAATAGTGACAGTCTCAGTGGTTGGCCGTTTTCTGTCGCTGTTACGAGCTGACAGAAGCTGTGAGTGTACGAATTTTTGCGCGTTTATTCGCCGCTTGAATACGTTACACTTGCAGTATGCCGGTAAGTCATTGAAACTGGACGCAGAAATTTTTCTATTCTTTTACATACGTGTTATAATTTTTAAAACATTATTTGAAATATAGGGCAAGCGAAAGCGTGGCTGCCGCGCGGGCAGAAAAGTGCAGGCGTGGAAGTTACGTATCGTCGAACGGAAATTCCTCGAATACGTGTTCGGGCCAGAGATAGTGAATCTTGATAGTGATTCGGACACTGAAACGACTTCGCGGGCAGTGCCATTACTGAACTACGATATACTAGACACGAACAGTGCAGTTAAAGTGTTTAATCATCGGGATATCCCGGACGAAATATTGTGTGACTTTTTCCGGGCCCGTTTAAAAGAACAGTGGTCGTGCCCTCAGACTGTGAGCGAGTTCTGCGAGAATCATGTCCTCACAACCGGCTGGTGCCCCGAAGACGACAACTTCGATGGAGCTTCGTTCGAGACAGACGGAGGTTCTGAGTGAGGACGAGCTCGCTGTGATTCAGCGGCAACAGACTGAGAGGGAGAAACGCATCCGGGAGGAAGCAAGAAGAATTGACGAGGAAAGGCGCGAATTGGAAAAAGCGCGCCGAGAAAACGAGGCCATGTTGTCGGAAATTCAGGACGCCAGGAAATATCAAGGTGCCACGTCAGAGGAAAAGGCCATCTCGGAAGAACTGGCCACGAGGATGGAGATGATCGGCAATGAGATCGGCGCCGAGCCCCTTAGCTATAGGCTGAACGAAGCCGTAAAGATGGTGCCAGCGTTCAACGGTACTTCACCGACACTGTTGACATTCACTCGGGCCTGCAAACGTGCGCGACAGTTAATCCCCGCACACGGCGAAAAAATTCTGGTGAAATTAATCGCCGGTCGTCTAAGTGGACACGCAGCGGCCGCCGTGGAGGACGAAGAAGCGGACACCGTAGCTGAACTGTGCAACCTGTTGAAGGACACCTTCGGTTCGAAGCGAACCATCGATCACTACCGCGGAGAATTGGCGAATACGTACATGAAGAGCGGTGAGCACATCTTAGATTTTATAAGTCGTGTGAAAGACCTCCGCGATGCTATACTAGACTGTGATCGATGCGCACCGGATGTGGACGAAATTAACGGGTTTGTGAAAAATTGTTTCGTCGACGGGTTGATGTCGCCGCTGCGTGCGGAGGTGAAACCGTTCGCCTCACAACCTTTGAAAATTGTATTTCGAGAAGCTATCGCCAGCTTCAAGCGTCTCGAACTAGTGAAAGAAAGGCAGGGCTGCACCGAACCGCGGAGAGTGAGCTTCGACAGGCGCAATAAAACACCAGAATGGCAAGAATATAGATCGGGAAGGAATACTAGTCCCCCGCGTCGCAACTCGTGGCGATCGTCATCGCTTTTACCTCCGCGAGATTTTAAGTCAGGAAATAGGTCCTCGCGTTTTCCTCGGGGCGAAGATAGACTAAACCCGCCGCGGCCAGAAAGATTTTGTCGGTATTGTAACATTCCGGGACACGACTTGCATAAGTGTAGGAAACGACAATATAGCGAGCGAATGAGACCAGAGAAACTGTCAAACCCTCCCGCCCACAACAATCCACGGACAGGAGGGTCAGAACACGAAGGCAGTACACGCCCTTACAGCAGAACTGTCCGAATCGACTGCATCGACGGTCGAGGAGCAATAATTCCACAAATTGTAGTAAACGCCCCTGAACTCAAGGCTCGATCGACTCTGATGGTCAAGACAGGGGCAGAGCCAAACTTAATCAAACTCGGTGCCCTAAAACCCGATACGCGAATCGATTCTCACGATCGACTGGAGATATTGGGAATCTCCGTACAATCAACCTCGACCATCGGTGCCGTCGACGTGACACTTTTCGGCGAGTGTTTTAAATTCTATGTTGTCCGCGACTCTTTCCCGATACCAATGCGCGGAATATTGGGGCAGTCGTTCTTAAAAGATGCGGAAGTTTCGATGAGGGACCAATGTGTTCGTTGGAAAGATTTGGTCCTTCCTTTCGACAATCCGACCAAATCCGATTCAAGACTACAAAGGCTGAAAGGGTTACTCGTTCGAACCGTTGATCCGTCCAACGAGACTGGAAAGCTCGGGATTCCGAATTCGCATATAGAACCCACAAACGCATCATTGCAAAAGTTACCGCTAGACCTCGACGATTGTACAGATCTCTCTTTATCAGATAATGACTCCTATCCTATAACTGACAACTTTTCCCTTGAATCCTCCGTGTCTTACGCATCAGACGATGAATTCCTTTATGACTGGACGTATGACGGTGATTACGGCGAACCTAACGAACAATACTTACTAAATCTAAAAACAAGACTCAGCAATATCCAAGCAGACGCTTGGCTAAATCTAACGAACGCGGAACGAGCTGAAATTGACGCCCCAAGTACATTCGCGAACGATCTGTGATATGATAAATACGAAAACGAATACGTCAATTGCGGCCGGACGCCCGAGGTGTCCCCTAACACGAAGATAATAACTGCGGGCGAGATAGAGATTATCCATGCAACTCAACCCAAAGAATTCGGAGAAAACCCCACCCGTATTGTATCCATACCAACCCCACCAGCGTCCCACCATGTTCCTGTTCATCTTCTTGGTGGTAATACACCAAACATCCGGACTTATCGGCTACGACTGCAGCGGACCAATATTAAATATTTCAACTTTCTCCATCGTTGATCAACTGGACTGCAGCCCTGGCGACACCAAACCATTGACGGAGTTAAAAGATATCCAACTGCTCCAGCTGGGCGACTTCCCTAACACATTTCTTCCTGTTCCCGAAACGGAAAAACGAAGAAAAGCAGAATCTACCAGGAGACGGCGTTGAATGTGTTCCCCAAGAGAAAACCCTGTTGAAACCGCAAGAAACTGAGTGCGTAGTGACCAGTGACCCCCTCTACCCCTCCCTAAAAGACACGTATGAACTTAAAAGACTAAGACCCCAAACACCCCTAATAGACTCTGAGAAGCGACACCCCGCAAGTCAATTTTTCCCTGCGGACTTTTTCATAGAGGCGGAGGTATGACGTCAGCCCACCGACGTTTATATTAGGTTTAAGAGGCATATGTAACCATAGAACGTAAAGGCATATAATCGTAGCACGTAAGACATTATATTCATCCCATAATCACAACATGTAACGTTTAGAATTAAGATATATTATATCCAGCGTAACGGTAGATTGTAAGACCATAGCAGATAAGATTGTATAGAGAAACGCTCGACATTCCTTTGCCAAACGATAACTCTTTCTCCGAATCAAATTCTTATAAGCATCCCTTCAAATATCACCATAAACATCCTCCCAGATAAACCACTCCAAACATCCTGTCTTAATCAACAGTCCATAGATATTCGGTCATAAACATTCTCCGGTCACTTTCCATAAACACCCTACAGATCAGTTACGTATAAACACATTCCACCCTCATCGATATCTAATCATAAGATCCTCTTGCATCGTTACCCGTAAACACATTCCACCCTTATCGATACCTAACCATAACATCCTCTTGCATCAGACCCGAATATTCCAGAACAAATCCCCTTTGTTCCCAATCACTATACAAACCCCTTTTCCATATCGCAACCACACAGTCTGCTTACCGGTTACCTCGAAGACAGGTAATCCTGCTCCAGGACCGTCCTCCGCAATCCAGAATACATCTCAGTTCAACAAAGCAATCTGATCAACTTAGGTTGATCCTCGGGGGTCGTAATCGGCTCCCCTTTACTTCATTTCCCGTCGAGTGAGTAGAAAAAGGAAATATTATAATAATCAGACATTGTATTAATCATCAATATTCAAGAATATATATTCATATATATAAATTCCTGTGTGACATCAATATCGATATACCGGCACGTCTCGATTCATCCCAACGATCCTCCGAGTACTTGTGATAATTGCGCAAGGATAGCTGTAAGCTACGGAAAAGAAATAGGAATATTCGAAGACTCTACATCGGCGAAGCATCACGAACCCAGGGCGACGACGTACGCGAAGAGCTACGCTAACTAGAAAGCTGAGAAATCGAGTACGAACAGCTAGAGCGGTGTACGAAATAATATTATTATTTCGTTGGACACCCCTGGCCGTAACATTTGAAGGTGCCAAGCGTGAAAAGAAAGAAAACATAAGAGTTAGAAGAGAAAATGAAGGGATTTGCTCTTCCCGCCTTCAATACGGGAGCACCACCAAATGGCAATTATCAATTGTCATCGTTCCCTTCCGTTATCGATCGTCAGATCGATCCGTCTTCCTCATTCTTCTCTCTGTAATGGCACCGAAAGGTACGCCACGCGTTCAAGACTTTTTATATCTTTTCTTTTCTCTTGTAAATAGTTATTAAATATAAGTTGTGTGTGGTTCTAAGTCCGTCGATAATATCTACCAATCCCACCCTACAGTATTTGTGTTCCCGTCGTTTCTTTGTAAAGGATCCAAGCATTTATAGCAGCCAAATCTAAAATATTGAAAAATATTTGGGGGGACCATCTACGAGAACTAGATTTTACTGTATATTTTCTGGCCATTTGATCCGTCATATTAACTCCAAATTTTGTTTTGTTATAAAATTGAATAGAGTGCGGTAACATTTTTTTATTACTTTTATCAATTTTCACAAATTTATGCCCAGAACTTAGAACAGGTATTCTTTTATTTAAAATTTCCGAAGTAGTCAAAATGACTGCTTTTGGGCAATATAGGTATAACATATATCTATATATCGGAAATATAGGGGGGGGGGGAGGCAACTACAATTATTAATAAACGCATTTATATGTTGTACAAAAAGTCACAAAATTCTAAGAAACTGTGTCATTATATACATAATTGTTTTTCTAATTAATATTGAAAAGCAGTCAAAATGACTTCCTAGGCAATTTAGTGTTAATAAAATTTCACTAGACATTGTGCGACCCCTCCCAACCACACTATCCGGATATTCGTACATTTTAACATATTGCGAACGGATGACGAGATATCTCGTCATTTTTATTTCGTCGTTGGGGGCCGTTGACGAGATATCACACAGTTGCTACGTGATTGTCAGCGGCAGTTTTTCGTAATTTGTATTTAGAATTAATTATTCGAAGCCCTGAAATATGGATAGCGACAAAACAATTAGCAATATTACAGAAATATTTGCGGACAGTTTATCGGATACATCAAGTGATGACAAGGATATGAATATTCCTGTGAAAAACCGGAAAAGGGATTTAAAGGAAATGGATAGCGACAGAGACAGTGAGAGTAATTGCAATTCTGATAGCGATGAAAGTGCAGACAGCGAGATTGTTATACGGGCTAAAGGAAGGAAGGTGTTAATAATGTTTAGTTTGTACAAATGTTTACTTATTGAAAAATATTTAAAAATCATTCATTTTTAAAGTTGTTGTTGAAAATAAATATTTCACGTGACAATAATTTTTAACTACTAACAAATCATCACTAATTTCAAAATATTTGACACAAAAAAATACCCGGCCACTGGGTACGGTTAGCAATAGAATGCCCGGTCCGCAATGTGTTAACAATGCAAGACTTGCTGACCAAATACTCGTTAGCCGCACCACTTTACCAAGTAGGGGCAATAGACACAGCGGATGCGTTCATTAGGATTTGGATTTGCTGATTCGAGGCCGCAAAAGCGATGTTAACGCACCAAGGAACGAACTTCATGAGTTCGCTCATGAAAACGGTTGCCAGAAGATTTAAAATTACCAAATACCACACCACAGCCTTCCGACCCCAAACAAATGGCTCCACGGAGCGGACACATTTGGTGCTCACGGAATACCTCAAGCCATTTTCAAGAAGATGTGACTGCGACCTCTGGCTAGACTATGCGATGTTAAGCTACAATACCAAAGTGCACGAGGGGACAGGATATACGCTGCATGAGCTGGTATTCGGGCATTTAGCACGCCTGCCCTCGGTAAACCCTGGAATCCTGCTCTCCGAGAACGAATCTTACATAAATTATTTTGAGGATTTGTAAAAGAAATTATAGGAATCACAAGACCAGGCACACCAAAATCTAGTGAAGGGAAAAGAGAGAGAGAAGAAATATTACTGCACAAATATCCCTTCCAAATCGGGGACAAAGTACTGTTGCTAAAACAACCACGAAAAGGAAAATTCGACGCACAATACACGGGACCATATCTAATTATGGATAAGAAATCGGAAACCAATGTAGTCGTCCGAATAGGAAATGCCCCAAGGACGGTACATAAATTAAGGCATGTCAAAACCATGCCACTAAAATGAGAGGACTCCTCGTCTAGTAGGAGAAGACGACGCAGCAACAAGTGGTAAACACAGACTGCAATAAAACACACCATAAACAGACCTTCCAGCCAAGGATCATGAGACTCGGCGGCGCCAGCGAACCCAAACAAGGAAACCGGCATGCGAGCAGGTCAAGAGCACTCAGCGCCCCATTAGCCCTCCCATTGTCCCCAATTAGAGTAAATAACACCGTCGTATCCAGGGACGCAAAAACGAGGAGTGCTGAGTGACCCCGTAAACATTACAAGTGCGCGGGAAAGACGCTCGAAAGATAATTCCGTGAGTTGCGTCAACCACTTTAAAAACTGATCGTGTGTGTGATAAAGTGAAATTTCGAACGCTGTACAGGCGATTAAAAAACAATATCGACAAAAGTGACGGAATTTCTCACTGATGCTCGAAATTCCTTAGCGTAAGGGGGGAGGTATAACATCCTCCGGACGTTGTGAACTAGAAGTATTATATTTATTAATATCAAAGAGCGTAGAATTAGGAAGTATGTATAACCGATAGTATAAGAATTGTGCAGCGTAGTTTAAGCGTGGATAATACCCGAAAAGGTTTCAACTCGCGATACTTTTATTTAACCCTGTGGCGACCTCACATGCAACCCGCATTAGAAGAGTGCGATTCTCATGAGTCGCTCATAATTTATGACGCTCATAATCTATACAACTGGTGACCCCGAGAAATTAAGGTGCCAAAGAGTACGTACAAATAAGAAAATGCCATTAGAACGTTCACCTCAAAAACCAGAAACGGACGCCGCGTTACCAGTACCATTGGAAAGCGACGCTCGCAAAATGGCGGCGGGCTCCCACGCTTCGGGTCCACACGTGGCCGAGAGGTTAACAATTGAAGCGAACGAATTCTTAAATATAAGGATGTCCACTTTCTGGCCAGAGACACCAAAATTATGGTTCAGACAACTAGAAGGAGAATTTCAGTTACACAGAATTCGTTCTGACGATATTAAGTATAGCGCGGTACTGCGCCATTTAGACCAACAGACGATGAAAATGGTGGCGGACGTCATTGAACCTCCACCCGAGAAAGATAAGTATAGCACGTTAAAAAACGCACTCGTAAATCGGTTTACAGACTCAGAGGAACGACAGATACGTAAACTGTTAACCGGCATAGAGCTCGGAATGAAGAAACCCTCCGAGCTCCTTAGAGAGATGAGGATTCTAGCCGGAAGTGGGGTAGCAGAGCGACTATTCCAAACATTGTGGCTACAAAGACTACCACATCGTGTGCAAGAACTCCTTTCGGTGGTTGAAAGTGGCACAGAACTAGGAAAGCTCGCCGATTTGGCCGACAAAGTCATGGAAAAAAGCGAACCAGTTTACGCTGCGGCGATCGAGCACCCGGTCCCGAATTCCCTCCAATCGGCGGTCGATGCGATAGTTGCGTTGGTTAAACAAACAGCCGAACTGTCTTTACAAACACAAAAGACCACGCATGCGATGGTGGAAGCGATATCAAAGAATCAAGAGATGCAGCGAACTCAATACCAACAAAGGTTCAGAGGCAAGTATAGGTCGAGGTCCAGATCGAAATCACGCAACAGCTTATGCTATTACCATGAAAGATTTGGAAATAGATCGTGGAAGTGCCAACCACCGTGTACCTGGAAAGGCGAGTTGAATAATCAACAGGGAAACTGATCTCCTCGACCTGTATAGCGACCGCGGCGACAGAGGAGCATTGTAGGAGCCGCTTATTAATCACCAATAAAAAAAGCACATTAAATTTCCTAATAGACACAGGAGCGAACATATCGGTACTACCAAAAACTTTTGCAAATAAGCGTAAAGCATCTGATTTCAGATTATATGCATCCAACGGAACAGAAATAGACACTTATGGAACAGAAACACTAACATTAGACCTAGGATTGAGGCGCCCTTTTAGATGGGAATTTATCGTGGCCCAAGTAAAAAACCCAATTTTAGGAGCAGACTTCCTAAAACATTACTCTTTGCTGGTAGACATTAGAAATAGACGACTGTTGGACCACACAACCAATTTACAGGGAAATGCAATTATTACAAAAAAACCTGTTCCAGCAATATCCACGATAAATGCAAACAACCCTTACCAAGAGCTATTGCGTGAGTATGTGGATATCACAAAACCACGCGGCTCACAAGGATGCCCACATGAAATACAGCACCACATTGAGGTGAAAGGGCCACCGGTCTCAGAGCCGCCCAGGAGACTACCTCCTGATAAATTGAAAGCGGCAAGGAAAGAATTCAAACACATGATGCAACAAGGGATATGTCGCCCGTGTAACAGTCCATGGGCAAGCCCACTGCATCTTGTTAAGAAAAAGTCCGGAGAATGGCGCCCATGTGGCGACTATCGTCGCATCAATAAAATGACAGTTCCAGATAAGTACCCGATATCACATATTCACGACTTTACATATAAATTACAGGACTGCACAATATTTTTAAAATTGGATCTGAAACGAGCGTACCATCAGATACCCATAGCTCCGCAGGACAGGAAAAAGACTGCTGTGATTACACCGTTTGGCCTCTTTGAATTTGATGTAATGACATTTGGTTTATGCAACGCAGCGCAGACGTTCCAAAGATTTATGGATACGGTACTGAGAGGATTGGATTTTGTACACTGCTACATAGATGACATTCCTATCGCATCAAAGGATGAAAAACAACATGAGCATCAATTAAAACAGGTATTCGATAGACTGCACAAATACGGATTGCAAATTAACGTCTCGAAATGCATTTTTGGAAAAAAAGAAATCGAATATCTCAGATACCATATTAGCAGTGAAGGAATTAAACCATTAACAGAACGCGTACAAGCTATTCAACAATTCCCGAAACCAAAGACTATAGAGGACTTAAGGCGATTTTTAGGACTCATAAATTTCTATAGACACTTTATTAAAAACGCAGCAAAAGTACAGGCACCGTTATACGTCTATTTGATAGGTGCTAAAAAAAGGGACAAACGTTTAATTGAATGGACTGTCGAAGCTGAAAGAGTTTTTGAATTAAGCAAAAAACAGGTTGCAGAAGCAACATTGCAGGTTCACCCTGCTTAGCGACATAAATTTAGACTTTCTTTTTTTGTAACAAAACGTTAGATTTACGATGGGGTTCGGAATTCACGAAGGCAGCTAGCAATTTGTACACAGGAATAAACATTTGGCCTGCACGTTGCTAGCGCGTTTATGGCATGCAAGTACTAGGGCTGTTTTTGAGAGTTCTTTTATATTTTTAAATTTACGGTTTGTATATTCAAGTTCTTTCGACGGTCTCAACAGTTAATTGCCAGTGCCATAAATGTGAATTTCCTGAGGGTCCTAGGACAGGGCCTAGGAGACATTAACCAGGCCCCCTTTTTTTTTCCACCTCTACAGGACACTTCGTACTCCGCACGGATCGCGCTAAGGGCGCACGGGGTAGGGTGATGTCTTATTTTAAACATTATTATTGGTACAAAAAGGCACCAATCAGGAAGACGGGGTGGTCTTCCGAAGTTTCTTCCTCAGGAACTAGTCCTGAAGGAACCAGTCTACAAAAATCGTTCAAACAATCTACCACAATCGTTCAACCAGTCTATAACAATCGTTCAAACAGTCAGACTTAGAACATTTGACTGTTCCACATCCGGTTTTACATTATACAACTGTTATACATTTTCACAATCACGTCTCCGGAACATTTATTTCAACAACCAACCAGCTCTATCGCAATAAAACGCCGTAGAGACACGCGAACGAAATTTCCATTAAATTATTTCGTCATCGTGATAACACACCCCATAAAAGGTGGCAGGTTCACGCCATAGGAGCCACACTAGAACAGTGGAACGGAACAGAGTGGCAACCACTCGGATTCTTCTCAAAGAAATTCTCGGAGAGTGAGAAGAATTACAGCACAGAGAGCTCACAGCTATTTACAGAAGCATGCAATTCTTTAAAAACCAAATAGAAGGACAAGTAATAACTCTCTTCTTTCGCGTCTTTGTTGAATCCTCTTGTTAACTTCAATTTTTTTTTTTTTTTTAACGTGGGGGAAATCTTCTAAAGATACCCCGCACTCTTGAGGGAGGGCGCGGGGTTATGCCGGATTTTTACCGGCTAAAACCTCCACGGTGATCCTTCCAAGACGCATTGTAGGTCCCAGGAACTCTTAAAGAACGCAATTGGGGCTCCCGCGCCAATGCTCTTTCGAGCTCTTCCCGGAGGAGGTCGGAAAGACTTCCACTTACTCCAATCTAATCTTTACTGCGGTGCCCGGACCACCGAGGCACCGCCGTCCCCTCCGGGGCAGCATGCAGGGCGTCCTGGGCCCTCACCCACAACGCCACTGCCCCTGCTTGTTGATCCCAACCAAAATCTAATAATTTTTACCACGTGGTCAAAGAAACATCGTCGATTCAATTGCAAATCAATCATGGAGTGTGGAAGGAAACAAATCGTTGAAGAAGTAAGTAATTCAAGTATAATGACATGCCCACGATGTCTTGAAAGTGTTAGAAACGACTTAATAATATGTAAATTATTTATTTATAGATGGATATAGAAATTGATAAGCGAAGAAAAGAGGAGAATAAAAAAGAGAAAGAAAAAGAAGAAAAAAAGGAGGAAAAAGGAAAAAAAAAGGAGGAAAAAGTTGAAAAAAAGGAGGAAAGGAAGAATGAGTTGTCCCGCAACAAAGTAAGTAATGTGTTTAACATTTATTTATTACGATTTATTTCAAAAAAATAAATTATATATTTGCGAAAAATTATTGTAACTAGCATATTGAATTCTGAAGTGTGTGTCCATGGCAACGTATGTGTCCATGTTGTTTCTAGAACGAATTCGTGAAGAAACGAATTATCTTATTATTATTATTATGGTCAAAAAAATATTTTACATTTACATTTCTCTGTTTCAGATCCGCAAAATGGTCAAAAGACTCTTGCGGTACGGGCAAGGCGGTCGAGGACGAGGCGGCCGCGGACAAGGCGGCCGGGGACGAGGCGGCTGGGGTCGTGGCGGCCGGGCTCGTGGCGGCCGGGGACGAGGCAGGGAAAATAAAATCTATAATTTTTATTAAATTTTTTTTTTTCTAATTAAGAACAAATAAATAAAAATAAAAATAAATAATAATGTAGTATTTCATTCGCGGATCTCTTTCTGTTAAGAATAAATAGTTTTCGCATTTCTCCTCTATAATATGTATATGTATAAGCACCACGTGTGTGTGCGCATGTATAGCCGAACAAAGAGCCGAACGCAACTCGGGCGTTTCCGACGGTACTCGGAAATACATTGTGAATGCGTACCACGCGGACAGACAGTCTCGTGTTTGCCGTTGCAGAAGTAACATTACTGTGTAATAAAATCTATTGTCTACTTGAGTTTGTATTCTTTCTCACACAACTTACTGGTCTAACACTTTCCCTTTCGGCTGCGATATTATTTTCGGATTATTTCACGTCAAATCGATCAAATGATTAGTTGAATCAATATAATTCCTTTTGCTTTTATATTGCGCAACTGCCCTGTCAGTAATATTTTCTGAAACTTTTTTAATTTTGATTTTTTGACATTTCATCAATAGGTTTTTGATATTCGATTTATGTTCGTTAAAACATTAATCAATATACGACCTACATGATATGAGCAACAGTTCAAACTCGAGAGATTTGCAGATGTCAAATATTTACTGTATTCTATAAATGTAAAACTCCAGACCCGAAGTTTTCACAATTACGGAGCGAATGCTGTATATATAATATCTTTTTATCCTGTAGAAATGAATAACGATAATTGAAAAAGATTTTTGCACGCTTAGTCTCATGAATTTTTTGTTGGCGTCCAAACGGACCAGACAGAGTATTGGGGATGGCTACTGATGTTAGGACTGCCCGCAAAAAATGAATTTATACAACGATCGAGGCTCATTTCGAAAACTACGAAATCGTCTCTCTCTCTCGAACATCGTCTATACGTGCACGCCTCGCTACGTGTTAGTGTTCGCGCACAACTATTGCGGGATCCTACCCTTAAGAGTCGATAACACGGATAGTGTAATTTACTGCAATATATCTACAGCAGAAATTCGACCTTATATACCACAAACCCTTAGGAAACGCATTTTCAATTCAGTACACAACTTAGCACATCCAGGAAGTCGTCCAACAAGAAAACTAATCTGCAGTAAATTCATTTGGCCAGGTATGAAAAAGGATATTACAAATTGGGTCCGTACATGTTTACAGTGCCAAAGAAACAAGATAAACAGACACGTCAGATATGCTCCGGAACACATTCCTGTACCGGATCAGCGATTTCAGCATATACACATAGATTTAATTGGACCATTACCTCCATCGAAAGGTTACAGGTATTGCCTAACGATTATAGACAGATTTTCTCGATGGCCAGAAGCAATATCCTTACGAGACGTCACAGCAGAAACGATAGTAACAGCATTTTATAATACATGGATTGCGAGGTATGGATCTCCAACGACGGTTACTACGGATAGAGGTCCACAATTTGAATCTTATCAGTTTCAATCTCTTATGAGACTAACCGGTTGCAAGAGAATACACACAACAGCATATCACCCGGCATCGAATGGAATTATAGAAAGATGGCATAGGTCTCTAAAAACAGCCATTGCATGCCATCAAAATGAAGATTGGACAGAAGTGCTACCAACAGTACTCTTTGGTCTACGCACTAGTTTTAAACCTGATATACAGGCCTCTGCAGCGGAAATGCTATTTCGAAATCCATTGAGACTACCAGGGGAATTTTTTGCGGATGAGGAACCACCGTCAGACCCACAATTATTTTTAGAGAAATTTAGAGAGTACATCAGGCGAATCAGACCGATCCCTACGGCGCATCATCATAAAAGAAAAACATTTATTTTTTAAAATTTATATACGTGCACACACGTATTCGTACGTGTAGATGCTGCACAGAAACCACTTGAACCCGTCTACGAAGGACCATACAAAATTTTAAAACGAATAACGGACAAGGTATTTACAGTGAATGTTAAGAATAACCCTGTTAATATTTCTACAGAAAGACTGAAACCAGCATTCATGGAGACAAACACTACGGAAGAACAAGCTCCTCAGAACATTCCATTACGTACTTATGCAGGACCTAATCCAAGGAATGTAGGATATTTGGAAGGGGGTAGTGTGGCGACCCCACATGTAACCCGCATTACGAGAGTGCGGGATCGAGGAAGATGGCGGAGGAGTGAAATAGTAGGGAAGCGTGTTCCGGATATTTTAGTTTATTATTGAGTTCGGTTGTTTCGATTTTGATTTGCGAGGAGATAGGAGGATAGCTGAGAAGGTGAGAGTTTTATTTGAATATTTGGTGGACTAAGTGAGGACTTGAAAAGGAGGTTTTATATGTGTTTATATGTGAAGAGACAGTGCGAAGAACGGTTAAGTTGGGAAGAGATGGTGGAGGCAGGAGAGGAAAGTGCGACGAAGGGTGGAAAACTGTGGTAGTGCGAGGAATGGAGGGATGTGAAGAGAGTGGAAGTATGAGTGTGAGAGAGGAGGGGGGATGTGAGGTGTGTGGGGCCGCTAAGGGGCCGAGTGAGAGGGGTGGATTTTTGCGTTACGAGGAAAAGAGATAGTAAGCGAAATACGCCTCGCGATATGGAACGCGAGAAGTGTTAGGAATAAGGTCTGGGAGATGAGGGAGATTCTCGAATCGCTAAAGTTGGATGTGTGTTTTGTGGTGGAAACATGGCTCAATCCGGAGGATGAATTTAAGCTCCCGGGTTGGGAAATATTGAGGAAGGACTCACGACTGGGTGGCAGAGGGGGAGCAATATGCGTGATATATAAGGATTGTGTGAAATTAGGAAAATTTAGGGTGGGTGTTGGAGAGGAGAGGAAAGGAAGATAGAAAGCTTAATAGTCGAGCTCGGAACAAAGAGGGGGACAGTTGAGGTTGTGGTGATCTACAGGAGACCGGGAGAGTATGTTTCAAGGGAGAACTGGAGAGGAGTCCTACGAGACTCCTATGGGAATGGGAGGAGAGTGATCTTAGGGGACTTTTACGCAAAGAGTCCCACGTGGAATTGTAGAGGAAGAGATAATGCGGGAGAAACGTTGGAGGACGTATTGGTTGAGGAGGAATGGGTGGTTGTTAACAAGCATACAGTTTCGAGGGTGGGTTGGAGAGATCAGGCGCCATCAAATATAGATTTGGTAGTGACTCCAGCGCAGTATGCGACGGAGGTGAGCGTGGAGGAGACAGGCGAGACGATGGGATCGGATCACCAAATTCTAAGGGTAGAGTTGCAGGAGGAAGGCGATTGGTATGAAAGGAGAGAAGGAGTGAGAAAATATGATCTAAAAAACTTGAATCGGGAAACCTTCCTGGGCTTCCTGGTGGGAAGGGGGGATTTGATTAGGGAAATGGCGAGTAGTGAGATGACGGTGGAGGAAAAATGTAGATTTTTCACGGAATGGTTGCAGGAGGGAATAGAGACGGGAATCGGGAGTGTAAGGAGGGGGAGTGAAGGGAACCAGGGACGTGCGGGACGTGGACGAGGGACAGGAAAGAGGAAGGGTAAGCGTCAGATATGGTGGGACCAGGAATGCGAGGAGCTGAGGAAGGAAAGGAGCAGAGCTACTACTAGAATGGCGAAGGACCCTTCGGAGGAGAATTGGAGGAAGTTGGAGGAAGCCAGGAAGAAGGTAAAGGAGGTATTCAAGAAAAAGAAAAATGAATCCTGGAATGATTTTGTGACAGGAATAAGGAGAGGAGGGAAGGTTGGTGAGATGTGGAGGAAGATAAAAGCCATATCTAAAGGACTGGGGGGAGACGCTGACGGGGGGGGGGGGGGGGGGGAGACTTTGAGCAGAGGGGAACAGGATAGGCTGGAGGGGGAAGAGATTGAGAAGTTGATTGGAAACGGTGTATGTGAGAGATACACCGGGGGGGAGTTGGAGGTCCCTGGAACAGGGGATGTCACCGGGGAGCTCGATGGGGAGACGGGGGAGGTAAATGGGAAATGGTTCAACAGAAATATAGAAAGAGATGAGGTGGACTGGGCGATAGGAAGGTCAAGGGGTGGATCGGCGCCGGGGAGGGATGGTATCGAGAATAAGGTGATCGGGATGCTGACCGCGGACTGGAGAGAGGCATTGACAGGAATTTTTAACGATATATGGAAGGGGGGTGAGTTCCCGGGAAGGTGGAAGGAAGCAGTGTTGAAATTCATCCCGAAACCGCAGAAGAAAGCACTAAGACCGATATCGCTGCTGAACTGCCTGGGGAAGGTCTTGGAGAGAATTGTTAACGAAAGGCTGAGAATATGGGCGGAGAAGGAGGATAGAATAGATAGGGACCAGAGTGGTTTTAGGAAGGGGTAGTCCACATCGGATAATTTGGTGATTCTTTCAAATTATGTCAAGGAGGGTGAGAAAAAGAATGAACATCTTGAAATGTATAGGGGGAGATAGTAGGGGGGCCGATTCGGAAATGATACTAAGTGCGTTTAAGGCAGTTATTAGATCGGTGATAGAATATGGGTCTCTGATATATTGGAATAAAAATAAATACACAGACAAGTTGCAGAAAATCCATAACGCGGAAATCAGGATAGCAATGGGATATAGAATGTCCACCCCAATTAATGTGCTGGAGGTGGAGACGTGGATAATGCAGTTAGAAGTGAGACTGAGAATGCTAGCGACGATGTACATGATCAAGAGAAGATTTTTGGAGGACGAGGGGGTGTTGGTGGCGATTGAGGACAGGATTAGAAGCGAAGGGCAGCGGGAGAGCGGTGGCAGTGAGGACCTGGTAAAGGGGGGATGGTTGGAGAGTGCGAAGTGGACGGGGGTGATGGAGAGAAGGGGCGAGGGATCGAGAAGGGGGGAGTGGAGTGAGGTGAGATTGAGCGGGTGGTTAGAGATGGAACTAGGGGGGAGTATGCGTATAGAGGGACTGCCGAAGGAGGCAGTGGTGGAAGAATTCAAGCAGAAGATCTTTGGTTGTGTCAAGAATTTATACGGATGGCTCAAGGATTGAAGGGAGAGAGAATGGGGGGGAGGGGGGGGGGGGGGTGTAGTGATTAGAAGGGGGATAAATGAATGGGAAGAGATGAGTTTCACGACGCATCAGGCGTGCTCGGTCTTCACAATTGAATTGCTGGCAATAGGAAGAGCAGTGGAGGTTGCGAAGGAGAGGTTCAGGGACAGGGATGTACTGATCATGTCGGACTCCATGAGCGCGATCAGGGCGATTGGGGGGGGGGGGGGGGGGGAGGAGTTATGGAGATAGGGACAGTTCATAATATAAAAAGGGCGATAAAGAAGAGGAACTGGAGCGCCTCGAGGCAAGAGAGGGGCAGGCTGGGGGTAGCCTGGGTATCGGCCCACGAGGGATTTGAGGGAAATGAAAGGGCTGATGGGGTGGCGAAGGAATATACGGAGGGGGACCCAGATTTCTGGGCGAGGGCCTTGGTGGGGGATGTTAGGAGAGTAGTAAGAAGAGAAAAGTGGAGAGAGTCAGATGAAGAGAATTTGAGGCAGGGGGAATTTAAGGGGAGGAAGTATTTCAAAGCAAAATGGAATAACGTAGGAAAGGACTTTCCCTGGTTCAGATTCCTGGGAAATGTGAAAAGGAGCACAATAACGGTGCTAAGTAGAATTAGAGCGGATCACTACAACCTCAACTGATCCCTGTTTAGAAAGTTTATGAAGGACTCACCATATTGTGATAAGTGCGATGATTTTGAAGACATTGAACATGTATTATGGAGCTGTGACAAATATAGGGACCAAAGAGGTAGTCTCGTAGCGAATCTGAGAAAATGCAATGTTCCTAGGGGGGCGCTGTTTTTTGAAAGCAGGGCCACTGGGGACCAGAGAGCGCTTAGATTGGTTGCGGGCTTTTTAAAAAAATGTAAGATAGAGATTTAAGGAAATGAGGGGAGGAGACATTACCCCTGGAAACTGGGGAGGAAATGGGGGATAGGGAGGAGAAAAGGGAAAGGAGCAATAAGAGAAAATGTACACAATGTACCTGCTATATTTTCATATTTTTATAGTTCTAGTTGTATAATGTTACGCTTGCGGTTTTCACTTAGGTATCGTTATACTGACATATCTTGGTATGGTTATATTTTTTATATCTATGTATAAGCATGTTATATTTTGTAACAGCCGTTGCTGTGATAGAGTAATCAAAGTTCCTATATCGGAAGACTGTAAATTAGAAGTTAATATAAAGGGGGAATGGGAGGTACGAGGAGGTGTGTGATTGAGAGGGGAGCGGGTGAGCGAGTGAAAAAGAATGAATGGGTACGAGCGAGCCCCGATAGAGGCACTGGAGCTGTGTTGAAGCGCTGTTCGAGAATATGGAGGTGGTTCATAGGGAATTTTATGTAAGAGATAAACTGTAACGAATGTGAAACGAGGCCAATAGGAGCATCGGCTCCTCGAAGCGCCATCTTCTGTAAAAGAGGTGTTACGCTAGCGTATAAATTTAGATTAATATAGTATGGCAACGAAGCTATGTAAATAGGACCGCAGCGCGTCTGCATTCTGTTGTATCAATGGTCATAAATTAAGAGCGAAATTCAAACCATCTGAGCGTGCGTTCATGTAAAATAGACAAAGCTTATATTGTTGAAGCCACTCGACGTGGGTGTTTGTGCTAGGAAAAGATTGGGAATCCAGAGAATAAACATAGCTTCACTTCAAAATTCTTTAAGGATTAATTTATTAGGGACCGTATCAAATTCGCTGTTTTTGACTAAGTCACGTACGGTCCTTGAGAGCTTCTAAATCTTCTACGAATATCCTGTCTTTTCATGTACCCTAAGAGGGTCGTAAATTTCCTTAAGAGTCGAATTTTCGCCAGTACAAGAACTTATTGTTTTCCGATTTCTCTGGGTCCCACGCTTTCTCTAAGCACATGTGCGCTGTTACGTTCCCGCGTCTTGGCGGAGCGCCTCCATCACCACGCGGCTGAGGGTGGACCACAGCCGGGAGAAGGGGCCCACATCGACGGGGTGGACTCCTCCACCATTGGACAAGGGATGATCCTGAGGGAGGATCCAGGATCCAGCAAGGAAGGGGCATCGATCCGCATCATCCGAAGATCTCCTCCGCCAAGCGCAGAACGAGCAGACCAATTTTGTCAACCACACGCTTCATTTCGCTCTCGTTACAAAACTTTATCAAATTTCTGAATAAATAGTTGGACATTGTCTTTTGAAATTAAACTTTGTTTGATTTAATTCCGCACACCGCGAGCAGAGCGCCTCAGCGCTCCACGGGTGAACTTACCCACACCTAAAATTCCCTAAACCGCGAACGGTACACGCAACAGAGGAAAATAAACCAATACCAATACCAATTAGGAGAGTGCGATTCTCATGAGTCATTCATAATCTATGACACGCGACGCCAGCGCCATACAGCGTGGAGTCTAAGCGCGCGTACGCGTAGTTCAGTCGCTTGTTATACAGGGTGTCCCGCGACAGGTGTAAGTCCCTGAAAGGGGTTGTAGAGGACGTCATTCTGAACAAGATTTTCCTTTGCAAAAATGGGGTTTGAAGCTTCGTTTTCAAATTATTAAGGAAAAACACGGTCCAATCAGAGCGCAGGGATTACGCGCGCCGAGAAGCGGGAGCGACAGCTTCGAGCCTTGCAGCTGAGCGCGATCATGATCAAGTGCCTACGCGCCGAGACAGTCTAAACGTTTAATAAGAAGCCCTTACGACAAAACTCAGTTAAATAATGAACAGAACAGTTACAATTAATGTTCATTTATTCATTTTTCGTGAATACGTATAAACAAATTTGAATCAGACTCACCTATTGTTTAAAAATAATCCTGTTCCAGTAAAATTGTGTTTCTATGACTTCATCGATCCTAATCTTTTGTAAAAAGACACACTGCACAATATCTAATGTCACAACCTAGTCAGTGAGATTATTTCACTTCACTGTCACTGCTAATTGGTATTTTTAACTGTAATATTCTGCTACCACTGTTCACTAATTTCCTAATCAAATAATCACAGACAAAGAACGCGAATGAAGACGCCTGAATGATAATTCATAAATAATTTTAGCGACTTTTTATTTTCTCTTTGATGTTGAACACCCGACGATCTGTCCTAAACTGCCGAACGCAATGCGATGAACATCTTTGACTGGAAATTTAGACAACAGTCCCTTGCAAGAAGGACATTTGACATTCGAACGAAAGTGAGAGTATGCCTTTCTTTATAAAAAGGCGAAAACCGTTTTTGCCTTTTAGAAAGGGAAAGGGACAAGGTTTTTCTCGGATGCATATGAAGCGACCGTCGAGCGAGCAAAACGGAGCCGTTTAATTATTTTATGATTCTTTACCTGGACGGTCCGAACGGCCGAAAACGATGTCCAGAATTCTCACTTTCTTCAAACTCGGCACATTTGGAGTCACGATCGGCAGTTTAGGACAGAACGTTCGAAGCGAAACGTTAAAGAGAAAAAATCGCTGAAATTATTTTCGAATAATCGTTCACGCGTCTTCGCTTGTCCATTCATCGTTATTACATTAGGAAATTAGTGAAAAGTGACAACAAAATATTGCAGTGATCAGTGATAATAAAAAATAATAGTGAAGTGAACCGGCTGTGATATCAGCTACTGTGGGTTACGTATTATTTTTACGAATAGTTAGGATAAATGGAACGATCTAATTACGAGGATCCACTTTCAATCAAGCAAGATTATTTTCAAACAATTGGTGAGTCCTATTTTAATGGTTAATAAGTTTTGTGTAAATTTAAAATTACAGAAATTTAATTTGCTCGGTTTCTACTAATTACACATAACTAATTCCGTTCCTCCTTCATAAGGAATGAGTAAATGAACACTACTTTCAATTATTCTGTTCATTATTTAACTGAGTTTCGATGTAAAGACTTCTCGTTAGACGATAGACTATTCCGAGGCAAAGGCACTTGATCGCGCTCGCGCTGAGCAGCCAGGCTCGAAGCTGTCGCTCCCGCTTCTCGGCGCGCGTAATCCCTGCGCTCTGATTGGTCCGTGTTTTTCCTTAATAATTCGAAAACGAAGCTTCAAACCCCATTTTTGCAAAGGAAAATCTTGTTCAGAATGACGTCCTCTACAACCCCTTTCAGGGACTTACACCTGTCGCGGGACACCCTGTATATCAAAAAGAAAGGATCGATGTTACGTTACGTTATTACAAATATATACATATCTTGTTAAACTGTGTTCTATTAATTCCCTATACGGATAACCTACAGTTCTGTGGCGACAGCGACATGCACGCCATCTGAAATGTTACTGGTCTAGTTATTTTTAGTTCTTAGGTTAAGTTTGTACAGTTAGTTGGTAAGACTAGCTTGTAAGGAACACGTGCCAAAAAAGAAGCGCAACGCGAGTCACTCCTAGAAAAGACGCTCAAAGAAGCAGACGCTTTGCAAAACAATAAAAGTGCAAAACCTGTGATTATTAGGAAATTCGTTATTACGTGATTTTGGTAAACCTTCTCTCCTTTGAGAACCTTGATCCCCACATAATTGGTGCCGAAACCGGTGGATAAAAAGAAAAGGAGAAGAAAATGAACACGGAGGAAAACCCAACCGACGATACAAGGGACGCCAAGCGACAGGAGATCCAAGCGAGTGAGTTTTGAAATATAAAACTCCCCACATTTTGGAAAGAAGAACCGCGTTTGTGGTTTATAATGCTGGAAAGGGAATTCGCTGCATACGGTGTGCGGGCCGACGCCGTAAAAAGCTCCGCGGTTGTCCGAAGTCTGGATCAGGACACAATGAAAATCATACTCGACATCATAGAAGCCCCGCCGGATAAAAGTACGTATAATGATATAAAACGTGGTCTAATTGCAAGGCTAGCCAGGTCAGACGAGGCAAATTTGAGACACCTTTCATCCGGCCTCGAATTGGGCAACAAAAAACCCTCAGAACTCTTAAGGGAGATGAGCCAACTCGCGGGGGCGAACGTCAGGGAGAATGCACTCCGCGCGCTATGGATTCAGCGGCTTCCGTGCAGGGTGCAGGAGGTCTTGGCAATAATCGACGATGCCGAGCTACAAAGATTGGCGAAAGTCGCCGACAAAACCATGGAGCGTTCGGCGACCGAGGTGGCGGCCATTGCCGACTTCACCCACGCCAGGCGGGACGCAATAGCGGATGCAGCACGAGACGACGGACCCAGACGCCAAGACGGCGAGTTGGCGGCAATCGCAAGACGATTATCCAGGTTGGAGATTCAGCTGGACAAGAGGGGGCGCAACCGCAGCCAGCAGCGCTTCTTCAGGAGGAGGAGCGGCAGCCGAGACAACAGCTCGAGCCGAAACGGGCTGTGCTACTATCACCACAAATTCGGCGAGCAGTCCTGGAACTGCAGGAAGCCATGCAGCTGGACGGGCCCGGACAAATGCAAGCAGAAAAAAAACTAGAGGCGGCGTCTCAAGTCGAGGCAATTGGCGACGGGCCTCAGAAGGACCGCCTCAGCATCCGTGATAAAAGGAGCAGGACCGAGTTCCTGATCGACACCGGCGCAGACATTTCGGTCATTCTCGCGAGCGTTAGGAGATAAGGACAGGAAGGTAGGCTCGTTCAAATTATACGCGGCGAACGGGGCAGTAATCAATACGTACGGCGAAAAACTGTTATCTTTAAATTTAAGCCTTCGCCGCGAGTTCCCCTGGCGTTTCATAATAGCCGATGTTACCAAGCCAATAATAGGTGCGGATTTTTTGCATTTTTTTAAATTTATTAGTAGATCTTCGAAATAAAAAGTTATTAGATAACAACACACAGATCCAACGGAACATGACACTCTGTAAGGCCGATGTTCCCTCGATATCTACAATAGACTTAAGCAATAGATTTAAATCATTATTAAAAGAGTATATTGACGTAACAAAACCGACCGTTCAAAAAAATATAAAGCAAAAAGTATGTCATCAGAAAATCACGTCAGGGCCCTCGTTCGCAGAGCGTGCGAGACGCCTGCCTCCCAAAAAATTGAAAATAGCTCGAGCAGAATTCGAGCAGATGATCCGAGAGAACATTTGTCGTCCCTCGGTGAGCCAATGGGCGAGCCCGTTGCACATGGTCCCAAAAAGGACCGGCGGCTCGCGACCTTGTGGGGATTACCGCCGTCTGAACGGCGTGACCAGACCGAACAAATACCCGTTACCACATATCCACGACGTGGCACATAGGTTCGACGGATGCAAGGTATTCTCAAAAATAGATCTATCGCGGGCTTATTTTCAGGTGCCCGTAGCACCTGAAGATATAGAGAAGACCGCGGTGATTACCCCATTCGGTCTATACGAGTTCACGGTGATGCCGTTCGGGTCGTGTAACGCCGCCCAAACCTTTCAAAGGCTGATGGACACGATATTGCGTGGTCTTGATTTTTGTCAATGCTATATCGACGATATAATTGTGGCGTTTCCGGATATGGAGACGCATGAGAAACATTTGCGCCGGTTGTTCGACAAGCTTAGAGAAAACGGTCTAGTTATAAATATTTCTAAGTGTAAATTTGCGGAAAGTAGTGTAGAATACTTAGGATGTAAGGTTAGTGATAAGGGAATCGCTCCGCTGGACGAGCGGATTCAAGCGATTAAAAATTATCCAAAGCCGGAGACGCTAGCCGATCTTCGTAGATACATTGGTGTAATAGGCTTTTATCGTAGGTTTCTTCCTCACGCTGCGGAACGGCTGGACCCCCTACATAGACTCCTAAAAGGAGCCAAGAAAAAGGACAGGAGGCCGGTCTGTTGGGACGATGGATCTGAAAAGGCGTTCGAGGAGGCAAAAGGGCACCTAGCTAACGCTTCCCTTCTGCATTACCCGAAAGAGAACGCACCGTTGGCGCTGCGAACGGACGCATCGGATGTTGCAGTGGGAGCGGTTTTGGAACAATTTAGTAACGGAAAATGGGAACCGCTCAGTTTCTTCTTTAGGAAACTAGAAAAGGCTGAAACAAGATATAGCGTGTATGATAAAGAACTTTTGGCCATTTATAAAAGTATAAAATTTTTTAGACATTTTGTTGAAGGCAGAGAGATGCATGTGCAGACGGATCACAAACCGTTGGTATATGCATTTCAACAAAGAGCCGATAAAGTTAGTCCACGGCAATTACGACAATTAGATTTTATAAGTCAATTCACGACAAATATTGTTTACGTGGAAGGTAATAAAAATATCGTAGCTGACGCGTTTTCCAGATTGCAAGCAATAGAATTACCAGTTGTCATCTCAACAGAAGAGTTGATACTGGAGCAGTCACAAGATGACGAATTAAAAAATATAATATCCACGAACTCCGGCAAATGGAACCTTCAGAGGATATACATAGAAGGTTCAGAGAAATGTTTGTACGGAGATGTAGTTAAAAATAATATCAGACCTTACGTGCCGAAGGTACTTAGAAGGAAAATTTTCGATAATGTCCACAATTTATCTCATCCGAGTGGACGGGCCACGAAAAAGTTAATCGCAAAAAGTTTTGTTTGGCCCTTAATGAATAGGGATGTGACCGAGTGGGCTCGTACGTGTGTGCCTTGTCAAATAAGTAAGATCTATCGTCACAACAAGTTGGCACCGGAAAAAATAGAAGTCCCAAAGGGACGTTTTGAACATGTACATGTAGATCTAGTCGGGCCTTTGCCAATAGTTAACAATTATAGATACTGTCTCACCATTATAGACAGGTTTATTAGATGGCCTGAAGCAGTGCCGATCACTGATTGTTCGGCCGAGAAGGTGGCAGCGGCGTTGTATTCGACGTGGATTGCACGGTTCGAAGCCCCAGCTACCATTACATCCGATCAGGGGACGCAATTCGAGTCTCAACTGTTCCAGTCCCTAACGAAGCTGATCGGATGTAATAAGACAAGGACTACCGCGTATCATCCTCAGTCAAACGGCATGATTGAGAGGTGGCACAGGTCATTGAAAGCGGCGATAATGTGTCACGAGACAAGAAATTGGGTCGAAATTCTTCTGTAGTCTTCGGTATTACTGGGTCTCCGAGCTAGCTTCAAGGAAGATATAAGAGCATCCGCGGCGGAAATGGTATATGGCACTCCTATAAAATTGCCAGGAGAATTTTTTATAGCTCAGGACGAAACGATAGATCCGCAAATGTTTCTAGAAAAGTTTAGGCAACATATGAGACTAATTAAGCCGAATCCAATATCACATCATAACGCCCAAAAGACATTTATACATAAAACTTTATATACATGTACGCACGTATTTTTGCGAGTAGATGCGGTTCGAAAACCTTTAGAACCACCTTACGAAGGTCCATTTAAAATAGTACAAAGAGTCACCGACCGAATATTTAAAATAGATTATCGTGGAAAGGAGATTAATGTGTGCCGTCGATAAGCGGCCGCCACGTCCCTGCCATAGTTATAATTATTTAGTCTAGGTTTAAGATTGTTGGTGTGAATGAAATGGGTAAATGAGTTGTTTGCCTGAACGAGTCCAAGTGAATGCTGAGTGGTGTTTGCGAGAGGATGTTTGGATGATCTGTTCGAGTGTCGCGTTGTGTGTCCGAGTTCGAGGAGTGCCTGAGAAATACGCGTGTATCGTTGAATGATTAGTTTAGAGTGAAAGCGATTCGGTTTGGAAGAAGATAGAATGATTCTGAGTTTGAATGCGTTTGGGTGCGTGGGGGTGAGAGTTCATGGAATGAAAGTTTAGTTAGTTAGTCGCTGCATGTCGAGGAGATCGGTCGAAGACCATCTCCGGGTTCAATAAATCCGGAATTGCAGCAGAAGTACATTCGAGTCTTTTACTCCTTATCTTATACGCGTGACACCCCATCCCATATATTGGTGACCCCGACGTGATTTGTCGGAAGTACACGGTGCAGGTTCTGCAAGTGCGTCGTGTTGGGATTTTTCCGTGTGTTCACGTGTTTTCCGGACAAAGGCACCGCCTAGTGACACTTAGGTGACGTGCGGTAGCGCGGGTAGTGCCGGTGAAAGTAAAGACTAGCAGTGACTAGAACTCCTTAGTTAAGTTTAGTGTCTAAGCTTAGTGTATAAGGACAAAAACATTGACGATGTCGCTCGGTGCGTCTTCGAGCGGGGGTGAAGTACCCGCCGTCGAAAGGGTTTCGGTGCGGATACCGGACTTTGCACCCGCCGACCCGGAGCTGTGGTTCAGCATGGTTGAACGCAGTTTCGAAGTGAGTGGCGTTAAAACCGAATTAACAAAATTCGGGTATATTTTGGGAGCGCTCAGCCCGCAGTACGCGGCAGAGGTTCGGGACATTATCATGTCTCCGCCACCTGAGCCGTACCAAAAATTAAAATCCGAGCTCATCAAGAGGCTCAGCTCGTCTCAAGAGCAGAAGACGCGGCGTCTGCTGGAGCACGAGGAGATGGGCGATAGAAAACCGTCGCAGTTTCTACGCCATTTGCGAGCCTTGGGAGGCGCCGGAGTATCAGCGGAAATCCTGCGTTCCCTTTGGATGGGTCGCCTGCCGTCCAGCATGCAGGTTATTTTGGCAACGCAGCGGGACACCGACCTGGACCAGGTAGCCGAGTTAGCGGACGTCATCGCGGACACCATGGGTCTACGTGGTCATGTCGCCGAGACCTCCACCAGCTCGCCCGTTCAACAGCCGTCGGCAGTGCAGGATATCGAGGCGCTGCTAAACACCAAAATGTCGCAGCTGGCGGTGAGTTTTCGCCAGGAAGTGGCGGCAATTCGCGACGAAATGCGGGAGTTTTCGCGACGCGAGGTTACCCGTCGGGGCCCGTCGTCTCGCGCACGGTCGCGTTCGCGATCGCGGTCCCGTCAACGTCGGCTTGAGCGGCGCGGTGGTAGGTGTTTCTACCATTTCAAGTACGGGGCGAACGCACATCGTTGTGAACCGCCGTGCAATTGGACGATGCAGGGAAACGCGTCGGGCAGTCGTTAATGACGGCCAGCGATTCCTGCCCGTCGTCGCGCCGTCTGTTTGTGGTCGATCGGGTGACGAAAACGTAATTTTTGATCGACACAGGAGCCGATCTTTGCGTTTTTCCCCGATCGAAGTTACGGGGTTTCCGTGAAAAGACGTCGTACGCGTTGTACGCAGCAAACGGTTCGGAAATCGCTACGTACGGTACTGTTACGCTGAACCTGGACCTTGGGTTGCGCCGGGATTTCGTGTGGCGTTTTGTGATCGCGGACGTGTCAAAGCCCATCATTGGTGTAGACTTTTTAGCGCACTTCGGGTTGTTGGTGGACATCAGAAACTGTAAACTGTTAGACCAGGTGACGTCATTAAAAGTGCACGGACGCTTAGTGCAAGAGTGCGGTTCGTCGACGCCGACCGTCAAAACAATTTTCGGCAGTTCGAGGTACCACGACCTCCTGCAGCGGTTCTTGGACATTACCCGGCCAGGAGGAACTCCGGTAACGGTGAAGCACGAAACAGTGCATTACATTCGCACGACCCCAGGCCCACCGGTTTGGTGTAAGCCCCGACGTCTCGCGCCGATCCCTTTACGAGAGGCTCGTAAAGAGTTCGAGACAATGATCCGTCTCGGTATCGCGCGGCCGTCGGAAAGTGCGTGGTCGTCACCGCTCCATATGGTGCCGAAAAAAGGTCAAGACACTTGGCGACCGTGTGGTGACTACCGGTCTTTGAACGCGCGGACAGTGCCGGACCGATACCCCGTGAAGCACATTGAGGACTTTGCTCACGCGCTTCAGGGGAAAACAGTTTTTTCGACGCTCGATTTAGTGCGGGCGTACAATCAAATTCCAGTGGCCGCGGAAGACATTGCGAAAACCGCGATAACGACTCCCTTCGGACTTTTCGAGTTCCCCTTTATGTCGTTTTAAACGCTTAAACGTTTTATCGACGAAGTGTTACGCAGGTTAGACTTCGTGTACGCGTACATCGACGACATTTTGGTGGCATCGGCAACGGAAGAGGAGCACGTGCAGCACCTGGAAGAAATATTCACTCGACTGGACAAGTATGGCGTGTTAGTCAATCCAGCGAAATGCAACCTTGGCCAGTCGCAGGTCAATTTCCTGGGGTACGCCGTATCGTCGGAAGGGACGCGTCCATTGGAAAACAAGGTGGAGGCGATTATTAACTACCCGCAGCCGACCACCGCAAAACAATTGAGGCAGTTCCTGGGTATGTTAAACTTTTACAGACGTTTTATACCCAGGGCTGCGCAGGTACAAGCGCCGTTAAACGGGTTGCTGCGCGATAATGCTAAGGGTCGTACCTTGCTGAAGTGGA
>CM072795.1:17071285-17120473 GCA_036983795.1 Megachile lagopoda | reverse complement strand
ACATTTTAAGGAAACAATGCAAAGCATTTTGCTATGATGGATTTTCAAGTAGGTATATAATACTATACTCTGAAACAGTATTTAGTTGGTTGCTGTGTGTATTTGTGCATTTAATTAATATTTAAAAATAATCAATAATTCAGCAATTTTTTCTTATGATTTTAAAAATTCATCAAGGATTTTGTTATACTTCCCGGTGAGTCCCAGTGTTCTAATTGATGTCATTATATTCGATAAAGATTGGCGAATACAGTGCAAAAAGAATTGGATCTGACTTGAAATGACTAGAAGTTTTATAGCTAATTTCGTTAGATGGTGATTGAGAATTGCAGCGCGCTGTCTATGCATGCTTCTACGTTCGCGCTCAACGGGCCTCCTTTTGAATGCTAAGAATCTCTTTGAAAGAACTGTTTAGATTATAGTCATTTGAAATGTTTATTATATGCGGCAGATAAGCCTTCGATTAAATTGTCTGTCTTTTACTATATTGTACTATATTGTATATATTTTAATATCGTGTTTTGAATGGTGCGCGTAAAATGGTGGCAAAACAGAGATGCATACATTCTAATTATGCCATCTACGCGTAATATTTTTAATTACTATGTCTTTTGTTTCCTGATGTTTTGTTTTCTTGATGTAAAGCGAAGCATTCTCTGGGCAGAAATAAAAATCAGTCAAATTAAAATTGAATTAAATTTAGGTAAAATTAAAAAGAAGTTTAATTATTGTTTTGTGTAGTTTATGTTCAGTGCGTCTTAATTATTTTGTATTAAGTTTATTATTAATAAGACTTATTAAAGTTTGATTAAGTTACTTTCTTATTAAAGTTCATCTACTGCTGGTAAGTATATGTAATTATGTCAAATAAGACACATATTTTCTGCAACTGTCCTTTGAATGTTAATTATTTAACGATAACATCTGTATGATTAGATACCAAAATGTCAGAAAATACTTCGGAACAAACTCCAGGCTCATCTGAAATAAAATAATTACTCGGCAAAAATTATTTAATATAATGCAAAAGAATAAAAAAAACAATATTAATGAAAAATTAGAATGCCTTGAACAATGTTTGCTAAATCAACAAAATTACACACACGAAGAGCATCGAGCATTCAAACATAAAATTTCTCACATAAAATCGCAATTTAAACAGAGATGGTTGTGTGCGCGTTATAAAGAAGAATTGTTTAAAAAACAGAATGGGAAATGGCTTTCAGGAACTATAGAAATACCATTAACAAAATCTGAAAGTGGACAACCACGACAAGTAAAATCATTTTCAGATTTAAGTGATATTTTTAACCTATCATATCTGCATATATCATAAATAAAATTTTATATATGTATTCCAACTTTAGCAGTGATTTTTATATAAATTGCCTACAGAATCAAAAAGTAGAAGATTTACGCTTTAAAATCGTGACTGTTTCATCAATTTTGGATTATTATTGGCAAAGTTATGACAATTTCAGATTACGCGAATTTTAAATTAGCTCTGTCCGGCTTTTCGGTGCAAATACCCCACTGTGCGCCGGTCGCCTACCAGGGAATGGACGGTGGAATTACCCGGACGCTCGAGGAAGCCCAGAAAGGGTCTTCTGCTCTCTTCTCCTGAGATGGAGAGAACGGCAGGAACCTACCGCCGGTCGCCATTCAGGGGGAGCGAATGGGAGACTATTGTGAATCCGGCCACCCCGAAGGGGGCACGGATATGCCACCTCACCCGGTCGGGTATATGCTCAGTACTTCCTTGATCTACTTCCAACTACACCACTAACCAAAGAGGACCCGGTCTGATCAGTCGAGGCGAAGACATCACTTGACTCCATTGCTGCACTTAAGGAATTTTAATATTGGCTTACCAGTATTCCATTAAGGTATTAAAGACCCTCAACAGAGTTTAGAAAGCCGTGAGCGAATGGGAGAATACTCTCTGGTTGCGTTATTAGGAGAAAACGGCTGGAACTTACCGCCGGTCGCCTACTAATAAGGAGAGTACGGGAATTCTATCCTGGCTGCCCTCGGATTGGAGATAACGGCTGGATTATCCATCGGTCGCCTTCCAGGGAATGGACGGAAGAACCTCCCGGACTCCTCTAGTCTAGCTTTCGAAATTATTAAAAATCATAAAGTCCAAAAGCTATGTTTCCGTTTTGCTTTAAATGTTGGTAAAATATATATCTTGTAAACATTATAATATTGACAGATTGGAAATCTATGTTTTGATTGTATAAGAAACCTATATGAATAAATTTGTTATTTGTGTTCTCCAGAAATTTCTCTGTGTACTCCTGCGATTTATTCTGAAGCGAAAGTCCATCCTACAAAGTTTTGTATATATGGCAATCGTTAAAAAAATGTGTTATGCACAAAGATTTATTGCAACAAGCATATTTTATTACAGCACACACGTTGGAGAATCCACAAGATGTTTCACAATTTTTGAAGCAGAAATCAACGGGGTTATAAAATTCCAACGGCTTTTCTGTTACATATCCACTTTTATACCATGAGTATTTAATAAGTTTTTAAAATCGAGGGGCTGTATCCATATTAATTTTTTATGTACAATGAACGGGGTCACTGTATTTTTCAAAAGGGCCTAACCAAATAAGGTGGTCAAATGTGCCCTTGAGTCAAATGAAAAACCCAATACGTCAGTCGGTAGAATATCCAAAAAAAAAACATCTCACACCAAGTTTCAACCCCCTATCTCAACCGTGGGGATAGTAAAAGGGAAAAAACGAAATTCCGGTTTGTGGCCTATTTTGCCTATTTTGTTAAGGACTACAAAACTTGTATTATGTGAATATATATTACTATAACGCAGCGTGTGTTCGTCGCACGTCCGAACCTCGTGGTTGCCCGGAAGAGAAGAAGGACACCGTGAAGAACGCAGCAATACGCGCGCGAACAGCAACGCGCTATCGATGCAATCAACGACGCGCTGATTGCCGCGCATTTTCGAATCAACATACCAACACTCCCCCTCAATCAACGCGTTTCTTACAATCTACGCACTTACATTAACCAATCCTAACATGTTAACACACTTACTGTGACCACTCAGAGGTAGAGTTTTCGTTAATATGTCCGCTGTCATATCGCCTGAAGGAACATGCTTTATATTTAACTTATTCGCTTTTACAACTTCGCGTATAAAATGATATCTTAAATGAATGTGTTTAGTTCGTGAATGGAATACGGAGTCATTCGCAAGACGTATCGCACTTTGATTATCTACAAATAAAGTAACACACTCCGCCTCCTTGAAATCTAACTCCCGAAACAACGCCTGTATATGTAAAGCCTCTTTCGCCGCTTCGCTTAAACTAACGTATTCCGCCTCGGTAGATGACAATGCAACCACACGTTGCTTTTGCGATCGCCACGATATAGCCGCGTTTCCTAACATAAAGACATATCCCGAATATGATCTACGATCTATCGTACAACCAGCCCAATCTGCGTCCGAATATCCTTCAACAAATCCGTCACCTGCACGATAGACTAAACACAAGTTTATCGTTGCCTTTAAATACCTCAGAACCCTTTTTGCAGCTATCCAATGCTGGTGTTCCGGTTTCGTATTAAATTGTGACAGTTTGACTACCGTATTAGCTATATCGGGCCTCGTGGCGACTGATAAATACATCAGAGCTCCAACAAGCTCTCTGTAGGGCCTCTGTCTAGTGATGTTTGACTCTTCTGAATCTTCTTTCGTGGACCAAACGGTTCCAACTGCTGCAGGCGTCGCTACTGGATTACAATGCTCCATTTTGAATTTCCTTAGAATGTCCAGGATGTAGTTTCTCTGAGAGAGTTCGATTGCTCCCCCTTGCTGTTTTATTTCTAGACCTAGACAATATGTAGCTAAACCGAGATCTTTAATTTCGAAATCTTCCTGCAGACCTCTTTTGAACTCATCCACCCATTCAGTATCCTGGGAAGCCACAAGAATATCATCAACATATATTACAACTAATAATATGTTACCATTTTTCTTGGCGTGGTACAAGCATGGTTCGGTTGCCGTTGAAATTAAATTCATTTCCTTTAGTTTACCATCCAACCTCGCATGCCATTGGCGACCAGCCTGTCGTAAGCCATACAACGCCTTCTTCAACAAACAGGCATTCCCACCAGAGGATAGACTCTTTAGTATCTCTCTCGCCTTCCTCCCAATCATGGACCCTTCTCCTTCTCGTTGCGCTATTTTTGAAAGAGTCTCTCGAAATAATATGGGAACCTCCATGACGATCCTTTCCTCCAGATGACCATTTAGGTACGCCGTAGCGATGTCAAATTGTCTGATCTGTAACTTCATTTTTCCCGCTAGAGCCATTAAAATACGTACCGATTCTAGTCTTGCCACAGGGGCAAAAGTGTGATGGAAATCCATCCCATAAACTTGGCTGTATCCCTTTGCCACAATTCTTACCTTCCTGCGCTCGATCTTCCCATCTGGACCATACTTGTTCGTCAGTACTAGCCTACTTCCGATCACATCGTCCTCTTCTTGTCGCTTTATTATTTCTAGTGAATCGTGTTTGATAAGACTAACAACTTCAGAAATGATAGCCTCTTGCCATTCCTTGCCTTGTTCTCCGGTGATTGCTTCTTCTACTGATATCTCAGCAACACCAGCACAATCGTGGAATTCTTCATTGTCTGTATCATTTCGTACATTTTCATCTTCGTTTTCTTCTTCTGCACGACTAGGGCCAGGATCTGCCGCTTTATGGTATTCCTTCCTAGGACGTCCCCGTTTTCCACTTCTGATAATTCTTGGTCTACCTCGGGCCTTCGAGTGTGCTTCAGTGTGCAATTGTGAACCAGAGGAATATTCATCTTCTTCATTTGCTTCCTGTAATGATACAGTATCACTCGGGATAGGCTCCTCCATCTCTACAAAGTGTTCTCGATTAGGTTCCTTATGGTCATCCATTTTATCTTCTAATTCAGGCCTATCAATTCTGACTTCATCTTCCTTTCTAACTTCTCTATCCTCGAGAAACTTTACATCACGTGCGACTATTACTTTATGTTCGACCGGTACCCATACACGATACGCCTTTGATTCACACGGGTAACCGACAAATATACCTTTCTTAGATCTTGCCGCAAACTTATCCTTGCCAGGAGTCTTATCCAGGATATACACCTCCGATCCAAAAACCTTCAAATGATTAATATCTAATTTCCCCCCGGTCCATTTTTCATATGGGATTTCACCATTTAGACTACTGGTAGGGCATCGATTCCTAACATGGCACGCCGTTGCTACGGCTTCGGCCCAAAATGAGGTTGACATTTTTGATTCCATCAACATACATCTAGCCATCTCCTGAAGAGTGCGATTCATCCTTTCTGCAACTCCGTTCTGTTGTGGAGTATGTGCAACAGTAAGTCTTCTTTCGATGCCTGAATCCCTAAGAAAACAATCAAATTCTTTATTACAAAATTCTCGGTTAACCCTTTTGCTTCCTTAATTGTATTGGTATTTAGTCCAGTTTTCTCCATTATCTTCGCCAAATCTCGGCCGTTCAGATGTCCTAATCGCCTATGCCACTTGTAAGCATCAGAGCATTTCTCCGTATCGGCTACCTTTGCACATTCAACCTCCTCTCGAACGTAGTACAGATCACCTTCTCTATTCGCTATTAGACAGATGTTTCCTTTACGATCTGTTACAACAGCTGACTCATTCTTAAAAGTTACTTTATAACCCTTTTCCGTGATCTTTGATACTGAGATTAGGTTTACTCTTAAATCCGGGACATATAATGTATCATTAAATTCTACAGACCTGACTTTATCTTTGTCCTGCGTTGCAATTTTTACAAGTCCTCTGCCTTCTATCGCAGTAGATGCCGAGTTTGCCAAATTAATCTTACCGTTCTCGTACATCTCCACATGACTAAACTGTTTTATATCTCCACAGAGATGTGAAGTACAACCACTGTCCAATATCCATGCTCGATCGGTATTACCGCTCTTAATTTCAGTTTTCCGAGCCACTGACATTGCTTCTTCAGCATAAAACCCAATCGAGGTCTCGTTTGCCTTGTGCGTCTGATCCTGACTTTTGTCTAATCTGACCCTGCAGTCCGATGCCTTGTGGCCTATTTTATGGCATCTGTAACATTTAAAGGAAAATTTACCTGCTCTTGGTTTCACCGTGAAGGTGAAGGAAGGACACCGTGAAGAACGCAGCAATACGCGCGCGAATAAAACAAAACAGCAACGCGCTATCGATGCAATCAACGACGCGCTGATTGCCGCGCATTTTCGAATCAACATACCAACATATTTAGTTTCCCTGGTGTGAGGGCATCGAAGGAGTCAATGTCATCCTTGAGAGGGGCCAGGGGTCGGGAGTTTAAACACGCTTCGATGTTGCACAATAACGTGCTGAATTCCTCCACCGTCGGGGTGGAGGCGCCGAGCATCCTTCTCAGGTGATGCTTCACATTTTTTACCCCAGCCTCCCACAAGCCACCAAAATGAGGAGTGGCCGGAGGAAGAAACTTCCAACCAATTGAATCCTTCAGCAGGCGATTTCGAAAAGTATCGCTGGTCATGACGGTCCTAAATGCATCTCGTAATTCACGCTCTGCCCCGTGAAACATGGTCCCGTTATCAGAATAAAGGGATTCTGGAATCCGCGACGGACGCAAAACCGTTCGAGCGCGGCGACAAAGGCGTTCGCGGAGTAGTCGTGGACTAGTTCGAGGTGAATTGCGCGGGTCGCAAAGCACACGAATACGGCAATATATGCTTTGATAGTCGTACGTCCACGACCGGCCGCTGATCGAACTCGAATGGGACCGGCGTAATCCATTGATTACAGTGAGTGAAGGGACGTGAGATGCGGATGCGTGGTTTTGGAAGGTCTGCCAAGAATTGCGTTTCGGAGGTAGCTCGCTCCCGTACACACCGGACACAACGGTGGATATGGTTTCGAACAAGATTTCTAGCGCCTAACATCCAATAATTCTCCCGAAGTACGCGAAGCATTAATTGCACTCCTCCATGGACGGTGTCAAGGTGGACTTGGGAAATAATTAATTTTGCGATATCACCTTGCGGGAGTACTATTGGATGCCGAACGGCGAACGGAAAGTCAGACATTCGCAGACGTCCACCTACTCTAATGAGACCGGACTCATCCAGAAACCATGGTGAACCATGGTTCCATGGCGAATGCGTTGCGCTGCGCGTGTTGCACCCAGAAGAATTTTGCGCCGACGACCTCGTCTCGCGACAAACAAATTTCGGTGTCTGCTACGTCAGGGTATCGGCATCGCGTTACAAAACGACGTACATACGCGGTAATATGCAGAAGGCGCGGCCACGAGAAGATGCGGGTGTACAAGTCCCACTGAACTTGCACATGGTGCACGGTCGCGGGTTTCATTTTGGGATCAGGGTCCTCGCGAACGGGAGTGAGGTGAGGTTGGTTTGGCCACGCAGTGGGTTCAGCCGTGAGCCAGGAGGGACCTTGCCACCACAAGTCGAAGGTAAAAATTCGGGAAAAAAGTAGTCCACGGGTTGCGCAATCTGCGGGATTGTCTTCGGACGAAAGGTGTCGCCAGTTTGCGGCGGGTATTTCGGACTGGATGGCAGCGATCCGATTCGCGACAAAAACCCTTAGAGTGGAGGGCGTTTTTTGAAGCCAGCACAAAACTATGGTGGAGTCGCTCCAACAATAAATGGACGCGACTTCAAACGGGAGTGATCGAAGGGCACATTTCATGCAACGTACCAGTAATACTGCCGCGCACAATTCGAGTCGGGGAATGGTGAGAGTCTTCACGGGGGCCACCTTCGTTTTCGTGAGAAGCAACTGAACGCACGGTCCTGACGGCACTTTTACGACGAGATAAACTACTGCGGCATACGCGTGTTCTGACGCGTCGCAAAATCCGTGGAGGTGGACACTTCGAGTCTCGCCTCCGTAATCGGACCATCGAGGGATGGATAGGAAGTTGAGCGCGGTCAATTCGTCGTAAAAGGTGATCCACCGTGACGCGATCTCGTCCGGAAGGGTCTCGTCCCATCCTCGCTTGAGCTTCCACAACTCTTGCATGAGGATCTTCGGTATCAAAATGACTGGTACGAGCCAGGCAAGAGGATCGAACAAGTGTGCGGCAATAGAAGGAATTCGTCTTTTGGTTGGGGTTTCCCAGCGTGGAAGCGTTGCAGAAATTTTAAATTTGTCGCGGGCAGGATGCCAACTCAGTTCGAGGATCTTGACTTTGGACTCAAGGGCAAAGGGATGCTCCAGCGCAAATCCGTGGTTCGACGGGTCAATTTCCTTTAGGAGTTCAGGGTCATTGCTGGCCCATTTCCGAAGAACAAATCCACCTCGCGCCAGACAATTCACGGTTTCGCGTTGTTTCGCGATTGCGGCAGGTTTGGTATCTGCGCCTGACATGATGTCATCGACGTATCGCTCGTTTCGCAATACCGGGATCGCGGGGGGAAAATCGGGTCCCTCATCCTCCGTGAGCTGCTGGATAACCCGTTGAGCTTGATAGGGGGTCGAGGTCGTTCCATAAGTGACCGTATAAAGTTGGTACGTTCGTACTGGTTCAGATGGAGTGAACCGCCATAAAATTAATTGGTACGCCTGGTTGTCGGGATGTACGAGAATCTGCCGATACATCTGTACGATGTCCACAGTAAAAACGACTCTCCATTGTCGCCAACGGAGAATGAGAGAAACTAAATCCGTTTGCAGCTTGAGACTAGCACAAAGATGGTCGTTTAACGATTTTCCGTTTAATGTTCGCGCTGAAGCGTTGAAAACTACCCGGAGCTTTGTGGTGACACTATCCTCCCTGGTCACGGGATGGTGTGGAAGGAACGCGGTCTGTCGCTGGAGGAGAGATGGATCGGCGACGCGCATATGACCGGATTGGAGATAGTCATCCATAAACGCGGTATACTGTTCGCGTAATTCGTTCGATTTTACAAACCTCTTCTCAATCCGATGCAGAGACGATAACGCGACCGAATGGGATTCCCCAATGTTAATTGTGGGCCTTCTCGGAAGGGAAGATGCACGACATAACAACCGGTGGAGGTGCGAGAGTGAGTCGCAACAAATTGGGCCTCACACTGTTCCTCCTCCAACGACAGAATGGAACCGCAAGCGGGAAGGTCCTCCACCTCCCAGAAGCCCTGAAGGGTATCATTGAGGTCAGAAATACTCGTGTGGTATACTCGGACTGGCGAGCGGTGATGAGTCGGAAGTGAACCGGAAAGAATCCATCCGAAGATCGATCGCTGAGCGAGTAAGGTTCCGGTGGAATTTTTACGAATTCCGTCGAGCATGATTGCTGCATATAGGTCTGCCCCGATGAGCAGGTCAATAGGTACCGAGGAGCAGGGGTCAGGATCTGCTAGCGGCAGATCTTGACAGAACGTTAGCGCTTCAGGGAGGCAGACCCGGTCGGGAATGTAGGAAGTGATCCTCGGTAAGACGAGCGCGCGAGCTCGTACGAGTCATTAGTAGCGTCTATTTTTTGATCTTGCGCCGCTCCAGCGTACGATTTCTTAATTTTGGCCTATAGTTTCTGTGCATTATTTTCTGTTGCAAACTGTAATGCCTGGACGTCTGAGAGATGTAGCCTAATGTACGCCACTGCCTCTTGATTCCTCGTATCCCATTCTGTTTTTACTAGTTCATTTTCAGTAATTTCTGGTTTCCTTTCACTCAATGCTTTGTGTAACTTTTTCAGACATAATATAGATTCCATCTTCATTGCCCATGTATCGCGTCAGTCGAAGTCGCACTTTGGTGGGATTGAATGATTAGACCGTAAAGTCGTTTATCTGATTGTCCTGTTTATTTTCTGAAGTCGCCCCGATTGAAATTCTTATTAACTCGTAACCGCGACGAAATCAAAGTCCTCAGAAGGCAAATACAGAAAGTGTTCGCGCGTATCAATACCGAAGTATCTGAACAATATCGAAAAACGAAGTGTGGGCCTCGAGGCCCTCCCGCATTTTATATTGGACATTCCCCTGCGACGTCGCCTAGCAACCACGCCGATTCCCCGAGGAACCGGCGGCGCGCCCTCCGCCGATCTTTGTTACGCCGCCATCCCTGTGCGGCCGAACCGCCGAACGCTACTATGCCGCCCTCCCTCTGCGGCCGAGCCGCCACGCCGCTATGCCGCGTGCCGACACCGGCAGCTCGCCGGCCGCTTGCCGGTATCCGCTGTCAAACGGAGCGGTCCCCGCTTTTGTCCGGGTTTCTGGGAAATGACCGTCAGGAGACGTCGCCGAAGAATGTCTTTCTTATTCGCCGAAGTGCGCACCAGGTTCGCCGAAATACCGCGGCCGCATCAAATACTTATTAATTTGCGCTTTACTTGGAATCTCAGAGCATGTGCCACGTGTCGCGTGCCACGGGCACGTGTACTTCTTAGAAAATTAATTGTTTGTTATCGTTTTCGGGTGCCGGCGATCCCGCAGACAGCCAACCTGACGCAGGGCGAGCCAGCTCGCCCCCGCCCCGGTTCTTACCTCACCCGAGCAGTGTAGCTCTCGGTGCTATGGTAAGCATCACCCCTCCCGGGCGGTTTCCGTACCCCCGGTGCTATGGTGATGTTCTTCATGCCGAGACACTCATGATGTTCGAATACGGCCGCAGGTTTCCCTGTGCACGTAGGGCTTCGAGGTATGGCTCCCATACCTGCTGCTTTTGATCAGCCGCCCCCGAAAACCCCTCTAATTACACCCGATCATCTGTGTGTCTTTGGTTACTACTTTATGCTCTGATATTTCCTCGTAAAGTCGATTCTATCCGTAACAGCCCAGACTAAATAATTAGACCCAGTCAGTAACGGTACTGCCGGTAACGTATTTCTGTCCATTTTGAATTCTTCTCGAACTCTTTCTATACGTGGTATGTTTTACTTTTCTAAACTACGGTAACCACGCTCTGCTACCAGAATCTGTTGTCGATTTAACCACGCTTTGTCTGTTTTCCAATAAAAGTTTTATTATAAAATTACACAGATATTAAAGTATAGATATTTTACATGGCCACAAGGAATTTATATCACGCTACTACGCTTCTGTAATGAGGACTGCCTGTCTCTCGATTTTCGCCTATTCGTATCGCACTCATTTGTTCCCCCCACCAACTACGGACGCTTGTAACATTGAACATACATATAATTCATATGAAGTATAATGTTCTACATCTTTTTTACTCAACGTTAAAGTTAACGAATTACAATCTGTAATTATATTAAATTTAATACCAAACAAATAAACGCGGAACCGTCTAAGTGCATGTTAAGAAAAATAGCTAAATACGATCGACACTCCTCAATGGTTCTGGGGTAAGTGCCAAGAGGTCAACTTAGTCCTCTTACCCGAAGGCATCTGATAGCTGAATGATATTTATTGTGGTATTTTACAGTAATAATTATAAACTATTAATGGCTTGTTACGAGCCGGAGGGGTACAGCCGCGTGGCTGGGGGCTGTATTAGGTTATGGTGTTGTTATTAGGCTAACTCAGATTTGTTAATTAACCTGAGCGCCAAAGGAAAGTAGACGCGGGGATGAGCCGACGTATGGCTAACGCCGGGTGCCCCAGGAAGTGATATGTGAACTAGCCGATGTATGGCTAACGCCGGGTGTTACAGGAAATGTTAGTATTAGAATTCGTAACGTAGATTTGACGGTATACCTCGAGCGGCTAAGATATACCGACTGGTGGGTTGTTTGGACTTGTGTTATAATCAATTGAGGCGAATAGTTAAATATAAAAATCAGTAATCAAATATATTCTCCCAAAACCGGGTTCTACAAATGTTGCAGTGTACGTGTCGGTTAAAGGTGACTCTAATACGCAAGAGTTTAAAATATTACTTTGATTCGAATTTACTGAGTTTGAATAGTTTCGACTCCGACAAAGCGTGAATCTAATCCGGCCTAGTTTTAACGGAAAACGAGCGAAACGGGGACCCAAGAGTATAAGTCAAATAAAAATGCCTAACAGCAATTATACGTACTGTATGGTAAATGTAATTCTCGAAAGGGACTTTAATCCGATCTCGATTGAAAGACTCTACTCTAAACTTGACGTGATAACCGTAATAGAACTCGGACAGAGCTTCCACGTTAGTCTACGTTCAAGAATTGACTGGGCCCAACACGTCTTCTCCACAACCATTTTTATACCCGAAAAATGGGTGGAAAACGAGTAGTGGTGGAAACGGTGGGAACGGATCAACGCGACGTTTTTCGTCTAATTTTCTAATAAGGAAACCCTGGTAGCTGGGAAAGCTAGGCAAGACTAGACTCTATCTTCGCGGTGGTCTTTAACTTTGCTCGAATACCCAACTCCAAAATAGAATAGTCATTGGCGTACGTAACAGGCTGAACCATACACGACCGCATGCGACGCACAACGACGACAGCACACGACCGGCATCATTCATTGCTTTTCACTCTCGATTGGTGGCAAATGTGCCGAACTTCATTCATTCTCTTTCAGCATCCTCGCCTTCCCCACTCTGTGGCCAGATCCTTAAGGAACTACGTTCCTATTCATTAATTGTTCGAGGGCAAAATAGCGACGCCTAATTGCCTTCAACGACTCTTCAAAAATGCGTTGACGCTAACATGCAGTTTATTTTGAAAGTGGTGTAAGTCCATTTTCATTTGTTTTGAGAAAATTAAAGGTTAGCATATATGTCAATGAAAAAGTATAGGTTAATTATATCAAGTCTGGCAATTTTTTTATCGATTGATCAATTTGATTATACAAATTTGTTTTAGGCGATTTAACTAAAGTAATGTATATTTACGGGCTGCAAGTGGACTTACACCACTTTCAAAATTAGTCACTCGAAAAAGTCGTTTAATTTCAATTTTGAAAAATCAAATATCATTCAAAATATATTTCATATTAATCCAATTTTATTTACAAATAATAACATGATATAAAATAGAAGTAGTGTTTTTAATTTTAAACATTAGCTATATTGTTAAAATTAACATAAAATGTTGGTAGTATGTATTTACTTGTGCTCTGCATGTGGCAGTGTTTTGAAATATTCGTGATGCACAGGTGGTATATAGGGTAATAACTGCTCCATATCCTTATATTTTTCGTAAGTAATGGGCCTGGCATCGTGATACAAAGGGGCTAGAGCGATTTTTTCAAATTTTGGCGGTCTTCCCGGACGTACAGGTAATAAATTTAAATTCTTCAATTCTTTGTCTTCCATCGATGTTTTATAGAAAATAGTATATGGTGCACTTTTAAGAAACCTCATCCAACATATTTGCAACCAATTTACCTTCTCTCCGTTAGTGTTTTCGCCCGGAGAGTAAAAATTTGTGATCAATTATCTCGATGTTATTTTCCAACGACTGCATAACTCTCAACCACATCAATGCCATTTGTAAATTTCGATTTTGCCCAGTACACATATCACTATATGCAATAACATGACATTGAGTTGTTACATTTTGCAAATGTCTTAAACAGCAAGAAGCTACTTCTTGCGATCCCCTGGAAGCAGTGGTTTCGTCCCACACATACATATTAACTTTATTATCGTGGAAATTGTGAAATCCCTCGTTTAAAACGTACATATTTCGCTTATAATATGCGATTGAGACAGATAATTTGGGTAAGGCTTTTTGTAAATCAAAAGAAAAGGCAAAGTATTTATCGGGATTTTCGGATGCCAAAATTTTATCTTCTTATAATGCTTTTCTTGCTAGTTCAGCATTTTTCAAGTGAACATCATGTCTTTGTACAAGAATCGCTTTTTCTTCGTCATCAGTTGTGGTCTTAATTTTCATGTCCAAGAAATCGCATTTTGCACAGGTATCTTTACGTGGCAAATGGAAATGTAACTTGAAATGTCGTTTAAAGATTTTCCTGTATGTTCATTCTTTAACTGAACTCAAATTATTTTCTTTACATTTTTCAAGGTACAAATTATACATTTTTCTTATATTTAATTGAGGATTCAAAAACATCCGTTCTGGATTTCGGGATTGAGTATAACGACTTTCAAATGCTGGAAAGCTTTTTATGTGTTCTATCACTGTATTTGTAAGTAGTTTGCTAGTTCTTCTGCAAGAGCCATCCATTTTTCCACGCATGTCTTTCGAAATATTCTCACACGCTTTTAAGACGCGATCAATTCGTCCAGTAGATATTTTAAAAGTATCAATGAAAAATTTCTTACATACTAAAATGCTTCTGTCGGAAGTGACCAGGTAAAATTTGTATGTATATGCCCTCGAAGTACCCGAATAATTTCTTGGCTTTCTTCTATTTACAATTTCACGTTGAACATTACCGTAGAGAAATACATTTTGCTGATTAAAATCACCTATATTCCAGAACTTATCAAAAATTACTTTACGCTCTGATTCATTAACTCGTTCTATACATTTCTTCGAGCAGTTACAATTTTTCATTTGAAATTTTGTTGCTGCAACGAATTTTCCTCTTTTTGTATAGTACTCTTCTCCGGCATTTCGCTTAATTTTGTTCATTCGTTGTATATATTTTTCTTTATTTTCTTTTGCAGAACCTAATATCTCAGTAACAATATCTTCATCTGATGAAGACTCTACCTCTATAATTCTTCTTCTGAATTACTAGGTCGAATAATATTTTTCTCTAATAAGTTGTCCAAAATTTCCCGAACTGCCTATTTTTCAGAATACGACAATCTACGCGGAGAAAAATGAAAAGATTGATGCTCTTTAATTGATAGCAAAATTTCTGCGTCTACTTTTGGTTCTACGGATCGTTCTGGTTCTAGAATCTAGATAATGACACAAAAATGTTCCGAATTTTCGACTTGTTTTCTTTTGAAATATTTTGATTAATATTCAAATTATCCAACGGAAAATCTAATTTACCAGTTATGTCAATATTCAATATTTCATTAACAAAATTTTCTGTTTCAGTATCCGCGACAATTATATTCTTGATTTTATATTCCGTCCCTAAAGAAGTATTTACGTTCGCATTTAAAATGTAATCGCGTCCTAGTATTGCAGCAAATGACATCGTAAAATTAGGTACAACAAAGAATTTTATTTTAACCGGAAAACTATTAACTTTTACCATCTGTTCAAAAATGCCTTTAATTTCTAAACGTGACCCATTAACACCATAAAAGCGTAATCATTTGGTAAAACATGTTGATAAAAATCATTTTCTAATAAATTTTCTTTGATGAAGCTTATCGACGATCCTGAGTCTAGCATTCCTATAATATCGATTTGTTGTTGGTTACCATATTTTCCACTAACTTCCCATGATATTGGCACTTCAAACGCATCACAAGGTGAACTTGGTTGAATAAGATGCATAGTTATCTCTGAAATCTTCGCTGCTCTGGATGTTGAAGTTGAATTCGAGGAATAGTTATTCGCACGATGTTCAGTACTACCGCAACGATAACATGATCTCCATGATCTCAGTGGCTTCGGACAATTCTTCTTCAAATGCCCTGTTGTATTACAATTGTAGCACCGAAACTCCTTATTAGTCATCTCATCTCTCGTTGACTGTCGAGAAGTCGATACTCTCTTCCAATCCACTCTACTATTTTCTTCAAACCCAATTTTCTTAAATGCTCGTAATAACTCTTCGGCACTCTCGTAACAATTCATTCGCGCTCGATTTCTTAAACGTGTATCTGGAATGCCATCAATTAACAAATCCACTAATTCTTCTGCATCTACATTGATTCTATTTGCTAGAGTGATTTTTTCCACGTAATAATCGTAAAAGGTCTCATTTTTATTCCACATTCTAGTTTTCATTTCTCTTCGTAGCGCGAGCTTTCTTGGTCGATGATCAAAAACCCACTTCATCTCCTCTAGTAATTGGGTGACAGACTTTAAAAAATGAGTTGGCTTTGATTGACACCATTTTAAAGCTTTTTCCTTCAATCGGAGATTTATCCAAATTTTGACTGAGTTATCATCTAATTGGTAACATTCACGCAAAACTTCCAATTGTTGTTTCCAGTTTTCAAAATAGGATTCACCGCTGAATTCCCTTAACATTTTCGCAATTGTTCTTAAACTTGTAGTCACTTGTGTGCTTACAGTCCCATTAAACGGTGATGCAGATTCTCTCTGCAACAACTGTCTTTCTCGTTCCAACAGCTTCCGTTCTTTCCGTAACAGTTCTCTTTCTCTGTCCAACCAGGAATTCATATTTGCTTGCAAACCTGTTACCTCCGATATATCAGTTCTTGCGTTTTCAAAACTTGGTTCCGTTTGCATGATCACACCCTGTTCCAAACAAGGATCAGCTTCCAGCAGTCTAATGACTAGCTCACTTTTATTGCCACTAATAGCTAGGCCTCGTTCCCGTAACATATCCCGAAGTTGCAAAACAAATTCATTTAAATCTTTCCTGCATTCAGTCGTTATCTTCTTCATAATTTAACACAAAATTCTAACACAAATTCCACCCAAAACCGTCGACGAAAAACACGAAAAAGAAAATGACCGATAATCGTAATACAAAATTTCAAAAGAACAAAATAACGAATTATTAAGGTCACTAATCCCACTTCTGAAACTATAAGAAGCAAACGAAAAATAATAACAATTAACTTTTAAAACAATATCAGGCTTTAATAATTTTGGAAATACATGGGTCAGTGGCGAAATCACAATAACGAATGAATTAAATGATTGCTATTTTGGCGCACGCTCCAAAACAACCGCATCCATGCTTAATCGATATACAATCATGCTCATACATTACATTCATCATACGGTGTCCAAAATATAAGATACATAATCATGTTCATATAAAAAATGATTACAATACATAGAGAGAGAGTGAAAGGAAAAGAATAAGACAGAGTGAGGGAGAGAGAGAGGAAAGAGAATAAATTCGAGCTGCCGAAAATCAGTAGAATGAAAATATGAGCGAGAGTCTGCAGAGCAGCGCGAGCGATACTGAAAATTAAGTAGAACCATATCGCGATAAAAGATATTTTCATTGTACTCTATATTTCTTTTTTTTCTTCGTTTCCAACAACATATAGATCCTATTCTTACAATAGTCGGTAAGAACATTATAACCATAGCAAGTAAGAACATTGTATCCATAGTAGATGAGATTAACTATACTCATTGTCAGTCGATATTGCAGACACGCGATAAATCGAACAGACATTGACATACTCCAGGCACTTGATCCAAATATACTCTGACAATCCCCCAGGCACCTGATATAAACATCTTGCAGATTAACTAACCATAAACACTCTCAAAAGATTTCATTCCTATCAAGACATAACATCCTGTTGCGTCAGATCCAAACACTCCAGAATAACATCCTATTTCATCACCCAGAACAGTCCAGACTAATCTCCTTTGTTTTCGATCCAATATAAAAGCACCCTCCTTTCCATACATCCAGGCAGTCTACTTACTGGTCACCTAGTAATCTAGTGATAACCTACGAGAAGACCACGAGTCACATCATAGAGGACGAAAGAGAACGAGTTATCCTTCAGAGGAATCATTAACGGTGATGCACCACGGGTCCCAGTGCGTACGAGGCAAAGGACAGAACACTTCTCCCCAAAAAGCTGAGGAACATACTATACGGTCAGCTAACGTGGTGCAAAATAGTTCATTTTATTCAGTTGACCACCCCGGGCCGTAACAAATTGGTGACAGCGATGGGATTGACTCAGCACCGTGGTGAGGTAACCGTATTAACATTCCAAGTCGAAGATTACGCATCGTAGGACTGCACGTGTTGAATGAAAGAGTCTCACGCTATGCCGCATACCAGAGTTATCGCCGAGCGCGATGTAGCGCCTTCCGGCCCGCCGACTCAATCACAGCTGCGAGATAAGCGCGCCGGCTCTCACGCTAGCGTTACCCGCACCGCGTGCCGTGGGTGGTAACGCGCGCGGCGCGGCGGCTGGAGCTCGCTCATTCAGTCGTCCTTCAAGCTACAGAGCAGACGTCTCCGCGATCCAGTGTACGTACGATTCAGAGCAGAACTTTAATACTTCAATTTCTCAAGTGGTGATGAGCGCTGGTTATTGTGAATTTCACTGCTTGAGAGAAAGAATATTAACGCTAGTTGTTGCGAAGGTGGTCTCACACTGTCGAGGAATATTGTCGAGCCCGGTATTACAAGTGTCGGCTTTTGTGACCAAGCGCTAAAAACCGCAAGTGTGCGAAATTGTTTACTGCTGATCGAGCATTTCTTGCGGACATGGCGATAAGTCATTAAATCCGATTACATTATTTCCGTGCAATCATTTTCCTTGCAAGTATTTCTTTTCTTATAAAAGGGTAAAAGGAAGCGGCGTCTGTGATTGAACGGGAGTTTCTTGAGCAAATTTTCGGACCAGAAGTGATAACAATAGTAAAAGTGCCTCGCGGGGATACATTCGTTAAATTACGATGTGTTGGACACTAACAGTGCCGTAAAAGTGCAGTATCATTGTGACATTCCGGACAAAGTGCTCCTCGAATTCGTGAAAGCCAATGCAGAGACACAGTGGACTTGCCCGTCTGTAGTTGAAGAGTTTTGTGTTAGTCATTCCGTCTTAACCGGGTGGCGCCCAGAAAGCGAAACCGATGGAGCTACGGACGACCAAAACATCGGAACCTCTGAGCGAGGATGAAGTAACCACGATCCACCGAAAGCAAGTGGAGCAAGAAAGAAGAAGTCGGGAGGAATGCCGAAGACTTGAAGAGGAACGACGTGAACTGAAGGACGCGCACCGGGAAAACGAGACAATGCTGGCCAACACAGAGAACGCAAGAAATAATCTGGATTCAGTGACAACGATGAAACCGGCCCCTGTGTTGACGAACTCCAGGATGGAACTTCCGGTTGGCGAAGCGTGCGCGGATTCATTGAGCTATCCCCTCAATGAAGCAGTGAAAATGGTGCCGACGTTCGACGGCGTATCTCCGTCACTTCTGACTTTTACGCGGGCGTGCAAAAGGGCACGCAAATTAATTGCAGTGCACACCGAACGAACATTGGTGAAGTTAATTATTGCCCAGCATCGCAGCCACGCGCCGGCTGCCGTGGAAGACGAGATAATAGACACTATCATGGAACTGTGTAACCGATTAAAGGACGTTTTCGGACCACGACGAACCGTGAACCACTACCGCGGAGGAGAGCTGGCCAACAAGTACATGCGAAACGGTGAGCACATTCTAGATTTTATTAGTCGTGTAAAAGATCTCTGCGACGCAATCCTACATTGCAACTGCTGCATGCCCGATATAGACGAAATCGATAGATTCGTGAAACACTGTTTCATTGACGCATTGATATCTCGATTACTCACCGAGGTACGACCATTCGCCGCAGATACACTAAAACACGTCTTCAACGAGGCAATAGCCAGCTTCAAATAATTAGAGATCGACAAAATTAGGTATGAACGTGCCGAACCTCGCAGGGCAAGCTTCGAGAGACGAGATAGGACGCCTGAATGGCGTGAAAACCAACCCCGAAGAACCGCGCGCCCTCCGCGTTGCGATAATTGGCGAGCCTCTTCTTCCTTGCCACGGAATGGCGAAAACTCCGCGCGTTATTCCCGTAATGCGACATATCAGGAACCGATGCGACCATCGTGTCCCGAGCGATTTTGCAAATATTGTGGTATACCCGGACACAACATTAGCGAGTGTCATAAGCGTCGCTATAACTAACAAGCACGAAATCCGGAAAACGAGTGAGCCCTTCCAGCCGCAGCAATCACTAGATGGGAGGTTCAAAATTCAAAAACGGTACCGATCGCGATCGAATCACCCGAGTCAAATACGTCTGCGAAGACGGAACCTTAATCCTGCAAATAAAAGTTAATTCTCCGGAACTCAGGACAAAATCCGTGCCAATGATTGACACAGACGCAGAACCCAATCTAATTAAGTTAGGCAAATTTAAACCCGGATTACGAATTCACTTCGACGATCGACCGGTCTTGAGAGGACTTTCCGCGGAACCACTAAAATTAATCGGTTCTACAATGATAACACTTTTCGGCGAAAAATGCAAATTTTGCGTTATCCTCGATGACTCCGATAATAATAATGAAAAACTTAATATTATTCTTAACTTGTTATTTCGTTATTCGATTTAACACTTTGCCATCCGCACGTCTAATCTAGATTTTTTCGTGTCGCGCCGGTAGAACTGACTTACATCACTTTCGTTCTACAGTTTTGAATACCACAATAGAGCCATCGGCGCTTGCGCGATAATTTCCGAATGGCACCAACGTGGGGCCACCGGAGCTTGCCCAATAATTTCCGAATGGCACCAACGTGGAGCCACCGGACGTCATAGTGTTAACTTTCACCTAATAGCTTCCTGTTATACCGACGCGGTATCGATACGCTTGTTCACGATCACGATCGGCCGTCATACTCGAAGCTGTCGCTCACTTATGCGCGCTCTTATTGGTCAGTGTTTTTTGTTAATAACTCGACATGGAGCCTCAACCAATATTTTGGCAAAGGAAAAAGTTGTTCAGAATAGCCCCACCTACTTCCCCTTTTCGGTTCTTACAATAATTGTGAGACACCCTGTATAATAAAGCACCCATTAAGTTCCTACATTTAATGTCTATCTCTCATATTTCAACCTTTTCAATCTTTAGATTAGTTTCCATGGCTGTACTACATAATATACTGTTTTGTATTTTATACTTGTGTGCTAACTCCTCAGTATATTTTATTTGACTCAATATTTCATTTTTGTGGTAATCATATTCTATATTAATACCGAGATATTCTCTTATTTCGCCTAAATCTTTCATTTCAAATCTACCTGACAGGAGTTTCCTAACGCTTTTTATTTTTCTTTTACTTTTACTACAAATTAATAAATCATAATACATAAATTGGTAAATAGATCATTTCTTTCCCTACTCCTTTTTTACACAAACAGAGATCTACTTTACTTCTTTCAAACCCTAGCTTTACCATACACTCATCAAAGCACTCATACCAATCTTTAGGACTTTCTTTTAAACCGCATAATGTCTTCATTAATTTATACACCTTTTTTGTAACATCTTCAAAGCCTATAGTTTGATTGATATATATTTCCTGTTTATTAAATGAAAGTAAGACACAATATATATTAATGTAAATGAAGAATTTATTGAAAGAGAATGGACAATAAGTGTTTCCGCTACCACGATTCGTCGCGACTGGTTCTAACAGGATTTCGTCATTCTGGTGTTCTTTTGTTTTATACGGAGTTATTTATTATTGTATTCGCGTAGAGATGTTGCCGCATATACAAAGTTAAAAGCAAATGTACTACATACTTTACTCGCCTCCTTACATTTGATTTTTAGCATACATTATGTTATGGTCCGTGTCTTGGGTTAGTAAATCTTACCAATTTTTATGCTAACGCAACTATCTCTTTTCTTAACACCCTCAGTTTCTCGCAGCTAGCTGCCCACACACCCCACCTTCCCCCGCCGTCGTCTCTATCGCGTCGTCACTGCTGCCAACCTTTTGCTCCCTATACCCCATTCTGCGTAACGCGACCGCATATAGGGTTATTCATAACAATTATTAATACATATTATTGTTTCAATTACATTACTTTTAGCATTTCTCTGAATTTCATGAACTTGGCTTTACTCAAACTTTTAGTCAGTATATCGGCTATATTATTTTGAGATTCAACTTTAATTATGTCAATAATACCTTCACCATAGTATTTATTTACATAGTGATATTGTGCTTTAAATTTTTCGTAAAATTTCCGTATTTAGCAATCGCAATTGTTCCAGAGTTATCTTCATATATTTTTATTGGATCTGTGAGTTCAACTTTAAAAGTATCTTTCAACATGTTTCGTACAAAAATTACATCAGTTGTCGCTCCAGAGAAGGCTATATATTCAGCCAAAATTGACGATTTCGCTATAGTATTTTGCTTGTGTGACTTCCAGTAAACTACGTTATCAAACAATTTTAAAACATATCCTGGTGTAGATTTTCTATCATTACAATCTCCTGCCCAATCAGCATCAACCATACAATCCAATACTTCAGTATCAAGATTTTTGGTATAAGTCAATTTTAAATTTTTGGTCAAATATAAATATTTCAAAATTCTTGAAGCATATGTAAAGTGAGTACTATCATATGAGTTTTGATATCGACTTAAGTAATTTACGCTATAAGCAATGTCTGGGCTGGTTCCAGTACTTATATACAGGGTGTCCCGCGACAGGTGTGAGTCCCTGAAAGGGGTTGTAGAGGACGTCATTCTGTACAAGATTTCCCTTTGCAAAAATGGGGTTTGAAGCTTCGTTTTCGAATTATTAAGGAAAAACACGGACCAATCAGAGCGCAGGGATTACGCGCGCCTAGAAGCGGGAGCGACAGCTTCGAGCCTTGCAGCTGAGCGCGATCATGATCAAGTGCCTACGCGCCGGGACAGTCTAAACGTTTAATAAGAAGCCCTTACGACAAAACTCAGTTAAATAATGAACAGAACAGTTACAATTAATGTTCATTTATTAATTTTTCGTGAATACGTATAAACAAATTTGAATCAGACTCACCTATTGTTTAATAATAATCCTGTTCCAGTAAAATTGTGTTTCTATGACTTCATCGATCCTAATCTTTTGTAAAAAGACACACTGCACAATATCTAATGTCACAACCTAGTCAGTGAGATTATTTCACTTCACTGTCACTGCTAATTGGAATTTTTAACTCTAATATTCTGCTGCCACTGTTCACTAAGTTCCTAATGAAATAATCACAGATAAAGAACGCGAATGAAAACGCCTGAATGATAATTCGTAAATAATTTTAGCGACTTTTTATTTTCTCTTCGATGTTGAACACCCGACGATCTGTCCTAAACTGCCGAACGCAATGCGATGAACATCTTTGACTGGAAATTTAGACAACAGTCCCTTGCAAGAAGGACATTTGACATTCGAACGAAACTGAGAGTATGCCTTTCTTTATAAAAAGGCGAAAACCGTTTTTGCCTTTTAGAAAGGAAAAGGGACAAGGTTTTTCTCGGATGCATATGAAGCGACCGTCGAGCGAGCAAAACGGAGCCGTTTAATTATTTTATGATTCTTTACCTGAACGGTCCGAACGGCCGAAAACGATGTCCAGAATTCTCACTTTCTTCAAACTCGGCACATTTGGAGTCACGATCGACAGTTTAGGACAGAACTTTCGAAGCGAAACGTTGAAGAGAAAAAATCACTGAAATTATTTTCGAATAATCGTTCACGCGTCTTCGCTTGTTCATTCATCGTTATTACATTAGGAAATTAGTGACAAAAAGTGACAACAAAATATTGCAGTGATCCGTGATAATAAAAAATAATAGTGAAGTGAACCGGCTGTGATATCAGCTACTGTGGGTTACGTATTATTTTTACGAATAGTTAGGATAAATGCAACGATCTAATAACGAGGATCCATTTTCAATCAAGCAAAATTATATTCAAACAATTGGTGAGTCCTATTTTAATGGTTAATAAGTTTTGTGTAAATTTAAAATTACAGAAATTTAATTTGCTCGGTTTCTACTAATTACACATAACTAATTCCGTTCCTCCTTCACAAGGAATGAGTAAATGAACACTACTTTCAATTATTCTGTTGATTATTTAACTGAGTTTCGATGTAAAGACTTCTCGTTAGACGATAGACTATTCCGAGGCAAAGGCACTTGATCGCGCTCGCGCTCAGCAGCCAGGCTCGAATCTGTCGCTCCCGCTTCCCAGCGCGCGTAATCCCTGCACTCTGATTGGTCCGTGTTTTTCCTTAATAATTCGAAAACGAAGCTTCATTCCCCATTTTTGCAAAGGGAAATCTTGTTCAGAATGACGTCTTCTATCACCCCTTTCAGGGAGTAACACCTGTCGCGGGACACCCTGTAGACTTCGAAAAAGTGCGCCGGGTTGAACGCGTTAAACTTGGTAATGCACGGACAAGCTTTCTTCGGATATAATTATCGGAGTCAACATTATTGACAATTTCGAATACATTAAATAACAAGTTTTATTTTACATTTGAGATTTATTTTTTTAGAGTACCCATTTTTTTTAAATATCTTGTATATTGATAAAAACAACTAATGATAGATGACCAATAAAGCAATTATAATACAATATATTAAGTTCAAAATAATATGCATTGTACGGTACATTAGGACTGTCATTTTTCGTTGAATATGCTGAATACTTCAACATACATCATCACATTCTAGAATATAAGGAGGTGCACACTCGCTATGTTTAACTCCAAAGGAATACTGAGGCATCGGTGGAGGGCGTTTAGGGTGATATTTAGGTCCTGGAGAGTGGCAAATTGCTTTTGGATCTAATTTTAAACCTACACTATACACTGGTGCTTTTTGTGTGACCAAATTAATACTGAAAGGGCGAGGGGCTGGTGTACAGTCACATTTCCGTCCAGGTAACCGTGATCCCCTGCAAAACATATACAAATGTGTTAAAAAATTTTTAAAATACATACAACGTATCGATAATTTGAATTAAATGTAAAGAAAACTAGACTGAACTTCATTAGTCCCCTCCTTCTTCCCCATACTTTTAACCCGTTTACATATTTATAAGTTCACACGTTTACAGATTCACACATTTACAAATTCATAAGTTTACGAGTTTATGAATTAAATATTTTTTAAATTTATAAAGGGTATAGCCAAATAAGATGATCAAATGTTTCCTCGAGTCCAATGTAATTTGCAATACGTCATTCGATAGCATATGCAAGAAAAAAAAACATCTCACACCAGGTTACAACCCCCTATTTTTGACCTACCTTTTCTATTTAATGACATATAAAATTTCTGAAATATTGGAGATCCACTAGCACATGCTTAAGAATTTAAAAAAAATTTTGTTAGATTGTGTTATTGCCGACTGTAACTCCAATGAATGTAAAACCACAGGAAAAATCGGAAAAAAAGCAATTTTTTGTTGAAGATATAGGAGCACTACTTTCGTATTATTACAGTAATAACATTAACATGTATTGTGAGGTTACGAGATTTTTTAAAAAATAATTTACATATATTTTTTTCTGTTAAATCGTCTTTATTATTGTTGGGCTTTTAGTAAGGCTTGATTAATAAAAAATAAAACCTCAAATACACGGGCAATAATGTATTTGAAATATAAAGTATGTGTATAATCTCAAAGAATGTTCTTATAAGTAGCAACTTCTCTATATATATAATTTTTGAATTTATATCTCACTTTACTAACTTATCTTTAAATTTTTTTAATTTTTGTGCACCTAGAGATTTCGTAAAAATATCTGGTATTTAATCGTTTATATTACATACACAATATTAATTCTGATTTTTTCACTTTTTCACTAATATAATGGTATCTGATATTAATATATTTCAATCTTTTATTAACTGTTCTAGTCTTAATCAATTTTATCGCGTTCTAATTATTTACATACATTTTATTCTTGACACATCTATCAGTTACAGCTTTTATTATAGCTTTTAAGTATGTTTTCAAATAATTGCTGTACCCCGTTAGCAACAAGAGCTGCACCTAGCGACGATATTCAGGCTATTGTGCAATAACTATGGAATGGTCATCGTCAGACCAGATTAGTAGGACACCATTGTCAGCACCAAAAGTACGACGAACCTGATCAAAGCCCCAATCGCGAATGATATAAAAGACGATACATCGCCAGGGCGCGAGAGTTCGTAAAACATTGTGTTACTCGCTTCACAAATAAAGTCTTTTCCTATTTTATACTCGTCGACCAGTGAAGTCCAGTTCTTTAACGCTCCCGAACCAAAACTATCCTACATACAACAGTGTACCCCGAGGGGCACAACATAATAATACAGTAAACTTATACAGGGGGTCCCAGAACTAGTGTATTCCATTGTCAATTACTGCGATTTGTTTGAGCATTAAAATATTTTTCTTAAAATATTATAATGTACATATTAATTGTCTGAAGGAAAGGAGATACGTACATATAGAATGCTGGTCCTGGTATGGGAAGTTTTACATTATAAGGTCCGGGCGTAGGACATGTCTGACGCGGTTTAGTTCTAGATTTTATTGTGAAGGCTGGTGGTCTGGGAACTGGTAAAATATATTTTGGTCCAGGGCCACAAGAAGTATCTAGCAAGAAATAAATCCTAATATAATTCGGATATCGTAATTCTACAATGATTGTTAATAAATTAGATAATTGAATGATTAATCGAATAATAAAGCAATATACATGTGGAATATCAGAATGATTTATTTTTTCCTTTTAAAATACTTTAATTTTTAAATTTATTGAATAACAAAATTACATTTATATGAGGTAAAGAGATATATTGCATTCTATGTAGCGAGACTGCACATCAAGCATCTATGAAGTGTTATTCCAATCACTTTGTATAATTAAAAAAATAATTAGTCTAGTACATTGTAACTGAAATGTACTGCATTATGCTACAAAGCAAACTAAGAATTTGAAATATTGAACAGTTTTTGAGCAAAGTACAATTTTTAAGGAGGTGACCCATTCTTCACAATTCAATATTGTTCGATACAACTGTCAGTTGTATACCGGTTGTCGAGTTTATCCATCGCATCAACAAGAATTGATACCTAGAGAGTCTCCGTCTTACCGAAACAACAAGGATTTGGAAGTGAAGAAGCACTGAGTAAAAACGTGTACTCATGTACGTGGGGGACCCAAAAGTAACGGGCATTGGGCTGTGGCGGGGAGGAAGAATGGGGAAACCCGTTTTTCGACCAGGTATCCGGTAGGGACACGTCTTCTGAGTCATTGTGCGAAGTTTTGTCGCTGTGAGTACATCGGTTCGTCCGTGGCAATTTTTGTAGTAAAACAGCTTTTTCCATTTCGGCGAAAAAGTCATGGCCGATTGTCGAGAGCAACGCGCGGCTGTGAAATTTTGTTTCCTGTTGGGGAAATCGGCCGCGGAAACTATTGGAATGTTGAAGACTGCTTATGAGGATGCTGCCCTAAGTAAGACCAGAGTCTACGAGTGGTTTTCACGTTTTAAAAATGGAGAAATGTCAGTTGAAGACCAACCCCGTTCAGGACGCCCCTCAACGTCAAGAACTGACGAAAACGTCGACAATATCAATGCTCTCGTTCGTGAAGACCGTCGCCGAACCAGAAGTTCTACTTGGAGGTTTTGAAAATATTGAGGGAGTCTATCCGGAAGAAAAGGGCAGATCTTTGGCACACAAGCGACTTCCATCATGACATCGCGCCGGCCCACACTGCCCTCTCCGTAAAGCAGTTTTCGACCAAAAACGGCATGACACCAATTGTCCACCCCCCCTACTCACCGGATCTAGCCCCCTGTGACTTCTTTTTGTTCCCCAGACTCAAAAGGGACATGAAAGGAAGGCGTTTTGCCACTGTGGAGGAGGTAAAACAAAAATCGCTGGAAGGACTAAAGAACATCCCGATAAATGAGTTCAAAAAATGTTTTGAACAATGGAAGGATCGCTTGGAGAAGTGCGTTGTGGTCAAGGGAAAATACTTTGAAGGTGATCAAAATTTGCTGTAAAAATATTAAGAAATAAAGAAGTTATGACAAAATTCCCGTTACTTTTGGGTCCCCCCGCGTATATACGAAACACGTATTGTGCATTAATATGCGCTGCTAGAACATTCAGAGGACGAAGATGGTCCACATGCCGCAGCACTTCGAATCGAAAATTTTGCTGGCGTTCACAGGCGGAGACCTTATTCGTGATATGGGCGGAGATCTTGCTACGGACAGGGTACGTTTGTAAACGCCGTTATAACCGATGAAAGTCCACGAATAGAGATGGAGGCACTCCGCGATCTCGTAGTACGAGTGTCGCTCGATATGGCAACCCGAGACGAAAAAAAATGTCGCATAATAATAATAACGAATCAGTCATGAAATACGTGAGAGATCTGTTAGTCTTTGGTCGAACTTCCTTTCCTCGCCGAGGAATGGACAGAAAGATGCGATTTTTTCATGAACGCTTGATTGTAATTTATTTCTTGTATACTGGAATAAGGATAGGGACCAGTCCCTATCCGGAATTTTCGAAAAATGCCGATTCCCGAGGGTTCTATTCCATTCCGTTCCCTAGGAAATTATCACTTCACTATCTTCCTTGAGGCCGCAACTCGTCCTGATTATCGAATCTCGTTAGGAGTTTTACCGCGTTAGCCGCAATCTATTACGTTTGGCTTTGAATTGCGCCCTTCTGTGTCCCGACTTCGTGATCCATTTTTAAGAAAGCTGATATCAAAAGGGTCTAGCCGAATAAGGTAGTCAAATGTGCCTAAAAAAAAACATCTTACACCAAGTTTCAACCTTCTATTTCATCCGTGGGGGTAGTAAAAGGGAAAAAACGAAATTCCGGTTTTTGGCTTATTTTGCCTATTTAGTTTCATACAAAAATTCTGAAAAAATCCTAAAAGATTGAGGTCGACATAGCGCATATTATAGAATTTTTTCAGATTTTTTGATCGAAAATTGTAGTTGTGAAAAATCAAAAACCGAAAAAAAATGGGAAAAAATGCGTTTTTTGATTGAAGATGTCGGAGCACTACTTTTATATTAATGTCGTAGTTACATATTGGCACTACTATTATTCCCTAATTTTTTCAGATTTTTCGGTGAGGTGCATCGTAGTTAAAAAAATCAAAAACCGATACATTCCTTTAAAAAAGTACTTTCCGCTTCGAATTTGCATGCCTTCTTTTCTCAATATATTTATTAAGTAATCTTGAATAGATTCGCATTCATAATTGATACAAATGATATATTAGTTAAAGAAATAAAATTTATTTATTAATTAATTGTATGTCGTAGTTGGTTATATTCTGGAACATAAAACGTTACTCCAACGAAAGGATTGGGGAAAAGGTAAGGTGTCCTGCCTCGTAATCTTTGCATGTTTCTTAGTCGCAGGTTTGAGTCTCGCTGAACTTGGTTTTGTTCATGTTATGTTTTTCATTCTTTTCTTTACCGACATCTTCAATAAGAAATGGCATTTTTTCCGATTTTTTTTCGGTTTTTGATTTTTCACAAAAACAATTTGCAATAAAAAAATCTAAAATAATTCTATTATATTAGAATTCTATACTGTAACATGGTGTGACATGTTTTTTTTTAATATGCTACCGATTGACGTATTGGATGTTTCATTTGACTCAAGGGCACATTTGACTACTTTATTCGGCTAGACCCTTTATGATTGTAGGCTTTTCATTGCCATAAATACAGTTTTAGTCCCTAAGAATATCAAATGTCGTTATATCTTAGCGGTAATATACCGGAATTACAACGTTAATGATTTTATTCTACAAATCATAAAGATATTGGTACTATACAGGTTGTTCCAAAACTAGTATAAGAGTCGAAAAGGGAAGGTGGCGGGTCAATTCTGAACACCTTTTTCCTTTGCAAAATATGGGTTGAGACTTCATATTCGAGTTATTAACAAAAAACACTGACCAATGAGAACGCGCTTGGACCGAACGCTCGACAGCTTCGAATATGATGGCCAATCGTGGTCGTGAACAAGCGTATCGATACCGTGTCGGTCTAACAGGAAGCTATTAGGTGAAAGTTAAATCGAATAACGAATTAAAAAGTTATTAAGTTCTTTATTATTCTTAAGTAGGAGATATTGTAAAGTATATTGTATTTATTTTATACCTTCGAAAAGGAATAGAGAATAAATTCACGAAAATTAATTTTGTCAACTATTCTAATGAAGCAATCGTATAAATTCACGTTTCAAAACGAATGAATACTTTGTCTATGAAATGAGGTAGAACTAAAATGGAATATCTAATGCAGTAACTCACTGAAGTGAAATAAATCAATTCCTGCGTACGTTTAATTTAAAAAATGCACAAATAACTTAAATAAAACTTACTGATTGATCCATGAAAAAACTAGCTTAGATAAAAAATATTTGTGTCACCGGGTAGATCCACCGATCAGAGCATCAACAGCTGATGTCCTGGCAGGATCAATGAACTCTCAATTTATTTCACTGTCCCTTTTTAATAGTTGCACAACATAAGCACGACCGGTAAACGGACCGAATGAAAACGCGTGAACGATTATTCATGGATATGTATGTTTAACGATACTCTATATTCTCATTATAAGGTATCCGAATTGAGGAACCAATATTATATTACATTTTAATAGATGACATTGTTGAACGGGTCACGTATTTCGGTTTCGTTCTCGGTCGCGAGGCATACGTCACAAACGGTTGCCATGCAACGATGATCTGTTGAACGACTGCGCCGTCGATCGAGACAGTCATCGTTTATAGTCGAAATAAATCAGCCGAATTAAAATATATCGTAGTTTTTTATCGAGAATCTCGCTTCCTCGCTTTGAAGATAGTATAGTTAAAAGTATTTATGAATATTCATTCACGTATTTTCATTCGGCCTATTTGCGTGTCGGGTTCAGATTAACTAATTAGTGAAAAATGGCAGGAAAAAGTGATAATGAAAGCTGACAATGAAATGTAATAGTGATATGTGACAGTGAAGTAAATTGAAAGTTTCCGTGCAATGGTTTATTTTTTTGATCGGTAAAGCTTAGTGGGTCGACCCAGTAACAAAAATTAATTTTCATTATAACTATTTGTGGATCAATGGGTAAGTTACATGTAAATTTGTTAATTATTCGATTTAGATTCTTATTTGTTGAATGGATTAGTTATTTAATTTTTCAAAAATGAGAATTTGTTCTTTTTCATCATCACAAAATGTAACGGGAACAACTTTCTATATTTTATCTATTATTTTTTTTGCGATAACGGATAAACGTATCGAATACATTCGATTTTTACTAATTACGTAAGTAAGAACTAATTTCTTCATTACTTATCCACGAATGAATGATAATTCAACAATAATTCAGATTTTTTAATTCGTTATTCGATGTAACTTTCATCTAACAGCTTCCTATTATACCGACGCGTTATCGACGCGATACCGACGTGATACCGATACGCCTGCTCACGAACATGGTCGGTCGTCACACTCGAAGCTGTCTCTCACGCTGTTAGAAAGGAAAAAATTCTTTAGGAATGAGTCTTCAATAAAAATAATTATTCGTATAGAATTGTAAATTCCCTTCTTGAATTAAAAATGATCAAATTTATAATTCAATTGTTACTGCACATGCATTTTTAATAATTTTTTTTTTAGTTATACCATTTATAATTGGAGGATTTGGTAATTGATTAATACCATTGTAGGAAAAGATATGGGAGTGGTAGTGCAACGATTAATTTTAGCCCGCGCAAAGTTTCAAACACTGCCTTTAATTATAAATTGTTAGAGTTTTATTTTCCAGCGTGGATAATAGCTTAAGATAAGCAAACTTTTATTATGGAATTACAAATATATTATTACTAATTTACATGCGTGTACTCCGTTTCGTGTCGTTAAGGCAAGAGAGAGCCGTGCTCCGTTTTTCGTGAGAGCGCGGTCACCAGAGGAAGCGGGAAGGAGGGGAGAAACAAAACACATTACAATAGCTATAAATATTGTCCGTAGATGGCATAATCCGAATCGGAGTATTTCAGCCTCATCATTCCCCGCGCGTCATTTAAAAATATAATATTCAATATATATCGCATAAGGTGATTACGTTTTACAACATAAATTACAAAAATCTTAAACACTATTTCGAACTCTTAATATTAATTCCGACCTTTTTATAAATACTTTTATCGCCTTTACGAAACGCCCGTGACACACCGTAGTTCGTCTGTTCTCTCCTTTTTTTTTCTCGATCCTCATTTCTACCGTTCATATACATGTTCAGAGATGATCGTCCGCTCGTTTTTCTCTAATTTTCCGCTTGCAACGTCGATAACCATTATGTTTAGAAAAATAGCTGACCAGGGTTACCGACTTGCAACAAGCGACACATACTTCCTAACACCTTTTTGTTTATTACTATTTATTACCAACGCGTGGTCACTAACCCACGGCTGTTTTCGCTTCCCACACCATCAACAATTTGAACCCAAGATATAATTTTCCCTCGAATAAATAATATAATATTTTGATGATTACCTACATCTTTTTTATTATTATTATCTAGAAATCTAATTATTCCAAAACCAGGAAGAGATTCGACAATTTATCTTCCTTCATTTAGCAATTTTTCCCTACATCTTCCAAAAATTTCTTCAATTATTGAATTATTAAATTTTATTATAACTTTAATAATAAAAAATTATTGATTACATTGTATACAAATATATACCTCTATTTCCCTAACCTATTTTTATTACTACAATTTTATTATTATTATTGTTAACTGTTTTGATAGTTTTTGGCATTAAAACTGTATTCGTGGTAATGAGAAACCTATAATCATGCATATCTATAAAAGGTGCCCCAAAAACTTGTACTATCCTTATCAATCTATGTACGTTTTTGTGGATAGTCAATTACATTAAATACTCGAATCTTGAGCCGGATAGAAGGAAAACGAGAGTAATCGAATTAAAGTTCAGAAGTGTCTTCCCAAATAAGAGTGTTCAGAGTTCTAAAATATTTGGACATCCAAGATGCGATTTAGGATCGTGTTTGCAATCGCCTTCATCACATACGGAGTAATATCAAGAACATTTCTACACTAAATGGTTCATGATTTCAAGAAATATTCAATTTTTAAACAACAAAATATGTGCATACATATGTATATGACAAATGTATAAACACATTGGTTAAATATAGATAATTTTTGCGTAAAAAAGTATTTGTTCAGAGATTTTTTCAGAACGAATTTTATAGTTCAGAAACGTTTTGTCACTCGTAAGAATTGTGCTTTTATCTGTATTGCTTCTATTAGTGGGGGACAAAAGTATTCGTACACTCGAAATATAGAAATAAAAAGAACAATATTTTCTATATTATTAAGTATATTTAATCATATGTAGCTGTATATTAAACATTACACTTACAACAACAAATGACCCAAAATCGAAGGCAATAACATCATGTAGTAACTTGAAATGACTTGAAATTCACGAGACTGTAAGAAATCCCCGGGACAAAAGTATTCGTACATTCAATTATTGCTACAATTATTTTAGCAGGAATTTTATCAATTAATATTTTGTATGATAACCCTTCCGGCGAATTACTTCACGTAATCTATGGGGTGTTGACAACACTAAACTTTTAACGAAGTTAGGATATTACACTATTCTCTTTTTAATATTTCTTTCAAGTGTTCTTTCGATGTTATATCATGTTTTCGCACATTTTTGTCTAGTTTCACCCATACATGGTTCGATAAGATTTAAGTGTGGCGATTGTGGAGGAGCTTCTAACCTGTGGGGAGTATGGTATAACAACCACTAACGCACTATATAGGCTGTATATTTCGGGTTACAGTCCTGCTGAAAATAAAATGTTTTCCCAATGCCTAATTTATCTGCACTATTTTGTAAATTTTCTTTTAAAATATTTAAATATAAATGTTTATCCATTATTTTATCTATTATCACTAAATTGCCGACTCCAAAAGCAGCAATACATCCCCACACCATCACACTTCCACCTCCGTTTCGTCGTCGGTTGCATATTTTTGAAATCCAATTCAGTATTAGCTTTCCGCCATACAATTTGACATACATTTGACAAATTTTGACTCGTCGGAAAATACTACATTTTTCCAGAAGTCGTCGCTAGCATTTATGTGTTGTTCTTCAAATTCTAATCGCTTTTTTTGTTTACTTTGCTTATGACAGTGGTTTCTTCCTCGCAACTCTACTGTTATATCCGGCCCGATGCAGCACTCTTCGTGCTGTTTTAGGGTGAACTTCCTTCAGCATATATTCTTCAAGGTGTGATGCAATTTCAGATGCACTGGTATCTGGTTTTTCTTTAATAGTTCGGACGATTTTACGCTCTTCTCTCGTAGTTAATTTTCGAGGTCTACCGGTTCTTTCTTTATTTCGCAATATTCCTTCTTTTTTATACTTGTTTATAATACTTTGTACAGTCGATTGACTTCTTTTTAGTATTTCTGATATATTTCTATATGATTTACCTTCTTCATGTAACCATATAACAATTTTTCTTTCTTCCAATGTTGTTTCATTGCATTTTTCCCCATATTGCAAATATTAGTGTTAAAGTGTACTTGCCACGATTACTACTGACTACACTAACATAACATCTACTAATGTAATAGTTACATTGATCAGAATGTTCTGATGTCACCGCAACTGTTGTATTTATCAACATAAATGATAATGTACGAATACTTTTGTCCCGGCGATTTATCACCGACTCGTGAATTTCAAGTCATTTCAAATTACTACATGATGTTATTGCCATCGGTTTTGGGTCATTTGTTGCTGTACGTGTAATGTTTAATATACAGCTATATATGATTAAATATACTTAATAATATAGAAAATATTGTTCTTTTTATTTCTATATTTCAAGTGTACGAATACTTTTGTCCCCCACTGTATGTTTTCTATAAAGTGTATAAGTTGAATTTTCACTTCATTGCAATTTAAAAGTGTATTCTAATGATAGAATAACTCCTTATTTCTTTTTAAATATTGTAATGCATACACATAGAAATAAATATTTTCTATTTGTTTTATACTAAAGGAAATATACAAACAAATGAATACAATTTTAAATGTAATTCTTTCATCTGAAATGTAAAAAATATGTATTTAAAATAAATACTTTAACAAATCTATTTATTAAAAAATCTATAATGACAAAAGGCTTCAAACGCAGAAACTAATCACGTATTCATAAATCAATACCAGTTAATATATGACAAAATGCATTAAAGAAAAGGAAGATAAAATACCAAAAGTTCTTCCAGGAAATCCGAAACTAAAACCTCCACGTTTGGGTTGTACTACCAAATATTTTGGTCCTGGCGTTTCACATATTTGTTTTGAAAGAGTTCTTATTCCAAATGTATATGCTGGATTTCGATATCTTGAAAGACAATGCTTGTCATAACCCACAAGTGTTTTAAGTAAATATTTTGGTCCCGGACCTACAATAAACATTTTGTTTAGGTCATACAATGCAAAACTAAGATTTAAAGGTCATCTTTGTAAATTATACATAAATTTTTCTGTAATTATAACACACTGTATATTTATAACGAACTTATAATATATTAAAGTAATATTTATTTATTCACCTCGTACACCACATATAACGATCCCCCGTTTGTCCGGTTTTTCTGATTCCTTTTCTGGTTTAGTGTCTGGTTCTGAATTTGGTTTCGATGACATTTTTATACTTGTTAATTTACATTTCCAAAACAATTTAAATTATATGAAGATTTAGGAGTGTTGTGTGAATTGAACCATTATAAATATGGGCTGATGGTTAGTCTTGCATGTTGAAAAATTTGTTACGTTGTGACGGCATTCATTGAAGTTAGTCATAGTAAGGCCAAAAAAAAAAGACATTATTTTTTTGCTTGATGCGCATAATAATTTGACAGAATATGTACATATACTAGGGCGGCTGAAAAAAATTGGTTTGCTTTTTTTGTTTTCTCCGCTTCTAAATAGTTAGTATAAAGTGCAAGAAAATCCACTCAAAGTTTGAGCTGAAAAATTTTAATTCAAGAGATCGCTTAAAGCAAAGTTTCTGTCGATATATTGATCTTTTATCACACCCTCTTCTAACTACAACTTAAGTGATTAGAAATGTCGTTACGATAAAATTGCACAAAATTGAAAGTTAGTATTAAATCTAGCAATACCCATTTAGCCATATATACATAATTCAGAAATTAAACAACGCCGAAAAAAATATTCATCACATAATAAAAATGATTATTTGGCAGAAAAAACTTTAGGACTTAAATTAATTACATAAAAGTATATTTATACTATAAATTCGATAAAATACTTATAATTGGTTAATATAAGGGATAACTATTGATAAACAAATAGGTTTAAATAAATAAAAAAATGGTTAACAAATTTTATTTTGTAAACTTTTATATTGCTTTGAGCGATCTCCTAAATTTGAATTTTTTAGCTCAAACTGTAAACGGATTTTTTACACTACATACTACCTTTTTAAAGGGTGAGAGCAAAACAAATTTTTGTTAAACCACCCAAATGTATATGTGGTGAGGAACATAATATGAAATGTGACAATTATATATTATCCGAAATACAATACACTAATGGTCAACATTACGAGTCTACTCTATTTTTAGCTTGTCTACTCTTAAGAATAATACTATTAACTTTTCCTTTTGTGGTATTGCATGTTATAGCCTATACATATATACAATAATATGAGTTCAATTTTATGTATGAAGTATCGTGCAAAAACTACTGAATATTTTTGCATGAAATTTTGGACAAAGGTAGATCTGATACTGTGATTGGTTTTGGAATAGATTTTGTGGTGATCAAAATTGAAGAAGTACCACAAAAGTCACCTTAACCACAATTTCACATGCGTTCGTGGGACGGGTTGCGCATTCCTTGCTATGACAAACACAGAAAGAATCAAAGGACTCTACAATAGTTACAAGTTATTTAACGAGTCAGACTTCAAGAATTAATTGGTTGTGAAATTTCACCGCTTCGAATATTCTAATTTAAACAACAGTTTTTTTTTTAATATTCCAATCAGTACAAAAATAAATCTGATCATTGGTATTGTATTTTCTTCAAAAATGAAACACACGAAATTCACGAATATCTTTATTTCACGACTATCTAATTAGAAAGGCCTGGAAAAGGGGAATAAGTTTCAAATAAAACGCATCGCCAAGCAGAGTGATCCTCAAGAAGCCATGAACGTTTCAACACACATAAGAATGGTGGTAAAATAATACAGTGATGGGAGCAATCACAGGAGGTGATTTCAAACTATATATCTAATAAACATTGCAAAAAACAACAAATTCCAAAAACACGTATCCTCTATTTTAGTCCATAGTTTACATACACAAAGTTGCAAAAAAATAAATCAACATTTAGTAAAAAAATTTAAACAAACACTATAAATTTTCAAAATATTATTTAAACAAATAAAGTTTATTAAAATATTTTTCTGCAGAAAAATTCCCTATTGAAAGACCAACAATTGAAAAAAAAAAGATTCCAATTATCTCCTTTAATTCCTGAGATATTCCCAAAAATATGATTTTAGCCCTTAACTTTGAGGGCTATTATCACCCCTTGAATGTGCACGATTGCCGATATAAAAAAATACGTGTCAAATATTTTCTTGAGAACTATCTTTCACATAAGTTTCATTAAAATCGGTCTGTCCCGGTTGGATATGTTCCCTTGTAAGACCTACGCGGTCTTTTCCACTACATACGGTATCTTAAATTTAGATATTAACTTCATGTTCGTACCCGCCGATATGTTGATGTTTCTAATCATGACATAGTCTCCGACGTTATAAACTAATGCATCTTTACGTTTATCATTATATTCCTTACCATTTTACCGTTATATTATACTTCTCATTCGCCGCCTGTATTTTATAAATATTCCCTAACGCTTTTTCACATATTACTTCCAAATTCCTATCCTTACTCGAATTCGATTCCAACCATAGACGTAAGCAATTATTCCGTTCCCCCAATTATTCGACTCCAAAGATTAGATGACTTGAGGTATCTTTTGTCGTTGGGCAAATCGTGTTATTTAAAGTAAATTAAAGTAAGTTTGTACGTCGCTTACTTAGCGTTAAGTGGAAATTATTACAGTCGACTATAATTTTAAAATGAATTCCACTAAAGTAAATTCTAAAACGCTTAATCGCATTTACCAATAAGAGCATTAAGAATAGTATCGAGTTCTTCATTATTCTTAAATAGGAGACAAACAAATTAGTTGATGTTTATCTAGACTGAATAAATTGTATTTATTTTATGCCTTCCAAAAGGAATAAAGAATAAATTCGCGAAAATTAATTTTGTCAATTCTAACGAAGTAAATGAATAAATTCACGTTTCAAAATGAATGAGTAAATTGCCTATGCAATGAGATGGAACTGAAATGGAATATCTAATGCAGTAACTAACTGAAGTGAAATAAATCAATTCCTGCATACGTTTAATTTAAAAAATGCACAAACAACTTAAATAAAACTTACCCATTGATCCATGAAAAAGCTAGCTTCGATAAAAAATATTTGTGTCACCGGGTAGATCCACCGATCAGAGCATCAACAGCTGATGTCCTGGCAGGGTCAATGAACTCTCAATTTATTTCACTGTCCCTTTTTAATAGTTGCACAACATAAGCACGGCCGGTAAACGGGCCGAATGAAAACGCGTGAACAATTATTCATAGATATGTATGTTTAACGATACTCTATATTCTCATTATAAGGTATCCGAATTGAGGAATCGATATTATATTATATTTTATTAGGACACATTGTTAAACGGGCCACGGATCTCGGTTTCGTTCTCAATCGCGAGGCGTACGTCGCAAATGGTTGCCATGCAACGGTGATTTGTTGAACGACTGTGGCATCGATCGGGACAGTCATCTTTTATTGTCAAAAGAAACCAGCGGAATTAAAATATATTGTAGTTTTTAATCGAGAATTCCGCTTTCTCGCGTTTAGGACAGTATAGTTAAAATTATATATAAATATTTGTTCACGTGTTTTCATTCGGCCTATTTACGTGTTGAGGACACATTGAATAATTAGTGAAAAGTGATAATGAAAGTTGATATTGAAACGTGACAGTGATAGGTGAGAGTGAAGTAAATTGAGAGTTTCTGTGCGGTGTTTTATGTGGTGGATCGACGTGGTGACAGAGATTCATTTTTCATCATGACTATTTGTGGATCAATGGGTAAGTTACATTTAAATTTGTTAATTGTTCGATTCAAATTCTTATTTGTTGAATGGAAAAGTCATTTAATTTTTCTAAAACAAGAATTTGTTCTTTTTCATCATCACAATAATATCTAACGGGAATAATTTTCCAGATTTATTATTATTGTTGAATAAACTACACAGAGCTTGCTTTCCTAATATTTATTTATTAACAAAAACTGTTTAAGACTGTAAAAATAAGACCGAACATTTCTCCGTGTAAACGACGTGACGCGCAACGAACTCGCTCGAAGAAGAAGACAGACGAAAATCGGTAATGTTCTTTTGTTTCAAGATGGCAACTGTGCCGCATTTCAGTCCTCTTTGGAGCGCGGAATTCAAACAAATAGAAAAAAAACATTTCAAAATACTGTCGATCCAACAATTATTAATTTTCCATTACGTGAGTAAGTACTAATTCCGTTATTTCTTATCCACGAATGAATGATAATTCAACAGTTATCCAGATTTTTTTATTCATTATTCGATGTAGCTTTCACCTAACAGCTTTCTATTATACCGACGCGGTATTGATACGCTTGTTTACGACGACGATCGGCCGTGACACTCGAAGCTGTCGCGCGTCCGGTCCATGCGCGCTCTCATTGGTCAGTGTTTTTTGTTAATAACTCCAAAGTAAAGCCTTAACCAATGTTTTGGTAAATGAAAAAGTTGTTCAGAATCGTCCCTCCACACAGTGGGGTATTTGACCCGAAAAACCGGACAAACGTCAATTTCAAAATTTTTCGTAAACTGTAAACTTTTTATTGTTTGAGGTTCTTAAATATATGAGGAACAATGTACTACATTTTTTTTGTTCATTAGTACACTCAGAAAGCACTAAACTTAATCCAAAGTTGAGAGATTTTATGACCTGTTTTGTCTTTCCAACCACGCTATAATATATCGTGCATTTACTAGTGACTTTTATATTTTTAAAACAGTTGGGAAATTTCTTTTATTACAGATTCTTTTTAGGTACGTATGTAACATACTTCCACATTTTTTATTTTTCTTTTATCATACTTATTTATATAGTTATTAATATCTGAAAATAATCAATAAATCAGTAATTTTCCTTACTATTATGAAAATTCATTAACGATTTTGTTATACTTCTGAGTGATATCAGAGGCTTTTTTTTTGTACCATTATAATCGGTAGAGATTCCTGAATATAAGCCAACAAAATTTTATTCCGGATTTATTCAGATTGATATTTTATAGCTAATTTAACATTAAACGTTTTGCAGCGTTTCACGTACGTCGGCATGCATGGTCATGATCATAAAACCAGAGCTGCTTGAGAAACTCCTACTGACAAACTTTTCTAAAAGAAACTGTTGCAGAGTATTGGCACTCATGATGTTTATGTTAAGCTGCGATATGTAAGCTAATTGAAATAGCTCGGTAAAGGTGTGGAGTTTCACCGAATAAATCTCGTTGGCGCTGTTGAAAGTATTTACATATTTTAATATTGTAGCACTTCATCATCGACACTATTTTTCAAGGGTTTCCAACAGTCTGGGGAAAAAATGGTCCAAACAAAATGTAAATGGTATTTAGACATCTACAAACTTCAGTATATAAAATTTCCAAAATTTTTATTATTTTTCAAAAAGGTCATTTTGATTTTGTAAATGTTAACATTTATTTTTTATTTCAGAATATTGTAGCCAATGTTGAGACGAATTCAACGACCTATTATGTTATGACCTTGAACCTATGAACGACGCTAAAATAATTTTATCCGGTTTTTCGGGCCAAATACTCCACGGTGCGCCACCTTCCCTTTTCGGCTCTTGCGCTAGTTATGGGAAACCCTATATAGTATTATATTTAGTACTATTGTATATGTATAATATTATATGCAGGTTCTTTTTATCCTGTCGAAGACATTTTGACTGTTCTGTATTTTACAGTTTTAGATGACACTAGTAACTTTTTAATTTTTTTTTAAGAAATTCTTCCTTGTTCTTAACATTCCGAAATAGCTCCTCAGATGCATTTATATAACAACTTTTAATGTATTCACTGTCTGTTTATGGTTTGCCTCGCTTTGCAATTTCTTGGCTGACAATAAATCTTGTAATATTAACATTGCTGCAAGATTGCACCCAAGGATTAAATGAGCCCCTCATTGCACAAATCGATTAACTCCATAAAACAAAAAGTGGAGAAATGCGATAAATAATGTGCATTGGTTTTTAAAATTCCTTTTATAATATAAATTCAAATAAAGTTTGCAGAATGCATAATTACAGATGTAGCTATCATTTAAAAGATATTAAATTATAAGAAAGAATAGCAAACAAAATTTATCGTAAAAAATGTTACAATTTTTATGTGACTGGGGAGTTAATCGATTTGGCAAGTGAACAAATTAATAAATTTAAATTCAGGGTTAAATTTTTAAGTTTTTTAGCACAGAAGTAGTTAATTATTAGTTATTTTTCTTAAGATTTTTATTAATTTTTTATTAAAGATATAATCCCCATTATCAATTAATCTTTTTAGATTGTTACCTATGCGCGCGCTTATAAAATTTTGCGAAAATATTTTCAATCACTTACTGCGTTACCTATGACACCTTGTTGTTCAGGTCATAGGTTACGAATCAGAAAAATTTAAAAGGCTGTGACTCTATCTCGGCGAGTTCTATATGTGTGCAAAATATCAAGTTTCTACCTTTTACCCTTATCGAGATTGAAAGTAGCAACGGACAGACATAGCGTATTATATACAGGGTGGTTCACCACATTTTGCCATCTAGATTTACGTCATTATTATTACTCATAGCAAACAATGTTTCAGATGAAGTTGAATGGTTTCGAGAGGGGCACATTCTGATGGTATATTTTTTTTTTTTAGGTGGACCTGTAAAGGAGATATGAAGGTCATTAATGTTCTTTTAAATGGAATTACATATTTTTTATTACGTCAGCTGATGCTCCTTCATATTTTTTACAAAAAAGTATTAATCTATTCATGTAAAAAAAATCATTAGCTTAGGAGATATTTTAATTCTAACTTGTTAGGAAATCGTGACTTTCTTGTCAATATTATGAATTCAATGTGATAATGTAATAAGAGAGCAGGAATTATCAATGTAAATATTTACATTTTCTGTGTTGATAATTCTTGCTCTCCTACCTATTGTGAAATTTAGTCGCTGTTATGTATCAAATACGACGACACGGTGAATTATCACTTCATAATGAAGTATTCTAAAAACTTAAAACAGTTTTGATATTTCTATTTTGTCCGGTACAAGAATCTGAATATGTTATTATCTTTTCAAAGTCTTTAGCATAAGTCTTTATGTATTTTATTAGACATGATGAAACTTCTTGAGACCCACGAGATCCTTCAGTTTTTGGCCAAACAAACACGTGACCTAAATTTCTATTGAAATCATGGCAACCAAAATTATAAACATATAAATTTCGCTTATAATAAGCTACGGATGTGGTCAGTTTAGGAAAGGCTAAAGCTTTTTCTAAGTCGAAAGAAAATACGAAAATTTAAGATTTTTCAAAAAGTGGAGTTAATCGATTTGTGCAGTGAACGGCTCAAATACAGATCTTAATATTTTTTTATTCTTTTGAAGGTCCTCAACTGCTTTCTTTCTCTTATCACTGGCGAAATATTTACTGCTAAATGACGAATGTTTCAGTCGTAAAATGTCTTTTCAAATTTCACTTCTTGTTGTATGTCAATTTTTTTTGACAAATAAATCAAATCGGAAGTCTAATAGAGTTTTATATAAACACGAACTATTTGGTCCATTCAACTTTAAATTTGCGGTTTTCGTCCTCCGTTTTCATTTGTTTTTTCTTTATCGCCATGCCAACTAAAAGCATTTCATTTTATAGCAGTGGAAACTGCAACACAAAATTATAACAACCTTGTAAATTGATGTCAACAATGACTGTGGTAATACGCATCTTCGGCGGAAATACTTGGAGATTTTCCTGGTACGCAGTCCACAAAATCTAAAAGATGGCAGCAAGTTTGACCACGGAGTTTTAGGGCTGTACATCAGGGCAACTTTTAAAGAACGGTGGAACCTTTGTATCATTCCATTTATCTGTGGTTGATACGATATCGTGCGTAGGTGTTTAGCACCTATAAACTAGGTAAAGAGAGTGAAAAGTGCCGCCTCGAACTGAGCGTCCTGACCTGAAGTGATTGTTAATTGCGTTCCACAGTTACAAATCCAATGATGAAATAATGAATGAGCTACAGTTGGAACCTGAAAATCGTAAAGCGGTGTTGCGAGGGGCTATCGTGAATAGCGGTCGATAACGGTTAAACAATATTGTTAACCCTGAACTAACGGCATCTTTACCAGGCCAATGGATGTGGTCGAACCGGTTGTCCTGTATTGTAAAGTTTCCTAGTGCGATTCGTTTGTGCCGGTGAAGTTTGACTTGTTGAAGAATTTTTCAGCCAAACGGTGTGCTGTACCTCTGCCGCTTGTATGTGCCAGTCAATGAATTATGTAGCAGTTACAGTAAATATTCGATATCTGCAAATCTTTCGGGTCTGAAGTGTTGCACATATCGTATAGGTCCTTCATTGATTGATGTTTTACCGAACATAGAAAAGGACAGCGAGTGAAGGATACCGAACGTTAAGAAACAATAACATATTGGTGGGACAATCCTAATGTAAGAATAAAACTTTTTTATTTTCGATTTTTTTCATATGAAACTTCTACTATTAAGTTTTTTACATTTTTCTGATTAAAATGAGACTAAACACGACGTAATTCGGAATATATTTATTTGTAATTTCAAACGTTACGCTTACATCGAGGACTTTACTCGAATAAGTTATTGCAAGTAAATATGAACCGAATTACATCATGTTTGGTCTTATTTTAATCAGGAAAATGTCACGAATATGGTGAAGAAAGTTGTATGAACCATCAATTAAAAATAAAAAAGTTAGCAACGCATTAACATTGTAAACAATTGAAGAGACATTTGATCTTTGCCGACTGCCACGATCGCAGCGTCTCTTCCTTTTTAACTCGCTATCCTCCTCTGCTTTAGAAACTTTTATTGTCAATTAAATCAGTAAATGTAATCTAAATTATACCGTGCTTGGTCTCATTTTTATCAGGAAAATGTCACAAATATATTGGTGAAAGTTTTATGTAAAAAATGTCAATAATAGGAAAGTTTTATATTTTCATTGGTATTGTCTCATGGATATACACAAGCAGGTTCACGTTATACTTCTCGACGCTCAAGCTTCACGGCGTCTAGAGGGGTCTTCCCCCAGTGGTGGGGATAAATATTTTGCACATATGGTGTAGGTGATTTTTGCAGATATCGAATGTTCACTGTATTGTAATTATATGTGTTACACGTAGATGGCATGATTAGCATATACAGGGTGGTCGGGTACAGGTGGGCATAATTTCAAGAGGTGGTAGTTGACGTGATACTGAACAACTATTTCCTTTACCAAAATATTGACTGAAGTTTACCGTAGGGAGAATTTCCACCCAGTTGGACTTTTCGTGACACATTATAGAAGCCTTTAAGGACCTATGCCACCTTTCCACCATACCATTTGAGGCTGGATGATAGGCCGTGGTGTGGATGTGCTTGCAGCCTATACAGTCGGTGAGCTCCTTAAACACTGCTCCTTCAAATTGTGAGCCTTTATCCGTTGTTATTGTGGCTGGTGCTCCAAATCTTGCAATCCACGTATTGCAAAACGTTTTGGCTACAGTTTCAGCTGACATGTTTTTAATTGGAATTGCCTCAGGCCACCTGGAGAATCTGTCAATCATTGTGAGACAGTATCTGTATCCGTCTATGGGCGGTAAAGGACCTACAATGTCTATATGTATATGTTTGAAACGTTCCTCTGGAACAACCATACGTTGGAGAGTATTAACCGTGTGTCCACTTATTTTACTACGTTGGCAGGGAAGGCAGGTTCTGGCCCAGCGTAAAATGTCCTGGTTCATTTTTGGCCAAACAAACCTGCTGCCAATTAATCTTTTCGTTGCCCTACCGCTTGGGTGTGAAAGGTTATGCGTCTTGTTGAAAATCTGCTTCCGCAACGCTGCTGGCACATACGGTCTAATACTGGTACCTGAAATGTCACAGTACACTGTCTCGTCTGTGTCGTCTAGTCTTAATTTCTTCAGGTCCAATGCTGTATTCCCTTGCAACAATTCAACTAATTCTGTGTCTGTCTTTTGATGCTCGGCTAGCTGCTGAGTACTTACCACGACTGGCAGATTTATCACGTCCAGCCGTGACAAAGCATCAGCTACTTCATTAGAAGATCCTGGAATATGGGTTATGTCTGTCGTGAACTGTCCAATGTAGTCTAGTTGTCGTAACTGTCTTGGTGAAGCCTTGTCAGATTTTTGCAGGAAAGCGTAAGTCAGAGGTTTGTGGTCCGTCTGTATCGTAAAGTGATGTCCTTCAATGTAGTGTTTAAAATGTTTAACTGCCTTAAAAATTGCAGTGAGTTCTCTGTCATATGTACTGTACCGCTGTTCCTGTGGTGTAAACTTTTTCGAACAAAAACCGAGAGGTTCCCATATTCCATTCACTTTCTGATCAAGCACTGCTCCACTAGCCGAGTCTGAAGCGTCTGTCTGTAAAAGCAAGGATGTATTAACTTTTGGGTGTGCCAACAACGTTGCGTTTGCCAATTACCTTTTGCAATCCTCGAAAGCCTTTTCTGCTTCCGGTGTCCATTCGATAGGTCGTTTGTCTCTCTTTTTTGCGCCCTCTAAATATTTGTTTAGAGGGGCCTGAATCTTGGCAGCGTGCTTAACAAAACGCCGGTAAAAATTCAGCATGCCAAGGAATCGGCGCAAATCCGCGATTGTATTCGGTTTTGTATAATTAACTATGTTCTCCACTTTTTCCGGTATCGGACTGGCTCCCTTATAATTAATCAAGTACCCCAAGTACTGTACCGATGGAGATCCAAAAACACATTTACTCATATTTATTGAAATACCGAATTGTTTCAACCTATCGAAGACCTTTTCTAGATGCTCTTTGTGCTCCAGCTCCTTGGCGGAAGCTATTAACACGTCGTGTATGTAACAAATTACAAAATCTAAACCTCGGAGTACGACGTCCATAAATCGTTGAAAGATTTGCGCAGCATTCTTAAGACCAAACGTCATAACGTTGTATTCAAACAGGCCAAATGGCGTTATAATCGCTGTTGTTTCTCGGTCTTCTGGTGCTATCTGTATCTGGTGATAAGCTTTCTCCAAGTCTAATGTCGTGAAAATTGTCGTCCCGTCTAGTCTGTGTGAAAAGTCCTGTATATGTGGGACGGGATACTTGTCTGGTACGGTGAGATTGTTAAGTTTTCTATAGTCATCACACAACCTCCAATCACCATTCTTCTTGGGCACCATGTGCAGAGGGCTAGTCCAAGGGCTACTTGATGGTCTGCAAATCTCTTGAGCCAGAAGGTGGTTGATTTCCTTTTGAGCAGCTTTTAATTTTTCTGGAGGGAGTCTTCGAGCTCTCTCTGCGCATGGTGGCCCATTGGTGACGATGTGGTGTTGTATCCTGTGCTTCGGTTCGTCATGTCGCTGTATTGGTCGTGTAATGTCAATATACTGTCTCAAAAGATTTTGGTACGGGTTACTATTACAAAGGGTTGTTAAAGACGGTTGCAAAATTGTACTTATCTGTCCTACTGAATGTAAGTTCGTTAGTCCGTCAATCAGTCTTTTATTATGTACGTCTACCAGAAGACCATACCTTTTGAGAAAATCAGCTCCTAAAATTGGCTGCTGCACCTTCGCTACGATGAAGTCCCAAAGGAATGGACGCCGCAATCCCAGATTCAGGGTCAATTTCGTTGTACCAAATATTTCGATGACGGTGCCGTTTGCTGCATAAACCTTAAAATCGCTAGGAACGGACTCTCTTATCGCCGATCTAAGCGGCAACACGGAGATATCCGCCCCCGTATCTACTAAAAAACTCAAATTATTGCGCGAATCCTTAATTACTAGACGGCAATTCTCAGCGCGACCATCCGACGCCTTCTGTACCCGGGGTTGCGCTGCTAGTTTTCCGGGGCCGCTGTCCTGCTGCTGGAAGAGTTGCTATTATTGGGCCTAGGAGTTGGCCCAGTCCAGGAGCACGGCTGATCGCACCGAAAGGATCTCTCCCCGAACAGGTGGTGGAAGTAGCAGAGCCCTCCTCTGTCTTCACGGGATAGTGAACGCCGCCGGAAACGGCCATCCTTCGAATTGGAACGCCGACGCCATGTTCCGTTTCGGCGGTAAGATGGCCGAGAACGCGTGACCAAAGTCTCGACCATCTTTGCAAGTCGCTCTACCTGCTCTCGCAGGTCATCTCTCCTATCCACGCTTGGAGGGGCTCGATTCGGAACCTGAGATGCTGCTGCCACGTGGCAGGAATGCATCTCCAGGATCTTGTCCGCCTGCAGAGCTAAATTCGCCAAATCCCTCGTCTCGCTGATTACGAGGATGCTCCGTACATTTTCAGGAAGCTGCTCCAAAAATAATTGTCGCAACACTGCTTCGCTAATCTGGTCGCCGGCCAGATTCCGGATTTTCTATAAATAATGCGAAGGTTTCTCGTCTCCCAAATTTCGACTTCTTAACACCCGGCACAATTTCGACTCCGGAGACTCGTCGAAGGCAGCGATTAGCTTCTCCTTAATAGCCTCATATTTTCCACGGGCCGGGGGTGACGTTCATAAATCGGCCACGAACGGCAACACCGACTGGTCCAGTTGGGTAATCACGTGGCGATATTTCGTATCATTACTCGTTATCCTTGCCAAGTCGAACATGGCCTCCACTTGGATAAATCAAAGAGATGGCTGCCTCGCTTGGGGCTCCTTCCAAGGGTTGCTGGGCCCCCTCAAAATCCGCCATATTGGGACTTTCCCTCGATGGCGAGCGCGTCAACGGCATTTTTGTATTTTCACTACTGTGACGCTACACATATATTTTATTAGCATGCGCGTAATATTTTTCTTTTCTTCAAATTGTTTCTGAAATCATATTCGAAACCTTGCATTTGGGTGTGTGTTATCAGACGCATCAAATGGAATAATAAATCTCAATAATTCAGAATCATCGATCTCATTTACAATATATGAGCCCCTCATTGCACAAATCGATTAACTCCATAAAACAAAAAACGGAGAAAAGCGATGAAATAACGTGCATTGGTTTTTGAAATTCCTTTTATAATATAAATTCAAACTTTTGTAGAATGTATGAATACAGATGTAGCTTTCATCTAAAAGATATTAAATTAGAAGAAAGAGTAACCAAATATTTATCGTCAAAGATGTAAAAATAAATGTACTTTATTATTCAGTGGCCAAAAGAATATTTGAATCGTTTAATGGTGTTAACCATTTATGTGTGGGAAAATTTGTGTAAATATGAAAAGTTATGATTATACCAAGTGCTTACGCTTAAATTTAAGACTTTTTAAAAAGTGGAGTTAATCGATTTATGCAGTGAACCGCCCATATGTAACTGTATAAAATCGGAAAGAAAAAATGCGATCTCGGTTGCCGGGAATCGAACCCCAGAACCTCATCATCGTACGCTAGCGATTCTACTCGTTTACCTACACAACTTTTATAAACTCTGTTCTTTAATAATCGTAATAACAAAATCACATTGCACCAAATTTATATCATAACAGAAAATAATATAACGCATTACCTCTTACCGGCTGTTAATTCGTCTTCTTATTACAAAATATATCATGAATAATTATCAATAATTATTAAAATTTGGAGCACAAAGCGCAATCTGTTCATTCAATTAGATTTGATATTTCAATTTGACATTAATGCATTAGCTTTAGATGCAAAAATCTTTTTCAGTTCTCGTTATACATTTCTACAGGATAAAAAGATATTATATGAGGGATCGGGTGCGATCGGTTGATCGGGTGTGATAGGACGAGCGGGCGACTAGGATAATTTGGCGCGAAAAATAGCGAGCGTGGAGACAAAAGAAGATATGTTTTTTTTTATGGGGGAAGAGAGAACACGGCGTGGCGTCGTGGCAGTTACATCGTAGCAATTGAAAGTAGCACGTTGTCCGAAAAGCGGTTCTGGAATTTTTGTACTTTTGTTGTTTTATTAAAGTTATTTTGCGTTATTAATCCAACAACATCCTTCCATCCGTCAACCTCGATTTAATCTATCCTACAT
>CM072795.1:17040593-17071185 GCA_036983795.1 Megachile lagopoda | reverse complement strand
CTACTATTTCGCTACTACGGGTGACTATAGTCACTCGCCACAAAACGCCGCTTGTATACGACGGGTAACTATAGTCACCCGCCACGCAACGCCGCCTATATTATGTTATAATTATAGTTATTATTTTGTCGTGTAATGCAAAAATATTGTATTGTTGAATTAAAAATATGTTCATTGAAAAATTATGAAGAGAAATTATTTTGTTTTTAAAAGTAATGTTACAAAATTATTTTTGAGACAAAAGTCTTGGCCTCGAATGATGAAAACTGCGCGCACTTTCGGCACGGTGCCCCGTACCACGCACGGCACTCCGCGGCGAGGACCGCCGTAGCGAAAGGGCTAAGCATCTGGCCACGGAGTGGGGAAGGCGAGGATGATGAAAGAGGGAATGAAGTTTGGCAAACTGAAGTACCTGCAGTTATTGTGCAAAACGGGGACATCACGAACCAGACTGTTGGATAAAACAACGAGCTCAGCGATACAAGACAAATCAAAACTCCAATAATTATGCGTACAAAGGAACCTCCAACCCCGAGAAAATGAAACCTGAGGTCATTGCGTATTACTCTTTACCGCATCGTTTTACGCCGATTAACCCGCAGGACCTCGTTGTGCGGGAGTGCTTAATTGATTCTGGTGCAACGTGTTCTCTTGTGAAAGAAAACATTGCAGAACGAGCAAACTGCAAAATTGAACCAAAGACAGTGACAGTGAAAGGCATCGGGGCCGCCGAGATAGCCGCTATTGGCGTTATTACTACCGTGGTGCAAACCGAGGACGTAACTCTCGAGATGGACTTGCTTGGCGTACCCGATTCAGACATCCCATATGACGTCATCATCGGCAGGAACATCTTGGCTCAAGGGGATCTCCAAATAATCACAAAAGAAGACGGAACCTCCAAGCTGCTCCACCAAAAGTACCGCAAGGATCTACTGAGACACTACGACCGTTTACCTACATTCTTTCGGATCCTACAGGAGCAGTAGAACAACGACTGGCTGGATTATTGAAACAATTCGAGGACATGATCGTAAGCGATGGTGTTAGTAGACAAAAGGTAATCAGGTAAGGTGAACTTAAAATTATTCTTAAGGAAGAAAAAATAATTAACTATCATCCATATCGGCTCTCGATATGGGAACGCGAAAGGGTACGTTGCATAGTTAACGATCTACTAGAGAACGGTATTATATGCGAAAGTGTTTTGCCTTATGCAAGTCTTCTCGTGAAAAAGAAAAACGGGCAAGATAGAATGTGTATCGATTATCGCGCTCTGAACAGAATCACTGTAAAAGATCAATATCCGCTATCCCTGATTGACGATCAATTAGATCGGTTGGGTAAAAGTAACGCTTGATACGGCTTACGGGTTCCACCAAATTCCCGTGGCCGCGGATTCTGTTTCCAAAACCGCTTTTGTTACACCGAATGGCCATTACGAGTACCTCCGCATGCCTTTCGGCATAGCAAATGCGCCCGCCGTCTTTCAACGCGCTATCAATACCGCGCTGGGGACTCTCAGAAACACAGTAGCTTTAGTTTACATCGATGACATTTTAATCCTGTCAGTAACGAAAGAGGAAGGATTAGAAAAATTAGAGCAAGTATTACGCGCGTTGCGTAGCGCTGGATTTTCGCTAAATATAAAGAAATGTAAATTTCTCCAAACCGAAATCGAATATCTGGGTAGAGTAGTGTCAAGCGGAGGAATCAAACCAGGAAGGAGAAAATCAAGGCACTCATAGCATCTCCAGTACCTTCTAACGTCCGTGAAGTAAGGCAATTTAAATAAGGTATTTTCGCAAATTTGTACCGGAATTTGCTGTACGGACAGCCTGTATAACTAAATTCACGAAAAACAATGAATCTTGGATTTGGGGTACGAAGCAAGATGAAGCACGACAATATGTAATCGACAAACTCACTTCCGAACCATTGCTCGTAGTATTTGATCCGAAGAAAGAAACAGAATTACACACCGACGCGAGTTCGATAGGGTATGGGGCGATTTTATTTCAAAGGGACGGTGGAGAATCACGGGTAGTTGTGTACTTTAGTCGGCGAACTACAGCAGAAGAATCGCGATATCACTCATACGAACTTGAGACCTCAGCAGTGGTAAATGCTTTAAACTATTTCCGCGTGTATCTTTTGGGTATAAAGTTCAAATTAGTGACGGATTGCAGTGCCTTGAAACAACGAATACCAAACGCGATTTATTGCCGCAGATAGCAAGATGGTGGGTTTGTTTGCAAGACTTTGACTTTGCTATCGAATATCGCAAAGGAAAATGTATCGAGTATGCCGATTATTTGACTCGAAATCCTTGTAAAGATAAAATTTGTAATGTGAACGTCATATGTGAGGGATCGTGGTTAGAGATTGCACAAAGAAACAATGATGAAACCAAATCAATGGTAGAAAAGATTTGCGCCAACGATACTATCAGTAGCGATTTCGCAATAGTAGATAATTTGTTATGTCGCAAAGTGCGGAATAGCAGCGGCAAGGAACATGGTAAGGTTCACGATGAGAATTGTCATGTGGGACCAGAGAAAGTCTTTGATCGTATCTCTCGAAAGTACTGGTTTCCAAGAATAAGAGCGTTTGTAAAAGAATATGTTGAACACTGCCTTACCCGCACCGTCGCGAAACGCCATACGGGTCCTAAACAAGGTCTGTTGCATTCGATCGAAAAGAAACCTATACCGTTCGACACCATTCATTGTGACTGTGTCGGTCCATTCACTAAAACTAAAAATGGTTATCAATATATTATAGTGATAGTCGATGCTTTCACTAAATATGTACAGCTTATTCCTTTGACATCTTTGAGAGGGGAAGAAACATTACAAGTATTTAAAGAACGTTTATCATTATTTGGCAGACCACGAATAATTATGTTAGATACAGGCGCGAACTGTACATATAAGCCCTTGCAACAATTCTTAAGAAAACAAAATGTTCAAGTACACTTCATCACTACAGGTGCCCCGCGAACCAATGGTCAGGCGAACGGTACGTGTCGATTGTAAGTAATTTATTAACCGTTGAAACCTTGAAAACTACAGAATGACCGAGTAAGTTACTAAAAATTCAAGAATCACTAAATACTACGGTACAAGCTTCGACCGGATTCTCACCCACCCGATTATTGTTTGGCGTGGAACGAAGTGCAGGTAACACGACGCTGATCGAACTCGATCCGAGAGGGGCGAATGGGCAGGCGATGGAGAAACGCAAAGCGATAGCGGAAGCACGAATGAGCCGTGTTAGCGATGCAGTTTATTAATAAGTTTTGGTTTTTTCCATTCATATCTAATAACATTATAAACAATCAGCGAGGAATGTATTTAATCATAAAATAAAAAGTAAAACAGTAGGGACACCAATTAGATACATGAATTACTGTTTTTCTTATTCAGTCAAGGTAGCGCACTTTGTTCCAGTGGATAAGGTAGATGTGTGATTCGTATCGTAAAAGATAAACGGGTAAAATAGATAGATTTCGATATTGCTGTTCTCTACTATCTATCCATCATCGTCGTGCGTATATTTCGCAGCTTATTTCACGACAATATGGCCCATAACGCGCGGAAATGCATCTTCCGGCGGAATGGTTAAGCGGAAGTAGGTGTCGATATGTTACTCTCCCGCCAAAGTGTAGGGATGGAAGAAGAGGCGACACTAGACAAGGAAATCCACCTTCTAGCGAGAGACAGAGGACACAACCAATTTAAACGCTCCAGTCAAATTAATCGGGGTTGGGGAACGATTTTGACGGAGTATTTCGAAATGAGCATGTGCATAGTGTACAAGTAAGGCGGTCGGAAAAGAATTGTTTAAATCTGTACATTCACCAGTAATTTATTTGTAATAAATATTTTGTCATATCTCTATAACACATTCATCTGTAATTTCTTGTGATATATAGTTTTTCATTTTCTTATAAGTTATTTGTAATAATCATTTCCGTAATACATATTCTTCAAATATATTTTGTAGAGTAATCATTTTCGTATATTCTTTTTTTTTTCAACTTTTCAACGTCGTAAAATTGATGCAAATAACTCGAAAAGCAATATTAGTAATATGCAGAAACTTTATTACAAATTAGATTAATTGAATTTGAATTTCCCGCTTGTTTGCACAACCAATTTAAAGGGACGGCGTTTTCGAGAGATCAACTGTACCAACAGAGAGTGTTGCCACTGGTTTCTTCCGTACTCTGTGCTCCCGCCAAATCAGTGGACTTGTCAGGGTAAAGTGGCCAACGTTACCCTTGTATTAACTTTTGGTAGGTTAGTCAATGGTAGCGAGCACATTGCTGTCAAAAATAAGAGACGATTTCTTGGCTCGTATAAAAAATTGGATATTATCGCGTTCTCTCGTTTAATTAATTTTATAACCATTCTTATTGATTGCAATTAGTAGCTGTGCATTAACTGAATGGGTTTTACATGTGTTAGAAAATTCTCAACTACCCACTCCAATAAATCAGGGCGAAGGGCACATGGCCGTCCAACGACGACCATCACGGTGACGAGGCCCCGACGCTGGGACGTCCGGGCCATAAACCAACCCCAAGGCCCTTGAGTTTCGCGAGGGACAAGGAAATCTCTCGGAACAGGAAGAGGGCATTCTGTAAAGAGCCTTGGAAGACATAACTTCGTCTTCGAAAACGCGACTTTACACGAATATATCGTATTTTTAAAAAGGGACTTAATGTACGTTTCGGTCATTTTAACCCTTATCTTACACATGAAATTTTACATTTGTTTGCAACTTAGGTCACAATAAATTACTAGAAATCATAATGGAATTTAAATATCTTCTAAGCTAGCAATTTTTGGATGTACATAGGCTTTATTGTAGGGAATGTGCAACAAAATTGGATAATTCATTAGAATTGATACAATTTCATTTAAAAGCAGATTGGTGATTTACATATGTCCTCTACGTGTTCATACGAAACTAATCCTCTCTAACTGTGTCCTCTTCATAACCATTTTACGTATTTATGAAACATTTTTTCTTTAATGCTTTTAAAAATGGACAGGATGTTTTGAGTGATAAATTTAGACATTTTATATAGCAAATATATTTCTGAATTTTCCATATTATACTTTTTATGAATACATGATTAATACAAAACTTAAGCGTAAGTTTCCGCAATAGACGCCCATGTTATTGTGAAATGATTACTCAAACTCAAATATTTTGTAAAATATTTAAATATAAGACATATAGTGGCAATTTTATATAGAATAATTGCAATAATCGTGTACTATAATACACCGTTGAATTTGTAAAGAATAAGCACTTTTATTAATAACAAAAAGAAATTAAAATTCTAAAAATAAATGTAGTGAGAGGCAACTTAATTTTTATACAAAAATTATTTTTACAGAAACCATTTACATCAATGTGTAGGTCTAAAGGAACAGTACAAATGTTGTTTCAAACAGTTTTTAATATCCTCCGACGTTTAAGATTTTTAAACAGTTACACAAAATATAAGGGTTGATTTCTTCCATAAAGTAACAACGAAGTACGATTATATTCTTAGATGGATTTACTGTATAAATGTGCAAAGCTTCATAAAAATCGACGTGTACTAATCAAAGTTCCCCTGTTAATAAGAAATTTTTTCAAGGACCCATTTATTTATAATAGCGATTTATTATCTTTCTTCGGTTTACATAAATTGAATAAAGTATCTGATTTTAGCACTGTCTTAGAATGATTTTGTGTGGAAAGTTAGAAAAATATAGATTATAATTGAATTGGTTAACTTATTGGTTAACTAAAACAAGAACTGTAATTTGCAGCTAAGACTGGATATATTCACGACTACATATATGCTTGAACAATATACTTGTACAAATGCAATGAACAGGTATATCTGTCCAAACAGCTTCCACAAATCGCAAGTATGCTTGAAATATGTCATCAAGAATGTCAATTATGATCGTTTCACCTTTTCTCATTTTACTGCATTCGTAGTTGCACAAGTTTTTGCTTATACGCATTCCAGTATATTTATGCACATACGACCTGTGCAAGTATAGAGTATAGAAGTTCAAACATTTTCAGATTGCTTGAACGATCAAAATATTTGTGCAACGTTATCATATACACACTTATGTATATTTACGCAGTAAGTGTGTACATTAAAATCGCGATGGTCCAAAATACCGACAGTCAAAATCCTGATATCCGTAAGCTCAACAGCAATTATTTTATTTTATTTTTATTTTTATAGGCGTCGGGATTTTGGAGTGGACTTACCTTAACGTATAGTGTTATATTCTGAAAAACTTCTCAATATCATGAAATCAACTACGGGAGAAAGAATAACGTATTTTTCCATCCAGAATTTTGATGGAAGAGAATTGTAGAGAATTTTAAAGTTTCGATGTTGCGTTGATAAACTGACTTTCTGTATCACTTAGATTTAACGAACCTTTTACCCCAAATACTGAATTATATTTTGCCATGATTGCACAGCATTTTCACATTGTATTTCATTGTTTTATCGTATATCAAAGTATAAATACTTAATACTTAGAAGACTTTATTCCGGGGAAAACCAAGTATTTAATTACGATGCATAAGTGTATTTTTTTTCTTTTCTTATTACGTATAACGTAAATGTCTTTTAATATTTATTACGCATATAAGTATATGTGTTCCGTAATGAACTTTTCATTAAACTTCAAAGAAGGGTGGATTCAATGCATTATGTGAGAAGCGCTTAAAACTTATTAAATAAATTGTATTAAATATATGTATAAATCAAAATAAACAAAATTAAATTTATGAAGGAGTTTTTAAGTAATTAACATATGTTAATAAAAGTGAACACACAAATATATGTTTAAACGAAATGCACAAAGTTAATACATAAAAATATATTTAAATGAAATAAACAAAAATATATTTCCACATCACAAATGAAAAATAGTTTCATTTAGATTTCAAGAAATACTTGTGCTTATTCGTACATTCAGTCAGTAAATATGAATACAAAAACCACAACGAAAGTCTTTGTTGAGTGTTTGTAAATTAGGTAACACAAATATCACTGATATTATCACCAATTTCTTCTGTATAAACAAAAATTAATTTTTAATAAAATATACTTACGTTATTTCTGCATTAAACTTATCTGTGTATGTTAATAATAAAGTAGAAAAATACATAATTGTTTGTTTAATAAAACATTTGGGCAGAACGTTCAAATAGTAGAATTCAAAAAGTATGTTTATACTTTTTGAGTTTCTTAACTGTCCAGAACATACTGTGGTTATTTTGTATATCTAATTAGACATACATTCATATATCTAGTTATATATGTATATTATGAGTTATGTGATGCTAATTATGTTACTAATTCATTTTAAAACGCATTATCAAATGCTTGCAATAAGAATAAACGATTCCATTTAGAAAATAAAACTTGATGTTCACATTTCTGAAAACAACATAAAAAGAGAATTTGATTTCGTCAGAACATTCTTTCTCTTTCATCATGCAGTTTCCATATTAACAGTTTGTCATCATAAATATTTATAATATTTTTTAACTGTATGACTTTAGTCGGAACATCCTAATCATGTAGTCAAGTATAGTGAGTCAAGTAATTGAGCCAAAGTATAACTGTTACCATTGATGATGAAAAAACGTCACACGGAGAAGTTTTACATTGCTCAACAAGCTTTACCAACGTGTAGTGGAATTTTGTACAGCAGAATGAAAATGCCTTTAAAAATGTAATTTTATTTATTTCTTAAATGATACCTAATGATTTTTTTAAATTTGCACACACTCTAAAGAAAAATAGCAAGAAAAAATGCAAAAAATATGAAACTAAACTTCATCAAATTCTAAAGTATTGTTTAATTCACAAAGCGATTCAAAATAATTTGTGCCGTTTATTTTAAAAACGACCCAAATCCATTTTTCCCAAAAAATCATACTAGCTATTATAATATCAATGTTTCTACGTTATCTTTTCATTTGGAAGTAAATTGTAACTAATATATTGAAAATCTCTAAGATTTCGTAAAAAGAGAATTAAGTGGTTATTAGAGTAGGAAACGAAGCGATATTTAACCCATATGGGATGACCAGATATGCATGTCGTACATCCTTCCTGGTAACACTTTCCAAATAATACACACAGTCAAGACACATACATCTCTGCAAACATTTCAAAATTATATAAACTTACTTGATACTTCATTTTTTGCACAACCGCCCGCTTGCGTAAATAAAGTTACAGCCTTGAAAAAGAACGTTTATTACTTCGCAAGTTCAACAAGGTGTATCTTTTATTGCATCGTTAAGCAGTTCTATGTTCGACTTATGGAAACATGCAACATGTTATTTAGATCCGATTAACGTAAGCCAAAGAAAAATAAAAATATAATCTTTTCCCTTCTTGCTAAACATTTTCATAAAGTTTTTTATAAAAAACTTTTTTATACGAGCATTTATCCTGTATTCAGCGTGTACACTTATCATTGCTTGATCTTGACCCCACATTTACATACGGGTAATGTCTATTCATATGTATTTAAATTGAAACTAGACTCTATTCACGTGTGTCGCAGCGTCAGCAGTAGAAAAATGAATATAAGTGGATTGTATCTATGAATTTGACTTTGAACGACTAGAATATATTTTGCTATGTACTGGATGATTGTTCGAGAGTGTCTCTCCGAAGAATTTGTACGTTTTACAAAAGCTCGGAGTGGACACAATTTTCGTGACAATGGCGAAGGAAAACAGTTCCTAATTTTTTATTGGTTTAGCTAAAATTCGAGTGAAGATGAAAATACAAATGATGTATGAAGTGGGTCTGGGTTTTCCCCAAAATGACCGTAGTAAGTAATAAAACCAAGCGATATCTCGACATGTATAAAAAACTGCAAACAAAAAACTCTACTGCTAAGGTTAAGGACTCTGATAACCAGATGTGACTAACAATAAATCAAACAATACTCGTTAGAATGTAATGACTCCTTGGGTTTTATTGCTGCTGCGGATAAAGAACTATTGATTTGGAACTACAAATGTGTCTCGAACGGACGAAAAACCGTTAAACTATTGTATCGCTAAAAATTTGAGATCTAGTCCTGAGATCTGGTTCTCTCGCTGTAATATGTATTCTACGATCTTACACTGTAGAAATAAACACTATAAAAATACGTAAACCAGCTCGCACAATGATTCTCTATTTGAATGGCTGTTAACGTACATTTATACAAAAGCTTCTCAATAATTCTTGTAATGAAAAATAAGAAATGTAAGATTCGTCATTTTGGCGGGTTCCGCAAACTTAGTATTAATTATGCATCCTGCAAGAAACTTTTGAAATTAAATTCCGCCGTTAAGGATCAGCTCTGGTGACCAAATACTCTAAGTACTTTTTTCCGGGATTTTTGGAGCCTCTGGCGAAAAATCGGTAAGTTCCGACGATTATTCTCTATCGTATGAATATTAGTCGGGAGAGACAAAGACAGTAGATATTTGATTTCCAAAAATATGCGGAAACGCGATGACGTTTTGCCAGGATTTTTAAGCCAAGAAGCAACGGGTAAAGAACTATTGATTTGAAACTGGAAATGTGTCTGATGGAAAACCGTAAAACTAGTGCTAAAAACTTGTATTGAAATCTAATCCTCTCGCTGTAATATGTTTTCTACGACCTAACAATTATAAATGTATAATTTTGACACAATAACACAAACGAGCAAGAAAGATCACCAATATGATGAAAATTCATGATGGTAACTCGACTGAATGTACAATATGCTTAAAAGTACTGAATTGACACCGATGCACGATAAAAGCAAGATCAATTGCGACTGTATATCATAATTATTTTAAATTAACCTCGTACACGCAAATTGGGGAAGAGTGAATTATAATTTGCAAAACATTGTTAATTTCAATGTAACATTTCTTTAATAGTGAATAAAACTGGCACATTTTTTAATAAAAACAGTCCTTTTTATTTTTTAAACACAATTATAAAAACAAAAAAAATTAGAAATGTGTTGGTAATAGCGTATGTCCAGGTACAATTCATAACAGGGATGGGTTCACTTCTTCTTAGTTATCCCATACTTTTCAATTGTCGTAGTGTTATTTAATTTTGTTTCTATAGTTATTATTTATAACGACGTTGGTAATATTGTTTAATAGAAATCATTTATTTTCAAGTTTCATAATTTAACAAATGTATTATGCAAATATGAGTACTATTGAATTTGACAAAAAAATACATTCATTAGAAATATAAAAGATATACTAATATTAACGGTTAATTTTTATCACGTTGTCTAATTGCTTCAAAAATTCGGTTTGGAAGGGTGTCATACAATTCATCAAATTCCAAATTTATAATTTCCCAAATGTCGGAACTACTTGTATACCAGAAAGAAATTATATTATTTCCGATAGTTTCTTGACTTTCTTTGAAACATAATAAATTAATACATTTCAATGGACATTATGTGTACTTAATATATGTATACTTATTTTTCTTTTTTGCTGTCGGAAGTGATTGCCTGTAAGAGTAATTGCATCGGTACTTCAGTTATGGCTGACAATATGAACGCAAAAATGTAACTAATTGCCCATATTCCAAAACCCGCTATTATCTAAAATGAAATAAATGTTCGTTATAAAAATCGGTATGTAGTTTTTGAAATATGACTGCTATTATCAACTTACATAATAATAAATGGCAGCGTGGATCGCGTAATCGCTAAGTACACCAAGTAGTAATGCGAAAATTGGATTTAGAAGATAAGCGCAATATACTACTCTACTGGGAGGGATCCAATACGGCAACGATAAAAATTTATTTATAGTAGCTGCAAGAATAACAAAATATTGTAGGTACTTTTCAACAAAGTATAATTAAATATTTATCGTTCGTTATTCCTTTTTAACGGATGAAATTGTAATAAAGATATAATATATAGTAAGTAGTTAAAAAAAGGCAGCAATCTTCGATTTCAATTACCTAAGAAAGTAAGTACACAGGTTTTGTCAGGAATAGCAAACCAAGTCAACTTTTCGGTTTCGAATATATTTGAAATCCTATATTCAATACGGTAACTATTTATAAAATTTACCAGATTTCAGTGACTTTGAAAAGTACCGAGAATGTTGACCTTCATAATGCATTTCAAAGTCATCGAAATCGGAGGTGGCTTCCTTTTTTGAAGTAATAATTTACCGGCATTGTTCGTGAAGCAGACAATTACAAGCCACGCTAATGCAAGACTCCAGCACAGTCTGCCAAACATTTCGTAAATGATCGTTAAAGTAACAGACGTCGTTATCAACGGGGGGCCTTGTATAACCAAATAAAAACATAAAATACTAATAAACCAACCGATCGCTAATGCTTTCTGAAACAAATAATAGAGGTACATTAAAAATACCAGTTAAGTAATATAGATTAAAATACTGAGTATTATATAAATGTCCGTAATCATTGGTATCGTACATTTAACATCGTGTATGATAAAAAAGAATGTTATAATATATGGGTAATATATGGGCCTAAACTGACACTTTTATGATAGTATAACATGCCATATGATTACTCCCATTATAAGCCAATATGTCAATAAATAAACGGGATTAATTACTTTTGATAAGTGCAATGTGTAGTTCCATTTTTCGAGAAGCAGAGCTGTGCCTATCCCCACTATGTGGGGTAAGATTCTTATCCAGGGTCGTATATAGATATATGAAAGTGTTTCGATTCTCGAGTCCAGTCTGCGAACATAACATGTTTCAATGTTGATATTAAAGTATAACATAACTTAATTCATTGTTCATACGACAATACATAAATATTTCGTATAACTTACGTTTTGGTGTGACCCAATTCATATGTTGTGTAACCAGCGGACAACATGGATAGAATCAGCGTAACTATGCCAAAATTCATAGCAGAATAGTAATGACTGAAATGTAAAATTTCAATCACCATTTATGCAGTCAAAAATAGGCAGAAAGAAAACATTTTCTATTTACCTGGCCGATAGTTTGAATATAAAGTTACTAAAAATAGAGAACTGCATTTCACTGGAAATGTGCCAAGTCCAACTCATGCACTAAAACAATTGTTTCTTTTAGTCGGTACTCTCTGTAAGGTACACTGCCGCTCAAAAGTATGTGGACACTTATATTTTCTTGAAATTTGTGTTACATATTGTATATTTTTATTGTTAAACAATATTTGTTACTAAATTCTATTATGAATATGGATGTAATGTATTATAATAGTACTAAATTAACAATTTAGTTATTCAATTTTCTTAAATAAATAAAGGTCTATGGGACCACCTTGATAGACAATTCCGAAAAATTTACAAAATTGGAAATACATTTGTGGGACATCCTAAAATCGGTGTAGAAAGCTGTTAATAGTGAAATACTGAAAAAATTAATAGCCACGATTTGTAATCGCGGTTATAAAAGCACGCGATGGATATGTGAACAAAAAGAAGATATAATTATTTTTTATCATTGTCGGTAAGATATTTAATAAATTATTATTAAAATATGTTCTCTAACACTGTACGAACTGGAATACATACAGGTTAATCAAAATAATCAGAGGTATCATAACTTTTTTTTTAGGCATTTATAAGGATTCAGGAAGTGTCCACATACTTTTGAGCGGCAGTGTATATCGTATATTAACAAAATTATATCTACCAAACTGTCCGATTCAAATAAGTTATGAATGTGGAGGGTATTTCTCCACCAGTACTTTAAGCATAGTTCGGGTATCGGCTCCACAAAATATGTCATCAAAAAGTTATTGCTCCAGGTAAAGATTAAAACCGCCAACAGCATCGTAACGACAAATGGCCATGTAAGTCTATTCAATTTTAATTCGAAAATTTGATTTAAACAAAACACATGGGTAAGTGTAAGTAGATATACTCGAGTGCAATATAGGCTTCTGTTGCTTTAGGGGCAACGAAGTTGCAAAATTTCCCCGTTCATTTAGCATAAACTCATAGTCATTTATAAACTACCCTCCCTCCGACGCAAAATATTCCAATATCACAAACGATTACAGCATAGGATATTTACTTGGCATTTTACTAGGCTGTCGCGTGTGAAAAATTCATGAAAGCAACTATGACAGGATATTGTTTTCTCAGTCGGAAGATGTTTGTTCTCCGCGATACAACTTTTGATGTGGTCCAATTAAGGAGCCGAGTTTATATAAAATGCGCGATGATACACTTCTCTTAAAATTCCTCTTAACACCTTAAATACTACAGTACAAATTAACAATATACAGTAACACAGAATTCTAAGAACACGAATAGTTAATATTTTAGCTTTATTGCAAATCGTATACTGCGTACTAAAAGCACTCAGAATTTTATTTTATTTTTTTGTGGCATAATTAGTTTAAATGAACTTGTAATGTCGGTCACCGATGACCAACATAGCCAATGTGTTAACTAGGGAAACCTAAGCTGCACGTGATCATGTTACGATGATCACTGGTGACAGAGATCAGATACGTGCTATAAAGTGAAATACCTGATGAATCTTTTGATGACTTGTATTAGAAAATCGTACGCATTCTGGCGAAGTGAAACTATCTTCAATCCTTTTCTTTGCGACTTAAAATGTCCACGTGCCAACAGAAAACCTGCAAGGAAAAAGAAGACATCCGCAGCCCATAGTGTGTTCGCAAGGAGTTGATATTTCATTGAACTACTATATAGATATAAATCCCATTTGTTATCTGTGTAGATGAAATATTGTCATTAACTTACATCAGGAAGAGGAACAATTATATAGTTTTAATCTTTAATGCGAATAGCTGTCTCACCTATAACACTCATCGCAAAGTATCCGGTATGAAAGAATATCAGCAACGTCGATCCAATAAATTTGATGCCATGAATCGCGGCTACATCCTCTGTACTGGTCTTTAGTTGAAATATCTGTTTCATGTTCGATGTGAACGAGAAAGATACAAGAATTTGTTCGATGCGACCAGGTGGCTCCAACTTTTCAACAGCCTTTGGATCATATTTAGGTTTTTGCACCACGTCGTCTTTCAATTTTGTTATTTCAATACATTGCATTAAGTATCGTGTTATGTTAAAGTTAAGTATCTAAGATTTGTAAAGTTCATTTACCTGGTTTCAACTTTCGAACTGTATCGACTGGATAATGTTTAGAATTTTGATCCATGTCTCCATTCAGTTTTCCTTTTTGAACATATTGTATTAAATACCGCATTATTTATGTATATGTTAATTCTACAAAGAGATATTCTTTCTTCTAAATAGTAAATGTTAGCAACTTTACGTTTAACCTAAATTGTGTTATCGTGATCGCTGATAGTAAAAATGAAGACAAGATCAAATAATACAGTAGAATATATGTCGTATGCTGGCGAATTAATACTATCTCATCTTTTCTTAGCACATGGTATTATAACTCTGCAATAGATTTTGAGATACTTATACTCACAAACGTTTGCATAGAAAAATAAAAGTCTAGCGAACACAAAAACTTCAGAATGACTACACATTAAATATGATCAATTGAATTTTAAGAGATTGTAAGATTTACCGATCGTGTTGCTCCCGTTCGAAAGTCATTTTTTCAATTTTTGTAGACGTTTCTGATATATAAAGATATCATACAACGTGCTCGCTACTACTATTCCACACAACGCTGCCAAAATAGCACTATAAACAAAACCTTCGTTATTCTATCTGTATTTAACCACTTATTTGCTAACTGTCAAAAGAACTTTTAAAGACTCGTCTAACGTAGCAACTCTCAATCATTAATCATATTTACACAATACCGAATTATATTTATATAATACTTACATAATATATACTTATATATGCTTATACATATAATACGTACATGATCGTTATTATTTTTCCATCCAATAGCCACGTGTAATCGTTCTTTAGATTCGAGACTTTGATCAACTTAAAATCGGTCGAATAGAGGTGTCCGAATAGAAGAAGTCTATCATCGAATATTTTATTTACCATTGTGGCTACTTCGTGTTCGGTACAAGAATCGGGTAGGCAAAGCCCCAATATTATCACTTCCTACAAAAGTGTCATTTCTCAAACCATTTTATATCGTTACGATTAGCTCATAATTTAGCACTTTTTAAATATCTTATGTGTCCGCTGATCATTCACCTCGTGCTTAGTTTAAATTTCAAACTATGATTCAATAATCATTTTCAGATTTAAAATAGCCATTCAAATCTTCGAACTACAGATTCATGATCAAGTTACTTGCGTTTATGATTAACAGAACACGATGTCCTGCGGTACAATTCGCTATGCAGGTACTTACTTCTGAACGTATAGAGAAACGATACTGCATGGTGCCATTGTTTCGAATATAGGCACCAAAAAAGTTGACAGTAAACGGCGGAAACTCGTCGGCTGGATTACGGTATAAAGCATTGATCTTGGCTCTTTCGGGTGAATACTTTATTGGCTCTTTCTGCTGGAGATAATCGCATTGTGATTTACTTCCCATCCAAAAATTATTCCCCATAATGTATCCAGATGACGGTTGGCCACTCGAATCTAACACTTAAAAACAAGAGCATTCTATTGTTAATCGAAAACTAGTATTTTAACTAAGTCGAAGAATTTTTAGTAGTCAAAGAAAAAAATCTCATTATAAAGAATAGAAAATTGCTTCGAACGTCGTAACGGGTCGTTTTAGCCAGCTTTACATTTTATAGTATTAATTCCTGCCTATTTCTCTCTTTTACTTTGAGCTGATGACCACGGCGCGAATCAATGTCTTTTTTATTCCTTTCGCCATAGTTGTACTGATCGAAAAGGATAAGCCGGTTAAGGAGGTCAAAAGTGCCTTTAGATCCAATTAATCAACGAATATCATTGATTAATTGAAAATCATTTAAAATCATTTTTGCCAAGTATCAAGCCGCTACCCCTACTTGAAGGGCAGTTACAGGGCGAAACGCAAAATATCGATTGCAATTATTTTTATATTTGATACACTTCCATAAAGAAACTGAAGAATTGTATATTAATAATTTTAACAAGATATTAAAACTGTAAAAATATGAACATGGTTTCGTGAAAAATTAAGATAATACTATAACCAGATATCGGTATTTGATTTTTGCAACTGTCTTCCACCACTTCAAAAAATCTGAAAAAATTACAGATAATCAAGATAAAGCACATTTACTGTAAAAATATAAACGTGGTCACTTGATAATTTCTATTAAAAAAGAAATATTAACTTTTGGAATTTTTTAAAAATTCATTTTGCGTTTAAAAATTCTGGAAAAATTCACAAACGCGTATACCATTGGCATACGATTTTGGCAAAAATGATTTCCTTTAAACGGTCTACTAATTGACTTGTTCATTGATTAATTTGGTCTAAAGGCACTTTTGACCCCCTTAACCGGCTATATCCTTTTGTCGAAGAAAGCATGTTACTAACTTGCCATACTCCACAGTATTCTATGGTTTATTCCATCGCGATATTGCACCATTTCCGCTTGGCATCTGGTCGCATTGAGTTGTTTGATACCGTAGGTCACTAGATAACCGGGCAAATTTTCCAACACTGTTAAGTCTGATGTGATTCCGTCAATCAGTGCACAAAGATACGTCAGCACTATTATCCCGGTCCACGTGTACTTCATGGTGCGAATAACTTAGTATTTTAGTTGTTCAAGTGAAGTTAACGTTCTTCGTTTGCCCATAGAGTTCGAGGAACGTCGCTGAAGTTTGTTAACAGTAGAAAATTTTAGTTCCAATGTGGGTCTATGTTGGATCGAATAAGAAAGTATGGTCACGAAAAGACTGATACGCTGAAGAGGGAATCATAGAACTTAAATGAAAAATTAGCTACTGATCGGGCTTTATATCATCAACGTTTCTATGGACTTTGTGCCGTACCACACCTGTAGGCTAATTTACGTAAAACAAAAGAGTTGATGACAGAAACAATTATGCTTCCCCCCTTTTACGTATGAGCGTAGCGTCGCGTGAGTTGAGAGAGCGGGAGAGCCAGTGTCAACTTTACGTATGTCGGAAAGTTCTTGTAAACGCCACGCACAATAAGAAACGAAGGACTCTTATCGTTAAGAGCTTTAATAAAATAAATTTATTCACTGTTGTCCGAAATCCTTCCACAATACCTACATCCTTTCAAAAATGTATCTTTTGCTTCATATCATCACTGAATGAATCTTTTGAAAGATTGTAATGCTTATTTATCTTCTTTTAATCTTTCTTCCTGTTGAGAAATTCCCAATGACCCTCCCCAATAAATCAGGGACGAGGGACACATGGCCGCGAAACGACGACTGTCCTGGTGACGAGGCCCGCCGCTGGGCCATAAAACAACCCCGAGGCCCCGAGGAAGACGTGATTTCGCCTTCGGGGTCGCATCTTTGTTTAGAATATATTGTATTTTCAAAAACGGACTTAGCGAACGCGTCGATCATTTTCACCCGTGTCTTACATTCCATTTCAGTAAATGTTATTGAAATATGAAAGATGAATTGCTAATGTAGAATACTATTTTCGCTACCGGTGGCAAAGTTACTACTCCTCATGAGCGGGAAAAGATAATCATAATCGCCAAACGGTTTTATATACTTTTTAAGGCATGTATGTTTTGTTACAAGACGGTACAGCGTGAAGGTGACATTCAATTTACGCCACCCAAGGTTCTCGAGTTATTGTATGCAGTGAGTCGCAGCCACAATCGTATATCATATTAGGAATACGTTTCATCTCGTGAAAAAGTACAAGGAAGATGTAGTGGAAAAAATACCATAAATCTATGTTGTAAATATATCTATTTATTAGGTAGGAGTATCAAAGAAAACGGAGTTGTCTAAATATGAAAAAATAAGTTATTATGATTCAGTCTGGAAAACGTCTCACAGATAAAATCGTACAGTATTTATGTTTTTTTTTTATATGTAGACAATTCTGTTTCTTTTGATACTAGTACGTTATTTGAAAAAAATTCTCAGCTAAAATGTTTTATAAGCTCTAAATAACAAGATAAAAAACTGAACTGTATAATTGATACATGGGTCATTCCACGCCAAGTGGATCACTTTTGGAAGTCACCATCTCCGATTTTGCTCTAATCGAAATATGTTGTAGTCCACGTGAAATTAGGGGGGGTTTAAGTCATCATTTTGCCGGTTTCGAATTTGTTAAGGAATAACAAGCCTTCAAAGTTTGCAATTTTTGGCCATTTTTGCAAAAATAGGCTTCACTTACGAATTTTTTTCTCAGAAACTACTCAACCGATTTAGCTATATTTTTTTTTTTTGTTTTATTCGGGAAGGATCGGGATATTTTAAAATATTTTTTTTAACTTCGTCAATTTGTTATAAATTATCAAAAAATTTAAACAAATTCTTTTTTTGCGTTTTTCTCAATAAGGGGCGTAAAGGGTTATACAAAACATTTATTTTTTTTTTATATTAGTGTTTATAGTCGCATCAACCACTGATTGGGTTATTAGCGACTTAATAATTTGGTTTACAGTTTATTATACAGTTTGGTATCTTTCAGAAAGTTGAGTAGGTTCCGTATTGATTTGTCGTCCTTCAGGTTGTCGATCCATGTAGGTTTTATGTTGAATTTCTGTGTGTCGGCAGTATACTTTGCGCATTGGATGATAAGGTGGTCCACCGTTACGTTCACTTTACATAGCTTCAGATTGGAGGTTCTTTTTTACTGAGGAGATACTGATGTGTGATTTTTGTGTGACCAATTATGATTCTTGAGATAACAAGTTGGTCACGTCTTTGTAAGGAGCTGGTAGTAGTTTTCTTATAGAAATTACTTTTGATTGTTGTCAATCTAGGTTTAGATTGCGCAATCCCTGTATTGTTTCAGTTCTCTTCTAGTTTCTGTTTTGCAATGAGGAGGGGTACTTCAGGAGATAGGTGATTTGTGTAGTGATCAAGCGCTGAAGAGTTTGCTGCCTTTTTTGCTACTTTATCCGCTGTGTCGTTTACCGCGATGCCTACATGAGAAGGGACCGAGATTATTGCAATTTGATTGTTTCTTTCTATAGATTGGATATAGGCTAATTGGCATTCTTGTATGAGGGTGTCGTTTGTCCATTGATTTTGGATTGTGGAGATGGCGGTTAGAGAATCACAGAAGATAGCGAAGTTTTTGTTTTGTTCGGTAGCGGTGAGCTGGATAGCATGCTTTAATGCGGTGATTTCGCAATCAAGTATGATTGATTTCGTATAAAGTTTGTTATCTATTATTACTTGGTCGGTAATTATAGCGTACCCAGAACCATTTGCAGTTTTTGAACTGTCGGTATATAATATAGAGGTTCAATCGTGAGTCGAAGGTTAGACCTAGTAGTTTAAGATTTGAGTAGTTTAAGAAGGTTAGGCCTAGAAGTAGATTTGGAACTCTTTCGTGTAGTTAATGTCGCTAGAATTTTTTTGAAATGTTGTTGCTAACTCTTCAGAAATTTCGTTTAGGTTAGTGGTAGTTGTGTTATCTTCTTTGATTATGACAGGGATCGTGAACTAGCCGTGAGATTTTTTAAACGCATTTATCCTCTTCCAGATTATCGACAGCGGGGTGTGTGGGTTGAATGATGAGACGTATTCTTTCCACGCTTGCCTTTTGCTACTCTTGATGATTTTACGGGATATGGCTCTAAGTTTTTTGAAATTAATGAGGTTTTCAGGTGTATTATTTTTTTTTGAATCTATTGAATGCATGTTTGCAGTTTGCAGTAGCTTTGGAGCATTCCTCGTTCCACCATGGGTTGAATTTGATTTTAGGTTTGGAAGGGGTTTTTGTTGTCGGAATGCCTCGGTTAGCAGCGTTGATGATAGATTGTGTGAAAACCTCAAGTGCTACGTTTAATGTTTCTGAGTTAATTGAATCTAATTTGATACATTGGGGAGTTGATTTGGTGATTGATTCTCGAAACATTTCCCAGTTGCCTTTTTGGATTTTCCACCTTGGAGGTCTGGTGGACCCATTTCTTTCGTCAGTGTTGTATGTTATCTTTATAGGGAAGTGATCACTATCATACAAGTCATTGAGAACACACCATGTAGAATTTTGAGTGGTTGATGGACTGCACATCGATAGATCAATTGCACTGGAACTGCCAGTTGCGGTGCAAAAGTGGCTATGTTTGTTGGTATTTAGAAGATTGAGGTTGATTGAATTTATTACTCTCTCGATGATAGAGCCTCGTGCACCTGTCTTATGGGATCCCCATAGGATGTTGTGGCTATTAAAATGGCCTAAAATAATATGCGGTTTAAAGATTTGATTGATTAATTGGGTTAAGTCTATTTCGTCTATGCGTTGGCTGTTTGGTGTATATGTACATATATATTGGCTATGTATAGGCTCGTAGAAAGTTCGATTTTAACGACAATGGCTTCGAGATTAGTTGCAATCGCTACTTTTTGGCTGTGAATGCTGTTTTTGACGAGGGTGGCTACACCTCCACTCGCGTAGGCGGAGGTACGATTTTTAAAGTGGGTTTAAATTATATGTGAGCATATAATATCAGATTGGAGATCGTTAGTTAGTAACTGTAGGTGCTCAAGGCGGCTGTAGAATCCATTAAGGTTCCATGGTTACCTGCTTCAAGTTTTTTGATTAGGCGGTGAAGTCTATTTTTCATTCTTTGGTCGTGTATTAGCAAGTAAGTTGTTTTGAGCGTACTGATCATGTTAACCATGTCAGAGGTATAGTCTTTTGCAATTTCATATGGATTTTCGATACGTATAATGTTTTGTAGAAGGCACTTAAATTGCATAAAGTTGAGATTGAATTTGTTTACAGGGTCTTCCAAAAAGGGTTTGATTGGTCCTATTATGTCGTCTAATTGATCAATAAGCCTAGTTAACGACTGACTGCGTTTGGCTTTTTTTTCGTAATGGAGACTGTGGGTTTGTCGTCTGGTTCACTATGTTACTAGTCGGTCGTTTGGTTTTCAGGTTATGTGAATTTATTGGTTGTTCTTCTGAGGAGGTAGATAGAGGTCTTTGTTGCGGGGAGATTGGAGATTAGTTTGATCGTATAATGGGTTAATGAGTGAAATTGTGTCGGTTGTAGATAAACCTGTGGCACTGGAATTGGTGTCCTTGTTTTTTTGTCTTCTAAATTTTCAGTCTTGATCGCAAATTGTAGTTATGAAAAATCAAAAACCAAAAAAAAAATCGGAAGAAATGCGATTTTTTATTGAAGATGTCCGAGCACTACTTTTATATTAATGTAGTAGTTAGGTATTGTGGTGTGTGTGTGTATTAATGCATGTATTATGTAGCTGTATGTGTGGTATGAATGCATATTATGAATAAAGCTTGTGCGAATGATATGAATGAAGCTTAACCGTGAATATTAATACAAGTTATACAAGATTGTCTTTTGCTGTTGCTATCTGCATGTTTTCGAAGCAACGATTGGCATTGCTTTGAGAGAATTCAAAAGACGAAGACGTTAAACATTGTAATTTCATTTTTGTGAATTTCTAATTGAGTTTCTATATATTAATAAATCTTAATAATTATTCTAATAATAATAATTATTCTACAAATTGGGGGCTCAGCCAAACCGAGTTGTAACAGAATATTTGTGCGGACATTTTGTGTGAATATTTAAAATATTAATTGAGAGTATAGTTCGGAAGTGCTAATTCATAGTTGTAGTGATCGATAAAATGAGTTCGGTAATCAAGAATCCAAATGATTTCTGCATCTCAGAATTAAAAGAGAAGTTGCGAGGAATGGGACTCCCAACGTCTGGCTTGAAAGCGGAGTTGATTCAGCGTATAACTGACGCCGATCCATCGGGAGAATGGTTAAAAGTGCGTGTATAAGCGACGAAGTTGAAGAAATCGCGAGTGAAAATGCTTCAGGACCCAATGATTTGGTGCAGATACGACGGGAAATGGAATTTTCGAAAAGAGAGAAACAATTGGCAGAGCGAGAGCTCGAATTGGCGCGTCAACAAATTGAATTGCTTCAAGGAATGCATCGTGTAAGTTTTGATCGATGCGAAGCAGAAGAATCGGCAAGAATTTTGACAAGGCAAGCACGACCGGCACCAGTAAATATATCTGCCATTGCAAATTTATTAAGCAATTTTGATGGAAGTGGTAATAGTTTTATTACATGGGCGCGTCAAGTTCAAATTTTAAAAACAACGTATCAGTTGACAGATGACATGACAAAACTTTTAATGGGATCACGCCTTAAAGGAAATGCACTTGAATGGTTACATTCGAGACCTGAGCATATTGCGATGTCCGTAGAAGAATTATTGAGCAATTTACGTGAAATGTTCTATCACCCTGAGAATGTGCTTGAGATGAGACGACGTTTTGAGGCGCGTGTTTGGAAGAAAGAAGAGAGTTTTAGTGAGTACGTGCATCAAATGGTTATTTTGGGAAATCGTGTGCCAATCAGTGACACGGAAATATTAGACTATATTATAGAAGGAATATCTGATCGTGGATTAAGAGATCTTGCTCGAGTACAGAAGTTTGCGACGAAAGAAGAATTGCTAGCGGCATTTGATAAAATTTCGCTTCGTGGAAGATTGTTACCGTTTACCCCAGCGACTAAGCCAAAGGAAAATAAGTGGTCACCAGTAAAGATAGTGAAGCAGGATAAAAAAGAAGTACCAAATAATGAATTGCGATGTTATAATTGTGGTGAGAAGAATCATCTGGGTGTGAATTGTCCGGTTAAGAGTAGAGGTCCAAGATGTTTTGCGTGCCGAGAGTTCGGGCATAGAACCGCAGATTGTAAGAAGGGACAGGATAAGCAGGTAAATGAATGTTCAGCAGTTGTCGTCAGGGATAATAAGGTATATAAATCTGTAACTTTGTTGGGTAAACAAGTAGTAGCATTTTTAGATATGGGCAGCGATTTACATATTATGAAAGCTGAACAATATGTTAGATTAGGATGTCCAAGCTTACATGGCTCAGAAATATCTTGTAAAGGTTTTGGTTTAAATAGAGTCACTACGTTAGGTAGTTTTTGTGCAGATGTTCAAATCGATAATAATACTTTTCGATTATCGATTCATGTTGTACCAGATGAATATTTAAAACATAATTTTTTGATAGGTTCAGAATTGTTAAAAGAGGCTAAGTTGGTAATTGACGGCAAAAATGTTGAAATATCGAAGCGTGAAAATCAAGTAACTTACGATGATGTTCCGGAAATATTTTCCATTGACACTTCTGATGAGTCTAGTAATAATTCAACTAATTCTTTAGTAGATTTTCAGCATATTAAAGATATTAGTATTAAACAAAAACTAGAAGATATTATAAATAATTATGAGCCAAAAGGAATTAAAGAGTGTAATGTTAAATTGGAGATAGTTTTGAAAGATGATATACCTACATATCAATCCCCGCGTAGATTAGCACCGGTTCAGAGAGAAATAGTAAATAAACAAATTGAAGAATGGATGCGAGCAGGGATTATTCGAGAAAGTACGTCAGAATATGCCAGTCCGATTGTACTTGTAAAGAAAAAAGATGGTGGGACACGTTTGTGTGTAGATTATAGATTACTTAATAAAAAGATTTGCAAAGATCGCTATCCTTTACCACTTATAGAAGATCAATTAGATCGTTTACAAGGGGCTACTATTTTTAGTACACTTGATTTAAAAGAAGGTTTCTTTCATGTTCCAATAGAGAAAAATAGTCGTAAATATACTGCGTGGATAGTACCTGATGGACATTTTGAATTTTTAAGAACACCCTTCGGTCTTTGTAATTCTCCAGCTGTATTTCAGAAATATATTAATAGTATTTTTCGTGATCCGATAAAAACAGGTGTTGTATTAACATACATAGATGATTTGATTATTCCTGCGAATGACGAAAGCGAAGCCGTATTGAGATTGCGAGAAATTTTGTGTATTGCGAGTGATTATGGATTGCGTATAAATTGGAAGAAGTGTCATTTTCTTCAGCGTAAAATAGAATATTTAGGTCATGTAATTGAGGATGGTCACGTACGCCCGTCGAAGCGTAAAATATTAGCTGTTTTGAATTTTCCACTCGTTAAAAATATTAAAGATATACAAAGTTTTTTAGGATTAACCGATTATTTTCGACAGTTTATTTCACAATATTCAATAATAGCTCGACCTTTGCCGAATTTGTTGAGAAAAGATGCAAAATTTGAGTTAAATGAAAAACAGATATTTGCGTTTCAACAATTAAAAGAAGCATTGGTTAATGAACCAGTTTTGAAGTTATACCGTGTAGGTGCAGAGACAGAGCTGCATACGGATGCGTCGAGTTTTGGGCTTGGTGCTATTTTATTACAAAAAGACGATGTTGATCAATGTTACCATCCAATATATTATGCGAGTTGGAAAACGTCAGAAGCAGAATCGCGATATATTAGTTATGAATTAGAAATATTAGCTATAGTTAAAGCGTTAAATAAATTCAGAGTTTATCTTTTACGAATACCGTTTAAAATAATAACTGATTGTCGTGCGTTTACTCTTACTATGAAGAAAAAAGATTTGTGTGTGCGAGTTGCGAGATGGGCTTTATTATTAGAAGAGTTTAATTATACTATTGAACATCGCCCAGGGTGTAGTATGAAACATGTTGATGCGTTAAGTCGAAATCCCACTTTGACATGTATGTTTATTAATGAGTGCGAGACGAGTGTATTGATGAGATTGCGAAAAGCGCAGCGCGAGAATAAAGAGTTAACAGAAATGATAGAGTCTGTGAGTAGTAACCAAAATAGCGAGAGTGATTTTGTAATTAAAAATGGACTTTTATTTAAAGTAGTAGATGATGATGTTCGTATAGTAATACCGCGTGCTATGCAGAATCAAATTATAAGACAGTTGCATGAGAACGGACACTTTTCTAGCGGTAAAACCGAAATTCTAGTAAGAAAAGACTATTGGTTCAAAGGTTTGTCAACTAAAGTAGGAAAAGTGGTTCGAAATTGTATTGTATGTATCGTAGCTCAGCGAAAGTCAGGAAAACGCGATGGTTTATTGTATCCTATTGAAAAGGGAGATGTGCCACTAGACGTATATCACGTAGATCATTTGGGACCTCTTCTTTCAACTCGTAAAAATTATAAGCATTTATTTGTTGTAGTCGACGCATTTGCAAAGTTTGTGTGGCTTTATGCTACAAAGTCAACTAGTGCTGTTGAAGTTATTGATCGACTGAAGAAACAGGCAACAATTTTTGGTAATCCTCGGAAAATTATTTCAGATCGTGGCTCTGCATTTACCTCTTTAGAGTTTCAAGAATATTGCAGAGAGGAAAACATTGAGTCTAGTCTTATCACAACAGGAATGCCAAGGGCGAATGGCCAGGTGGAAAGGGTTAATAGAACAGTTATTCCATTACTAACAAAGTATAAATATTTAGATGTTTGTCAAAGATATTTAAATGCAACCCCGCATCGTAGTATTGGTGCTACACCATTTAAAATTTTGTTTGGAACGGATATGCGAGTGAAAGATAATCCTGAAATTCGAGAAATAATAAACGATGAATGGAGCAAGATGTTTCAAGAGAAGCGAGACGAATTGAGACAGCATGCGAAGAATAATATTTTAAAGGTACAGCAAGAAAATAGACGTAATTTCAATCGGTATCGAAAAAAAGCTTATCATTATCAGGAAGGAGATTTGGTTGCTATAAAGAGGACGCAATCAGGTCGAGGATTAAAATTTGCGCACAAGTTTTTAGGACCATATAAAATTATTCGTGTTTTGCGCAATGATCGATATGTAGTTGAAAAAATAGTTGAGCATGAGGGACCGAGACAAACATCGACTGCTGCAGAAAATATGAAAATTTGGATTGAGGATTCTGAAGATGAAAATACATCTGATATCTGAGGACAGATATCGCTGTAGGATGGACGAATGTGGTGTGTGTGTGTATTAATACATGTATTATGTAGCTGTATGTGTGGTATGAATGCATATTATGAATAAAGCTTGTGTGAATGATATGAATGAAGCTTAACCGTGAATATTAATACAAGTTATACAAGATTGTCTTTTGCTGTTGCTATCTGCATGTTTTCGAAGCAACGATTGGCATTGCTTTGAGAGAATTCAAAAGACGAAGACGTTAAACATTGTAATTTCATTTTTGTGAATTTCTAATTGAGTTTCTATATATTAATAAATCTTAATAATTATTCTAATAATAATAATTATTCTACAGTATTGGTACAACTATTATGTTATCCCCTCATTTTTTCAGATTTTTCGGTGAGGTGCGCTGCAGTTAGAAAAATCAAAACCCAATATAATCCTTGAAAAAAGTACTTTCCGCTTCGAATTCGCATGCCTTCTTTTCTCAATATATTTGTTAAGTAATCTTAAATAGGTTTACATTCATAGTTGATACAAATGATATATTAGTTAAAAAAATAAAATTCATTTATTAACTAATTTTACGTCGTAATTGGTTATATTCCGGAACGTAAGAAGTATGTTCTAAATTACATTTTTACTTAATAAGATTTTGCTATGATTTATTTACACTTTTATATGACAGTGTTTTGAAACATTCATGAGGCACCGAGAGTGTATAAGGTAATAACTGCCCCATATCCTTATATTTTTAGTACATAATAGGTACGACATCATTATGCATAGGCGCCAGCGTGATTCTCTTTTGGCGGTCTTGCCTGGACATGTAGGTGGCAAATCTAACGTCTTAAATTCTGTATCCTCCATCGATATTTTATATAAAATAGTAAACGGCACATTTTTGCAAAACCTTATCCAGCATATCTTGAGCCAGTTTACCTTATATACATTAGTATTTTTTCTTCGCCGTTTTTTAATTGCGTTTGGTAGATTTTTTGTTGAAATGAAATTTTCTCGTTTCATTTCGTGTAAAATAAATTCATTAATTCGTCTACATTGTTTTATAACATCATAATAATCTTGTGACGTGAAATAAAACAAATTTAACTACGTGAACCCGCCACCTACATCTATGGAAATTGGACTTACATCACTTACATAATCGGAGGCATATCTTTTATCAAAAAATTTTAAATTGAACAAAGTATTATCATTTTTTAAGATATTAAACATTAACTAGTTACAAATAAAAAGTTTACACTTTTGGCCATAATTTAACTTAAATTCAAAGTAAGTTATACTTGCCTACGAACGCTTTATTGTGATTAACAGTCTCACAGCCTTCTGTATTGAGGCCTGTGCAATTCTTTAAATAATCGTCTACTTTGCTGACACGATTGTATTTTCTTTTATTTTGCGATTTAATGGTTATATTAAAATGGTAAAATTTTTATCTAAATGGTTGTTAGGGATCGCGCTTACCGACTCTAAGAATTTACTAACGCTGTGGCGCTTCAGCGATCGCTAGCCCCCCTCCCTAATCCCGCGTCTTCGAAACGAACCTGCGAGGAAAAAGTTCGTTGGACGACAGAGCGAATTTGTTATCCGAGTAATATAGTCGTATCAAATCAATTGTTAATAAATACTGGTATCAACTTTAATTTGTACAAAAACGCTAAAGAGCATTTATTCACCTTTTGCTTAACTCCTACTTCCTTAAATAAGAGGAAGAAAGAAATAAATCATCAACTGGAGTTAGCGCTGGTACAATCCTTACTTGACGGCTATTAAAACAATAAGTAGCGATAAAGAGCATAGTAACTAGACACATTGGTCCTTCGAGCCGGATGAATTAAAGGTGAGCTAAGCCTCTAATTACACTGTACAACAGCCAACTGATGTCGTAATCGCCACTGTGAAATTCTTATAGATTTTTGCGAGCTGAATACGAATCTGAAATCCGTTTTTTCTCTAGGATGTATGGTTTTTGAGAAAATTAATGTTAAAAAAAATTACAAATTTTCAACTTTGGAAATTTTTTGTGCTTTTACCATAGCAGCTATTCAGTGGCTTTTTACGCGAGAAAAATCTGTGAACTTTCCCGAATAAAACGATATAAATTGTTACTACATTATAAACATTTAAATATGTTTAAATAATGATCAAAGTAAGAAAGACACCAAAAACACACCAATTTTTGCTGATATTTTTCAATTTATTTAAAAAACTATGGGTCTAGGCGAAAATCTAACCATCGTACGTGATAGAGCAGACATTTCTGCTGAAGAAAGCATCAAGCGAAGTTACAAAATCACTTTCGTCTTCTTTTTATAAAAAAAAATAGTTCGTCAAAACACGCGCCGCTGCCAGTGGTACTCAATATTGGCGCGGCGCGGTAGTCGCACTGCCTAGTGTCTTGGCCTAACGGAATAACTGAATGGTCTATAACTGAGTCTATCTCATACGCCTTGACGGCATACGTGGTACCCCGGCTATCCGCGTATCAAACTTGGAAATCGACTAGTCCAGCCGCGAATTCTCATCTGAAAAGGTTAAAACTGGCAAATCCGAATTTCCAATCGTCTCGGCGCATAAGCGTCATCCTGGGAGCGGGCATATACGCTCAAATTATTCGGTCCGGTTTGAAACAAGGCCCTCCCAATACCCCAAATGCTCAGGCCACTTCTCTTGGATGGATTTTAACGGGACCCTTACTATCTTCCCAAGATTACGAAGCCAATTTTGATCAAGCAATATCTTTGCAGTGTTCAGCTAAGGAGCCGGACTTGATAGAAACATTCTCTCGATTCTGGAAGCTCGAGGAAATCCCTTCCAGCTCAAACATGCTCACTAGCGAGGAGGAAGCGTGCGAGGATCACTTCCAAAATGCTCATTTTCGAGACGCTTCGGGGAGGTACATCGTATCCCTGCCGTTCAAATCCTTGTCTTCTCATCTAGGTGAGAGTAAAAGGGCTGCCATCTTCTTTCTCGCTAAGTTAGAGATCGCTTAGAATCGAATCCATCCTTACAAAAAGGGTATCCCGATTTCATAAAGGAATACGAGTCGCTAAGACATATGGAGCGCATGCCGAAACAAGAAATTTCAAAATTCAATTACTATCTGCCTCATCACAAGGTGTGGCGTCAAACTAGCTCAACTACTAAACTTAGAGCCGTGTTCAACGCCTCACACAAAAGCACTTCAGGTCTGTCCTTAAACGACCTGGCACATACTGGTCCAAATCTTTTACCAGAGGTTTTTACTATTCTGTTGCGCTGGCGCAGACACGCTATAGCTTTCGCGGCGGACATTGAAAAGATGTATCGTCAAATCTGGGTTTCAAAGGGTGATTGTGAGTTTCAAAAAATCGTCTGGCGAGACTTTCCTAACTTTTAACTCTCTAGTTATAAGCTCTTAACGGTTACTTACAGGATGGCATATGCTCCGTTTCTGGCTATTCGTACTCTACAGCAGTTGAGTACGGACGAAAGGGAGGTTTATCCGCTGGCAGCTCGCTGTCTCTTGCACGACACCTACGTCGACGACGTAGTATTTGGATCCAATACTCTGGAGGAAGCCATTCACCTTGGTCTACAATTAATTGCGTTGTTGAGGGCGGGCGGCTTTAAGCTTAGAAAATGGATATCTAACGAACCTGATCTTTTAAAAAACTTACCAACGGATAACCTCGCCTCTTCTTCTGAACTTACGTGCAACTTTGACGCGGTTTCCAGCCTCTTCGGTTTGAGCGGGAACACTTCTTCGGATTGCTTTATTTTCAAACCGCATCCCCGGAATCTTACTGGACTCATAACAAAAAGGTCGGTTTTTAATGAAATCACAGGCCTGTTCGATCCGCTAGGTCTTCTAGCTCCTGTAGTCATTCTGGCCAAAATATTCATGCAATCACTATGGCTACTGAACTTAAACTGGGATGATTTACTTCCAAAAACTCAAAAGGATTTCTGGTTATCTTACCTGTCGGAATTAAGTGCTCTTTCTTCGCTCCGAACACCTCGCTGGCTTTCTATTACACCATACGATGACATTCTTCAACTGCACGGGTTCGCCGATGCATCCGAAAAGGTTTATGCCGCTGTCATCTACATCAGAGTTTTGTCTCAGAACTCGGAATCGGTACCCACTATTACGCTCGTAGCAGCTAAAACGCGAGTAGCTCCCTTAAAACAAGTTTCGCTTCCACGACTTGAACTATGCGCAGCCGCCTTATTCGTCAAGCTGATAAAAAAGGTGAGGGATACTCTGAATCTACACACCTGTGAGCTTCACCTCTGGTCTGACTCCACCATAGTTCTTAGCTGACTTCAGCAACACCCCTCGAAATGGAAGACCTGTCGCCAATCGAGTCTCCGAAATTCAAACATCGTTGCCTGAAGCAACCTGGCGTCACATTCTGTCGGCAGAAAACCCGGCTGATGTAACATCTCGCGGCTTTTCAGGAAAAAAGTTGCAGTCTTGTAGCATTTGATGGAAGGGGCCTACCTTTTTATCCCATCGAAATTTTAACTTAGACAATTACCTTTTTTCAAACTTAGTTACGGAAAAGGAAGCTCGTGTTTCTAAGCTTTTTTTTTTTTTTTTTTTTTTTTTTTTTTTTTTT
>CM072795.1:17016048-17040493 GCA_036983795.1 Megachile lagopoda | reverse complement strand
AATCTTTCCAACATGGAGAAATTTCGTGTTTCAAAATAATGTTAAAAGATGAATGAGGAGGAAGGTTAATAAAAAATCAACTAGACAAATTTGAGCCTGAAAAATCAATAATAATTTATTGGCTTGAATAATGTGGTTTAAGGGGAAAAGCCTTGCGGCATAAAAAACCCTTTTTAGATATATATTTTTGTCGTCATTAGACGGTGAAAATGTGTTCGTGTGATTGAGTATGTTTGATTGTTGATTCGAGGAGCACAAGGGCTCACTCAAATGCTGATGCGTTTGTGTTACAATCTACATTGCGTAGGATTGTCCACGATGATTTATTCGCGGAGTGTAGGGTCCCACTCGAATGATGTTTTGCGTTCTTTACCACCCTACATTGGCTTATCCGAGAAGTGTATGGTCCCACTCGGATAATGTTATGTTTGCGTTCGCTACCACTCTACATTAGCTTATTTGAGGAGTGTAGGGTCCCACTCGAATAATGTTGTGCTGTACGTTCTTTACCACCCTACACTGGCCTATTCGAGGAGTGCAGGGTCCCGCTCGAATAGTGTTATGATTGTATTTGGAATCCACCCTGCACTGGATATTTTGCGTTACTCCATGATGCATGGAGTTTCTATGTCGTTCCGCGATGCACGGAGTTTTTCTGTTATTCCGCGATACACGGAGGTTGTACTCTTGATCCGACCCGCACAAGGCTCAACGACTGACTGTCTTCGATATACAAAAATTCGCCCGAACACCCTCGCACATCAGTGGGTGATGGTCAAGAAAATCTATCCTTGTTTTTGAAAGACCGAGAAAAAGAATGTGTCGCCGTTAGCCGATTTATGGCAAGATCATGGTGACGTTGGGACCGGTCCGAACGGGACTTACTAGACAAAAGAGGTCTTCGGTGACCCGTATTTCGAGGTATAGGAAATGACGGTGGTCTACGCGTCGAACCACTCAAATCCTGTAATAAATTCTTTTCGTCGCGGTAAAGGTCGGAGTTCGTGACGGAACATAAATATTTTGTATAACTTACGTTTTGATGTGACCCAATTCATATGTCGTGTAACCAGCGGACAACATGGATAGAATCAGCGTAACTATGCCAAAATTCATAGCAGAATAGTAATGACTGAAAAGTAATATTTCAATCACCATTTATGCAGACAAAAATAGGCAGAAAGAAAACATTTTCTATTTACCTGGCCGATAGTTTCAATATAAAGGCGCTAAAAATAGAGAACTGCATTTCACTGGAAACTTGCCAAGTCCAGGTCATGCACTGAAACAATTGTTTCCTTTAGTCGGTACGCTCTGTAAGGTATATCGTATATTAACAAAATTATATCTACCAAACTGTCCCATCCAAATAAATTATGAATATGGAGGATATTTCTCCACCAGTATTTCAAGCACAATTCGGGTATCGGCTCCACAATATATGTCATCAAGAAGTTATTGCTCCAGGTAAAGATTAAAACCGCCAACAGCATCGTAACGACAAATGGCCATGTAAGTCTATTCAATTTTAATTCGAAAATTTGATTTAAACAAAACACATGGGTAAGTGTAAGTAGATATACTCGAGTGCAATATAGGCTTCTCTTGCTTTAGGGGCAACGAAGTTGCAAAATTTCCCCGTTCATTTAGCACACACTCATAGTCATTTATAAACTACCCTCTCTTCGACGCAAAATATTCCAATATCACAAACGATTACTGCATAGGATATTTACTTGACATTTTACTAGGCTGTCGCGTGTGAAAAATTCATGAAAGCAACTATGACAGGATATTGTTTTCTCAGTCGGAAGATGTTTGTTCTCCGCGATACAACTTTTGATGTGGTCCAATTAAGGAGCCGAGTTTATATAAAATGGGCGATGATACACTTCTCTTAAAATTCCTCTTAACACCTTAAATACTACAGTACAAATTAACAATATACAGTAATACAGAATTCTAAGAACACGAATAATTAATTTTTTAGCTTTATTGCAAATCGTATACTGCGTACTGAAAGCACTCAGAATTTTATTTTATTTTTTTGTGGCATAATTAGTTAAAATGAACTTGTAATGTCGGTCACCGATGACCAACATAGCCAATGTGTTAACTAGGGAAACCTAAGCTGCACGTGATCATGTTACGATGATCACTGGTGACAGAGATCAGATACGTGCTATAAAGTGGAATACCTGATGAATCTTTTGATGGCTTGTATTAGAAAATCGTACGCATTCTGGCGAAGTGAAACTATCTTCAATCCTTTTCTTTGCGACTTAAAATGTCCACGTGCCAACAGAAAACCTGCAAGGAAAAAGAAGACATCCGCAGCCCATACTGCGTTCGCAAGGAATTGATATTTCGTTGAACTATTCTTTAGATATAAATCCCATTTGTTATCTGTGTAGATGAAATATTGTCACTAACTTACATCGGGGAGAGGAACAATTATATAGTTTTAATCATTAATGCGAATATCTGTCTCACCTGTAACACCCACCGTATAGTATCCGGTATGAAAGAACATCAGCCACATCGAACCAATAAATTTGATGCCATGAATCGCTGCTATATCCTCTGTACTGGTCTTTAGTTGAAATATCTGTTTCATGTTCGATGTGAACGAGAAAGATACAAGAATTTGTTCGATGCGACCAGGTGGCTCCAACTTTTCAACAGCCTTTGGATCACATTTAGGTTTTTGCACTACGTCGTCTTTCAATTTTATTATTTCAATACATTGCATTAAGTATCGTGTTATGTTAAAGTTAGGTATCTAAGATTTGTAAGGTTCGTTTACCTGGTTTCAACTTTCGAACTATATCCACTGGATGAAGTTTAGAATTTTTATCCATGTCTCCATTCAGTTCTCCTTTTTGAACATATTATATTAAATACTGCATTATTTATGTACATGTTAATTCTATAAAGAGATATTCCTTTAATACGGTGATTGGCCAAAAACAATCGCATCTGTTACTGTAAATGTTCGCAACTTTACGTTTAACATAAATTGCGTTATCGTGATCGCTGATAATAAAAATGAAGACAAGATCAAATAATACAGTAGAATATATGTCGTATACTTGCGAATTAATACTATCTCATCTCTTTTTAGCACATGGTATTATAACTCTGTAATTGATTTTGAGATACTTATGCTCACAAACGTTTGCATAGAAAAATAAAAGTCTAGCGAACACAAAAACTTCAGAATGACTACACATTAAATATGATTAATTGAATTTTAAAAGATTGTAAGATTTACCGATCGTGTTGCTCCCGTTCGAAAGGCATTTTTTCAATTTTTGTAGACGTTTCTGATATATAAAGATATCATACAACGTGCTCGCTACTACTATTCCACACAACGCTGCCAAAATAGCACTATAAACAAAACCTTCGTTATTCTATCTGTATTTAACCACTTATTTGCTAACTGTCAAAAGAACTTTTAAAGACTCGTCTAACGTAGCAACTCTCAATCATTAATCATATTTACACAATACCGAATTATATTTATATAATACTTACATAATATATACTTATATATGCTTATACATATAATACGTACATGATCGTTATTATTTTTCCATCCAATAGCCACGTGTAATCGTTCTTTAGATTCGAGACTTTGATCAACTTAAAATCGGTCGAATAGAGGTGTCCGAATAGAAGAAGTCTATCATCGAATATTTTATTTACCATTGTGGCTACTTCGTGTTCGGTACAAGAATCGGGTAGGCAAAGCCCCAATATTATCACTTCCTACAAAAGTATCATTTCTCAAACCATTTTATATCGTTACGATTAGCTCATAATTTAGCACTTTTTAAATATCTTATGTGTCCGCTGATCATTCACCTCGTGCTTAGTTTAAATTTCAAACTATGATTCAATAATCATTTTCAGATTTAAAATAGCCATTCAAATCTTCGAACTACAGATTCATGATCAAGTTACTTGCGTTTATGATTAACAGAACACGATGTCCTGCGGTACAATTCGCTATGCAGGTACTTACTTCTGAACGTATAGAGAAACGATACTGCATGGTGCCATTGTTTCGAATATAGGCACCAAAAAAGTTGACAGTAAACGGCGGAAACTCGTCGGCTGGATTACGGTATAAAGCATTGATCTTGGCTCTTTCGGGTGAATACTTTATTGGCTCTTTCTGCTGGAGATAATCGCATTGTGATTTACTTCCCATCCAAAAATTATTCCCCATAATGTATCCAGATGACGGTTGGCCACTCGAATCTAACACTTAAAAACAAGAGCATTCTATTGTTAATCGAAAACTAGTATTTTAACTAAGTCGAAGAATTTTTAGTAGTCAAAGAAAAAAATCTCATTATAAAGAATAGAAAATTGCTTCGAACGTCGTAACGGGTCGTTTTAGCCAGCTTTACATTTTATAGTATTAATTCCTGCCTATTTCTCTCTTTTACTTTGAGCTGATGACCACGGCGCGAATCAATGTCTTTTTTATTCCTTTCGCCATAGTTGTACTGATCGAAAAGGATAAGCCGGTTAAGGAGGTCAAAAGTGCCTTTAGATCCAATTAATCAACGAATATCATTGATTAATTGAAAATCATTTAAAATAATTTTTGCCAAATATCAAGCCGCTACCCCTACTTGAAGGGCAGTTACAGGGCGAAACGCAAAATATCGATTGCAATTATTTTTATATTTGATACACTTCCATAAAGAAACTGAAGAATTGTATATTAATAATTTTAACAAGATATTAAAACTGTAAAAATATGAACATAGTTTCGTGAAAAATTAAGATAATACTATAACCAGATATCGGTATTTGATTTTTGCAACTGTCTTCCACCACTTCAAAAAATCTGAAAAAATTACAGATAATCAAGATAAAGCACATTTACTGTAAAAATATAAACGTGGTCACTTGATAATTTCTATTAAAAAAGAAATATTAACTTTTGGAATTTTTTAAAAATTCATTTTGCGTTTAAAAATTCTGGAAAAATTCACAAACGCGTATACCATTGGCATACGATTTTGGCAAAAATGATTCCCTTTAAACGGTCTACTAATTGACTTGTTCATTGATTAATTTGGTCTAAAGGCACTTTTGACCCCCTTATCCGGCTATATCCTTTTGTCGAAGAAAGCATGTTACTAACTTGCCATACTCCACAGTATTCTATGGTTTATTCCATCGCGATATTGCACCATTTCCGCTTGGCATCTGGTCGCATTGAGTTGTTCGATACCGTAGGTCACTAGATAACCGGGCAAATTTTCCAACACTGTTAAGTTTGATGTGATTCCGTCAATCAGTGCACAAAGATACGTCAGCACTATTATCCCGGTCCACTTGTACTTCATGGTGCGAATAACTCAGTATTTTAGTAGTTCAAGTGAAGTTCACGTTCTTCGTTTGCACATAGAGTTTGAGGAACGTCGCTGAAGTTTGTTAACAGTAGAAAATTTTAGTTCCAATGTGGGTCTGTGTTGGATCGAATAAGAAAGTATGGTCACCAAAAGACTGACACGCTGAAGAGGGAATCATAGAACTTAAATGAAAAATTAGCTACTGTTCGGGCTTTATATCATCAACGTTGCTGTGGACCTCGTGTGCTAGCACACCTGTACATTAATTACCGTAAAAGAGAAGAGTTGGAGACAGAAACTAGTATGCCTCCCCTCTTTTACGTATGAGCATAGCGTCACACTGAGTTGAGAGAGCGGGAGAGCAAGCGTCAACTTAACGTATGTCGGAAAGTTCTTGTAAATGCCACGCACAATAAGAAACGAAGGACTCTTATCGTTAAGAGCTTTAATAAAATAAATTTATTCACTGTTTTCCGAAATCCTTCCACAATACCTACATCCTTTCAAAAATGTATCTTTTGCTTGATATCATCACTGAATGAATCTTTTGAAAGATTGTAATGCTTATTTATCTTCTTTTGATCTTCCTTCCTGTTGAGAAATTCCCAATGACCCTCCCCAATAAATCAGGGACGAGGGACACATGGCCACGAAACGACGACTATCCTGGTGACGAGGCCCGCCGCTGGGCCATAAAAGAACCCCGAGGCCCCGAGGAAGACGTGATTTCGCCTTCGGGGTCGCATCTTTGTTTAGAATATATTGTATTTTCAAAAACGGACTTAGCGAACGCGTCGATCATTTTCACCCGTGTCTTACATTCCATTTCAGTAAATGTTATTGAAATATGAAAGATGAATTGCTAATGTAGAATACTATTTTCGCTACCGGTGGCAAAGTTACTACTCCTCATGAGCGGGAAAAGATAATCGTAATCGTCAAACGGTTTTATATACTTTTCAAGGCATGTATGTTTTGTTACAAGACGGTACAGCGTGAAGGTGACATTCAATTTACGCCACCCAAGGTTCTCGAGTTATTGTATGCAGTGAGTCGCAGCCACAATCGTATATCATATATGCGAATACGTTTCATCTCGTGAAAAAGTACAAGGAAGATGTAGTGGAAAAAATACCATAAATCTATGTTGTAAATATATCTATTTACTATGTAGTAGTATCAAAGAAAACGGAATTGTCTAAATATGAAAAAATAAATTATTATGATTCAGTCTGGAAAACGTCTCACAGATAAAATCGTACAGTATTTATGTTTTTTTTTTATATGTAGACAATTCTGTTTCTTTTGATACTAGTACGTTATTTGAAAAAAATTCTCAGCTACAATGTTTTATAAGCTCTAAATAACAAGATAAAAAACTGAACTGTATAATTGATATATGCGTGTTATTCAAAGATTTGGTAATAAACTCTTGAGCAGAATTCTTCTATTAACGATGTAAGTTCGTAAATTCCTCAGTTAAAATTCTTAGATTTTGTTTAATTTTATTTAGCAGGTTTTATGTTGTACATTGTTCGTTGAAAGCATATCATTCATCGAAGATTACAAATCACTTTTTCGGTGAACACGAAACGTTGGAAGAAACGAATTACATTAAATGTCGTATAGAAGCTTGTAAATTTGAGTACGTCTAACAGAGATTATAATTATGCGCGCGTGCCTGCTGACCCACCTCACGATACTAAATCAGATCATGTCGGACGACATAACACAATCTGTCAACGTTACTCTTAAGCATAAATGAGAAACAATTATATTTGCATTATACATAGTTGTTAATTTTATTAAATTTGTATTGGGTATTACAAAATATTTATTTTTTTTTATATTAGTGTTTATAGTCGCATCAACCACTGATTGGGTTATTATCGACTTAATAATTCGGTTTACAGTTTATTATACAGTTTGGTATCTTTCAGAAAGTTGAGTAGGTTCCGTATTGATTTGTCGTCCTTCAGGTTGTCGATCCATGTAGGTTTTATGTTGAATTTCTGTGTGTCGGCAGTATACTTTGCGCATTGGATGATAAGGTGGTCCACCGTTACGTTGACTTTACATAGCTTCAGATTGGAGGTTCTTTTTTACTAAGGAGATACTGATGTGTGATTTTTGTGTGACCAATTATGATTCTTGAAATAACAACTTGATCACGTCTTTGTAAGGAGCTGGTAGTAGTTTCCTTATAGAAATTACTTTTGATTGTTGTCAATCTAGGTTTAGATTGCGCAATCCATGTATTGTTTCAGTTCTCTTCTAGTTTCTGTTTTGCAATGAGGAGGGGTACTTCAGGAGATAGGTGATTTGTGTAGTGATCAAGCGCTGAAGAGTTTGCTGCCTTTTTTGCTACTTTATCCGCTGTGTCGTTTACCGCGATGCCTACATGAGAAGGGACCGAGATTATTGCAATTTGATTGTTTCTTTCTATAGATTGGATATAGGCTAATTGGCATTCTTGTATGAGGGTGTCGTTTGTCCATTGGTTTTGGATTGTGGGGATGGCGGTTAGAGAATCACAGAAGATGGCGAAGTTTTTGTTTTGTTCGGTAGCGATGAGCTGGATAGCATGCTTTAATGCGGTGATTTCGCAATCAAGTATGATTGATTTCGTATGAAGTTTGTTATCTATTATTACTTAGTCGGTAATTATAGCGTACCCAGAACCATTTGCAGTTTTTGAACTGTCGGTATATAATATAGAGGTTCAATCGTGAGTCGAAGGTTAGGCCTAGTAGTTTAAGATTTGAGTAGTTTAAGAAGGTTAGGCCTAGAAGTAGATTTGGAACTCTTTCGTGTAGTTAATGTCGCTAGAATTTTTTTGAAATGTTGTTGCTAACTCTTCAGAAATTTCGTTTAGGTTAGTGGTAGTTGTGTTATCTTCTTTGATTATGACAGGGATCGTGAACTGGCCGTGAGATTTTTTAAACGCATTTATCCTCTTCCAGATTGTCGACAGCGGGGTGTGTGGGTTGAATGATGAGACGTATTCTTTCCACGCTTGCCTTTTGCTACTCTTGATGATTTTACGGGATATGGCTCTAAGTTTTTTGAAATTAATGAGGTTTTCAGGTGTATTATGTTTTTTGAATCTATTGAATGCATGTTTGCAGTTTGCAGTAGCTTTGGAGCATTCCTCGTTCCACCATGGGTTGAATTTGATTTTAGGTTTGGAAGGGGTTTTTGTTGTCGGAATGCCTAGGTTAGCAGCGTTGATGATAGATTGTGTGAAAACCTCAAGTGCTACGTTTAATGTTTCTGAGTTAATTGAATCTAATTTGATACATTGGGGAGTTGATTTGGTCATTGATTCTCGAAACATTTCCCAGTTGCCTTTTTGGATTTTCCACCTTGAAGGTCTGGTGGACCCATTTCTTTCGTCAGTGTTGTATGTTATCTTTATAGGGAAGTGATCACTATCATACAAGTCATTGAGAACACACCATGTAGAATTTTGAGTGGTTGATGGACTGCACATCAATCAGTTGCACTGGAACTGCCAGTTGCGGTGCAAAAGTGGGTATGTTTGTTGGTATTTAGAAGATTGAGGTTGTTTGAATTTATTACTCTCTCGATGATAGAGCCTCGTGCGTCTGTCGTATGGGGTCCCCACAGGATATTGTGGCTATTAAAATCTCTTAAAATAATATGCGGTTTAGGGATTTGATTGATGAATTGGGTTAAGTCTGTTTCGTCTATGCGTTGGCTGTTTGGTATATATGTACATATATATTGGCTATGTATAGGCTCGTAGAAAGTTCGATTTTAACGACAATGGCTTCGAGATTAGTTGCAATCGCTACTTTTTGGCTGTGAATGCTGTTTTTGACGAGGGTGGCTATACCTCCACTCGCGTAGGCGGAGGTACGATTTTTAAAGTGGGTTTAAATTATATGTGGGCATATAATATCAGGTTGGAGATCGTTAGTTAGTAACTGTAGGTGCTCAAGGCGGCTGTAGAATCCATTAAGGTTCCATGGTTACCTGCTTCAAGTTTTTTGATTAGGCGGTGAAGTCTATTTTTCATTCTTTGGTCGTGTATTAGCAAGTGAGTTGTTTTGAGCGTACTGATCATTTTAACCATGTCAGAGGTATAGTCTTTTGCAATTTTATATGGATTTTCGATACGTTTAATGCTTTCTAGAAGACACTTAAATTGCATAAAGTTGAGATTGAATTTGTTTACAGGGTCTTCCAAAAAGGGTTTGATTGGTCCTATTATGTCGTCTAATTGATCAATAAGCCTAGTTAACGACTGACTGCGTTTGGCTTTTTGTCCGTAATGGAGACTGTGGGTTTGTCGTCTGGTTCACTATGTTACTAGTCGGTCGTTTGGTTTTCAGGTTATGTGAATTTATTGGTTGTTCTTCTGAGGAGGTAGATAGAGGTCTTTTGCTGCGGGGGGATTGGAGATTAGTTTGGTCGTATAATGGGTTAATGAGTGAAATTGTGTCGGTTGTTGATAAACCTGTGGCACTGGAATTGGTGTCCTCGTTTTTTTTGTCTTCTAAATTTTCAGTCTGGCTTCCGTGTGGGGGACAATGCCGTGTTTTGGGTGTTAGTGGAGCGGAGAGTTTGTATTGGACTATTGCATAGGTGGCTGCAAGTTGGGTCCACATCTTTTGGCAGGTTGGTGGTTGTTGGTTGTGCTGTATTGTTGCATTGCTTGGCGATATGGTTTGAAGTGTTCGGGTATCTGAATATACCTGTTTCAATCTACGAATTTCACTCTTGCAAATTCTTTAGGAACCACTTGTGAATACTTATGCACAGAATATACATGTTAACGCCAACTTGTTTTTGAGGATCGTCGAAGGCAATTAGCCCGCCATTATTTTACTTTCCACGATTTACGATAGGGATGGACTGTGTCTGAACAAGAGGATGATTGTAAGCATTTGAGGTGACAGACGATGGCCAGTGACTTGAAGTGACATGACGATTGGATGTCACAGGACTAATTGTTCGAATGCGAGAGATTGAGAAAGGTAAGCAACTCATCGTTGCATTGCCTACAGGAATAGAAAGTATCTAGCTACGGAGTGGGGAAGGATGTCTTCTGATAGAGAACTAAGTATGACCCTTTGGCACTTACCCCAGAACTGTTCGAGAATGAGTACCAAAATTTGCAAAACATGCATATCAGTACATTATTGCGCAAACGTTCAGAAATCACTGTGTGTGCGCTTATGTCAGACATTAAAATCATTTTGACCCTTGGGAAATAAAAGCAAAAGTAGAAACGCAAAAAGCTTTGTACATAGACTGACTGTACGATTATTCCTTCCCTGTAGAATATATAGTGCAATGTATGTAGATACATATTGGAGAGTCCACAGTAGCACTGTGAATAACTCAAGTATCCGTTTTCATGTGGGCCACCTTCTGTTATAATAGACCGTTTAAGTAGACCTCGATGCTTGCATAAACGTTTAACCTTTTAATCGATACATAACACTGTTCAATTCTTATTCTTGTTAATGCACAAATTTGTACTAATCTAATACATTACAGTAAAGTTCAGACTGAATAAACTGAATAAGATTTTGCTGTATTTACTTCAACGATTCTTCATTGATTAGAGTAACTTTGAGATATTATCATGGCTACTATTCTGAACAAGTTTTCTTGATACATATTACCACCAAACGACTTTCATGTTCGAAATATTCGTAAAAAGCATGAGTTAAGTTTTACAGTTATACTTCGTGCTGACGTAGGCAACACACATTTGTTTCATATAGCATAACTTAACCTAATCTAGTAACTTAGTTACATAATCTACTTATCGATTAAATTAAGTTAGATTGGATTAATGTCCTAGTAACCTGAAATCTTTTGGTACGAAATTAAAATCATATAAATAGCGTCACTAGATTGTTGCATGACACTATGTCTGTAAATAGTTACAGTAAGGTATTTAACGAGTATTTTCAGGATTTATAGTCGTATTTTGATTACTATCCTAGCTCTGGTTATTATTGTGTACCTTTCTAGAAGTACATAAAATGAACTTATAATTATTGGACACATGTAATGATTATGACAAATTAATTGACTTTTTAATTGCACTAAAAGTAATCCAGAACGATGTAAATTACATTAGGTATGCAAGAAATAAAATTTGACAGAGAAAATTGAATATCTTCGTATTATTCATGTTGTACAAAAATCAGAATTAAAAGTATCTTAAAATACTTACAAAAATCTTAAAATACATACAAAAATTCTTGGTTTAAACAATCGTATCTTCTCATTCAAAATATCGTGTTATCGAATACCCTAATCGCTACAAGTTTGTCTAAAAAATTAATTTAATCTATCACCAAAAACAGTTGTTAACTGGAGAAGTTGCTGTCAAGAGTTGCATGTTTTACGAATTATGCATTTTTCATTAATATTCATTTTACGTTCCGTAAAATTTCTTTTAAAATATTCAAATAGGTTTTAATGTCTACTGATTCATTAATGAACACAAGTTTCCCAAGCTTACATGAAAACATGCACCATAAACAGACTACGCCATCGCCATGTTAAACCGTATCTTGTTTTTCGAATCCGTTGTCCTCGTCGAAACAATACTGGAATATGTTACTAATGTCAACTTGCAAATTTGACTTTCGTCAAAGCTAACTCGAAAATTAAAAAATTCTGTTTTATATTTTTTTTTTATTTTTTCAGAAGAAATTATGTTGCGTATTTTCGAACCTCGAAGTTATTCGAATCTTGTATATTTCCTTAATTAATTTTTAACTTCAATTAAATTAAACGGTTACAATTAAAGGAACTGGCACTTATCGGGTTGCAATCAATGAAACGGACAGTTATACATATAGTCGCAATTAAAAGGACTGGCAGTTATTACAGTGGTATTCAGTTAAATACATCTGGTTTGAAATCGTCACTTTTGGGGATATTTCAAATATTTTTTTGTAGTTTGATAATTATTAGTAATTACTAATATTTAAGTATTAGTTTACAATTTAAATTAGTTATTAATTTAAATATTAGACATAAAATATCATTTTATAAAACATATTATTTTGAATAATATACGAAACAGAATCAATTTTTTAATTAATAACACTTTATACGAATAAATAGTACTACTACTACTGAAAAAACCACGAGATACGTATTGTTTAATGTCAGCGGAAAAACAGATTTAGGGGATGAATCAACCAGTCAAAATTAGAGGTGTTAAACGTGGAATTAATTGTTTCATACACGACAACACAATTTTTTTGCTCGAAACCAACCGTTAAAATTTGTATCATCGGAATGAATGAAGAAGTTTACTGAATTTTATTGTATGGGGATAATCTAACCCTAAAATACGATAACAATTATATAAGTCCACCTAATATGTTAAAATTCGTGTCAAAAAATCTGGAAAAAATATATGTCATGCATTTTGAATATAAATAGAATTGTGTATGTAACAGTAAAATATATATTTAAATATATTCAAAGATTCATAAACTCTTAAATATTCATAGTATCGATGTATTCGTAACGGTTGACAGAATTTTTTTATTCAAACAAAAGTTAAATATTTTGTGTGATTATAAAAAATCTGTCATAAAATTCGATTTAGCACGACAAAATACATGTTAAGATAAATGTGTTTATTGTGTCTAACTGTTTATTCAATTTCATTAAAAGTAACAAATAAAACGATATATTGTTCAAAATCTTGAGATATTGAAATTATTAGTATTTTGTTTATTATTTCAATGATTATTCTTATACTAAAGGGTCCATTAATAAATATAGGACAGATTTTATGAGAATTTATTAAAGCAAAAGAGGATCATAAATTAAGAATGAAATAAGAAAACATAAATTTTTGTTTACATTATAGTAGTAAATAAAAGACATTAGACACAAATGTTATTTTTATTAATAGTTACTTAGTGCTTATTTAAAATTGCATTTCATAATTGTTTTACATAGGAAAAAGAACCAGCACCAGATGATTAATATATTACACACAAATCTGTACATGTTGATGTGGCGGATTCACTGCCTGTTAAAGCCGGACGCGCGCGAGAACATTCGCGAGCAAGAACATTCGCGAAGACGCGCGCGAGAACGTTCGCAACGCAGCGCGTGCAAGAACATTTGCGAAGCGCGCGCGAGAACTTTCGCGACGAGGCGCGCGCGCTAGAACATTCGCGAGCAAGAACTTTCGCGAAAACAAAAGAGTATATAAATCGGCCGGCTCCCGGGTCAAATCAACCAGTCGAAGTTCAGCCCTCACTCCGGTCACTCCGAAGCTACGCGACACGCTACAACCTTTGTAAATATAATCTAGCCTGATAGTGCATAGTTTGTAGTTGCTAGTCTTTAGGAATAGTTACGTAGTTGTAGTAATAAATTAGTATAAACCCACATCGTGTTCGTTATTCACGCAACCACTTCAGTGGTGACCCCGACGTGATCGCGATAGTGTGTGATTTTGAAGAACAAAAATGTCGCTGCCAATGCAAGACGCCAGCAACGAGCCCGTTTCGCAACACACACCGGAGCTCGCCCGGATCGGAGTGCGTGTGCCACCCTTCTGGAAGGCCAACCCAGCCCTGTGGTTTTGTCAGATGGAAGCGCAATTCAAGACCTCCGGCATCACCGTCGATGACACTCGCTTCAATTACATAGTTCAGGCGCTGGACACTGAAATTTTGACCGAGGTTAGTGATCTCATATTGAACCCACCGAGCACTGGCAGGTACGAGCGACTCAAGGAGCGGCTGATCGAGGTTTTCGCGGACAGCGAAACGCGGCGAATGAAAACGCTTTTGACGGACTTAGACCTCGGAGATCGACGCCCTTCGCAGCTGCTGCGACAAATGCGTGATCTAGCGCAGGACAAAATCTCCGAAAGCGCCCTGCGATCGCTGTGGCTACAGCGCCTTCCCGCACATATGCAGGCGATACTCTCAGCCAGTGAGGACGACCTGAATCGACTTGCGCAGGCGGCCGACAAAATTTCGGAGATCAGCACCCCATCGATCAACAGCGTCGCATCAAACAATTCTGAGGTAAATTCCCTCCGCGCTGAAGTACAGGAGCTGACGAAACAAATTCAGGCATTGACAACCCGGCTGAGCCGAAGCCCGCACCGGGGAAGCCGGAATCCAAGGAGGCGGTTCAGCAGGAGCAGGACCCCAGACCGAAGCCGAGGACGAAGTTCGGGCCACGACGCCGAAACGCAAGGTTGGTGCTGGTACCACCGCACCTACCAACAACGGGCAAGAAGGTGCGAGCAACCGTGCCAATGGAAAGCGTCGCCGGAAAACTAGAACCCCGGTTATCCCAGGCGACAGATAGCCGGGACAAACAAACGCGTCGCCTCTTAGTGCACGACGCTTCGACCAAAATGTCCTTCCTGGTCGACACCGGCGCCGACGTCTCGGTGATCCCGGCCACCCGCACGGATCGTCGTCATAGGGCAGAACTGACCCTTTTCGCCGCTAACAACACCAACATAAGCACTTACGGTCAAAAACTTCTGCGACTAGACCTAGGTCTGCGCCGCTGTTTCCAATGGCCTTTCGTCATCGCCGACGTGCAAAGACCGATTATTGGAGCGGACTTTCTGGGTCATTTTAATCTGTTAGTAGATATTCGGCGCAGGCAACTCATCGATGGAAGCACCTCCCTGGCCAATTTCGGGACACTAAGGATCGACCCAATCCCACAGATCTACGTTATGGAGAGGACCACACAATACGGAAAACTCCTGGCAAAATTCCCCACCATCACGCGGAGCACCATCCTTCCGCCGCAAGTTCCACATAAGGTCCAGCATTACATTGAGACCAAAGGACCTCCAATCGCAGCCCGCGCGAGGCGCCTGGCTCCGGATCGCTTAAAAGCCGCGCGACAGGAATTTGATTTTATGTTGCAGCAGGGACTGTGTCGTCCATCCAAAAGTCCCTGGGCTAGTCCACTACACCTGGTCCCGAAGAAAAATGGGGACTGGCGACCATGCGGGGACTACCGAAAATTGAACGCAGCAACCGTTCCGGACCGCTACCCCATCCCTTTTCTACAGGACTGCGCCCATCTTCTCCACGGTGCCACGGTTTTTTCCAAAATCGACTTGGTACGGGCGTACCAGCAAATTCCCATTAGAGAAGAGGACATTCCGAAGACGGCCATAATCACCCCTTTCGGCCTTTTCGAATTCCCATTCATGACCTTCGGACTGCGCAATGCAGCGCAAACATTCCAGCGGTTCATGAATGAGGTGACCACCGGCCTCGACTTCTGTTTTGTCTACATCGACGACATCCTGGTCGCATCGGAAAACGAGGAACAGCATATTCGGCACCTCGAGGCTCTGTTCCAACGTCTACGCGATTATGGCTTGGTAATAAACCCCTCCAAGTGCATTTTCGGAGCCGCAGCTGTCGAGTTCCTCGGACACAGGGTGAGCGCAAACGGACTGCAACCCCTGCCCGAGAAGGTTCAGGCAATCGGAGAATACCCGCCACCGAAGACCGTACGAGGACTCAGACGTTTTCTAGGCATGATAAATTTCTACAATCGGTTCATAAAAGATGCCGCAAGGATCCAGGCCCCTCTCCAGCTGGCAGTCGCGGGGAAAAAGAAGAATTCCCAGACCAAGCTGCAGTGGAATCGAGAGATGACGGAAGCCTTCGAAAACCTCAAGACGGCGCTAGCACAAGCCACGCTCTTGGTTTTTCCTTCTCCAGAGGCCCCCATCTCAGTACACACAGACGCTTCGGACACAGCAATTGGAGCGGTACTCCAACAGGAAATCGGAGGTAAATACCGCCCATTGAGTTTTTTCTCAAGACACCTTACGCCGGCACAGCAAAAGTACTCCGCATATGACCGTGAACTGCTTGCAATCTATGCAGCAATTAAACATTTCCGGTTCATGTTGGAAGGACGCAAATTCACTATTTACACTGACCATAAACCCTTAGTCTATGCTTTCGATCAGAACCCTGAAAAGGCTACTCCTAGGCAAATCCGACAACTGGCCTACATATCGGAATTTTCGGCCGATATTCGCCACATCTCCGGAGAGCACAACATCGTAGCAGACGCACTCTCCCGAGTCCAAGAGATAGGTTTCCCCTCCGCATTAGACTACGATGCACTAGCGGAGGAACAAGAGGACGAGGACCTACAACAGCTCAAGAAAAGCAGTAGCATCAAGATATCCAAGCTCAAAATCCCTGGCCTATCGAAGCCCATCTACTGCGACACTTCGATTCCAGGTCAAATCCGTCCCTACATACCAGCCAACTTCAGGATGGCCGTTTTCAGAGAGGTACACGGCCTATCTCACCCGGGAGTCCGCGCAACTGTGAAGCTGATTACCAGTAGGTTCGTATGGCCAGACCTCAAGCGAGACGTCAAGACATGGACACAGAGCTGTGAACAGTGCCAGCGAGCAAAGGTCACAAGACATACCAGGACGCCCCTACAAGAGTTCCTGGTCCCCAACGAACGGTTCTCCCACATTCATATGGACCTCGTGGGACCACTCCCCACGTGCCAAGGCTATCGTTATTTACTAACTGTAATTGATAGATTCACTAGGTGGTTGGAGGCTTATCCGGTGGAAAACCAGCAGGCAGACACCGTTGCAAGGAAGCTGCTGGAAGGATGGGTCGCTCGTTTCGGGATTCCACAGAAAATCACAACAGACCAGGGCCGCCAGTTCGAGAGCACCCTGTTCAAGACGTTCCAGAAAGCCCTGGGCATCCAACCTGCTACGACGACGAGCTATCACCCGCAATCCAATGGACTGATTGAGCGCCACCACCGATCCTTGAAGGCAGCCCTCACCTGCCACTTGCAGCAACACCGCTCATGGGTGGACGCGTTACCGTTAGTTCTTTTGGGACTCAGGACCGCAGTAAAAGAAGACCTGGGAACCTTCAGCGCCGAGATGCTCTACGGCACCACCCTGCGCCTACCCGGCGAACTCTTCGCACCCAACACCCGACTGGAACCGGAGGAGTTCACGAGGCGCCTTCAAGAGCACATGCACGCAATCAAGCCAGTGCCAACATCAAATCACGGCGAGAAGAAAATATTCATGCACCCGCAGCTTCTCGACTGTACGCACGTTTTCCTGCGGCATGACGCAATGCGTGCACCACTCCAGCCCCAATACGACGGCCCCTTCAAGGTTCTGCGACGCCACGACAAATTTTACGACATCTGCGTCCACGGAAAAACGAAGCGAGTTTCCCTCGATCGCCTCAAACCAGCGTTCAACATCGCACAGGGGCTGACACAGAATTCTGTACCGACTCCAACACCGACTCCAACACCGACTCCGACACCGACGACAACAACCAGATCCGGACGCACCTCTAGGCCACCCTCTAGGCTCACTGTACGTTTTTCCTAGGGGGGGAGTGTGTGGCGGATTCACTGCCTGTTAAAGCCGGACGCGCGCTAGAACATTCGCGAGCAAGAACTTTCGCGAAAACAAAAGAGTATATAAATCGGCCGGCTCCCGGGTCAAATCAACCAGTCGAAGTTCAGCCCTCACTCCGGTCACTCCGAAGCTACGCGACACGCTACAACCTTTGTAAATATAATCTAGCCTGATAGTGCATAGTTTGTAGTTGCTAGTCTTTAGGAATAGTTACGTAGTTGTAGTAATAAATTAGTATAAACCCACATCGTGTTCGTTATTCACGCAACCGCTTCATTGATAAAGAACTATTTTAAAACGATTTTATTCTTATGTATATGTATCAGAATAGGAACAGTTGCCTTACATTTAACTTCAGATTTCTCAAAAATTTAAAGAGCGGCTGTAAGCAATTCGTGGCAAGTTTCACCGCAACATAAAGAAAATTTTCTCTATCTCCCTGTCCTGCAGATTTCACTTTTTACGTTTCCTAGCCGATTTCATTTTAAGCAAATGATTTAACAGGAAACGGAATAAAAGATAATATACGAAGTACAATTAAAGTAAAAACTTCAAACTCAGCATAGAATGTATGTAATATTATACAATGGTACGTTTGTAATTCAAATTACGTCGCACAGAAGTATAAGTGTTACGGATAGAATCGACTTTACGAGGAAATATCAGAGCATAAAGTAGTAACCAAAGACACACAGATGATCGGGTGAAATTAGAGGGGTTTTCGGGGGCGGCTGATCAAAAGCAGCAGGTATGGGAGGCATAAGCAGGTATAGGCAGGTTTCCCTACGTGCACAGGGAAACCTGTAGCCATATTCGTCGAGCATCATGAGTGTTTCGGCATGAAGAACATCACCATAGCACCGGGGGAATAGAAACCGCCCGGGAGGGGTGATGCTTACCATAGCGGGATCGCTAGCACCCGAAAACGATAACAAACGATTAATTTTCCAAGAAGTGTACACGTGCCCGCGACACGTGGCACATGCTCTGAGATTCCAAGTAAAGCGCAAATTAATAAGTGTTTGATGCGGCCGCCGTATGTCGGCGAACCTGGTGCGCACTTCGGCGAATAAGAAAGACATTCTTCGGCGACGTCTCCTGACGGGCATTTCCCAGAAACCCGGGCAAAAGTGCGGACCGCTCCCTTTGACGGCGGATACCGGCAAGCGGCCGGCGAGCCGCCGGTGTCGGCACGCGGCATGGCGGCGCGGCGGCTCGGCGGCTCGGCCGCACAGGGTTGGTGGCGTAATAAAGATCGGCGGAGGGCACGCCGACAGTTCCTCGTGGAATCGGCGTGGTTGCTAGGCGACGTACAGTGGCGAAAAACGGCGAAAACGTGGACAAAATTAATATCTTCGATTCTATGATAAATTATTCAAATGTTTTTTGATAAGATGATTGTATTAATGTTATAAATTAATTTTTTGTGTTGAAAATCGAATTTTGATTTGTTAGTTAACTAATACGGAGTACTGTACGTATGAATTTTTATCTCGGAAACTATTTATCGAAATTAATTAAATCTTTTTGCATTGTAATCTTGAATGTTCGAACTATCTTAATAATATTTTTTTTTATTGACAAATTAATTTTTTAACATCAGAAATTGTAAATAAATTTTTATTTTTTAAATTTTTGTATGAAGTTTAAATATCTAATATGTAATATATACATGAATATGTAGCTTGAAATCTTATCTACAAAACAAGACCTTTTGCAAAACTGAGTGTTTAAAATTGACATCACAATTAGCTATACAAGAAGTACTGTACCCCCGTCTTTGGCGAGCAGTATAAATAGATTTCACATGCGTTTTAGGAGATTTACATCTGGGAAGGGGTTTTAATAGCCACTCTTGGCCAATGATACCTTTTTTCGAGAAAAAACAAGTTCAAAGAAATGAAATTGATTGTTCATTGATTGCTGATTATTTATAAGAAAGGTGTCATTGCTCGTTGGAAACCGCGAGATGGTGGCGTTGTTCTATCAGGAAAGGATGGGAAAGGTTAGTATGAATCAAGAGCAATAGTATAATAGTTAAAAAAAAAATAAAATAGTTAGAAAAAAATAGTATAATAAATAATCACCATCTTCTTCGGATGCTTCGGAATCACCTGCACCAGGAATATCAAAGAATTGAGTGATAGCTTTTGGATATATTTTACGACAGGTAATTTACTATTGAAAAACTCGGCGACTAGATTTAAGGAAACTGGAAAAACTACCTCATAAAGAGCTTAAACCAGTTTCAGAAATATCGGAAATAATAGAAGGTATATCCGCAGTGTAAACGTGACTTTGTCTCTTAACATAGAATTTTGTTATTTACTAATCTAAATCCCGCTATGACAAAAAATTGTAAGATAATGCCTAAAATATGTAACGCAATGTGTATAAATCATCAACAGCGATGATATATTTGAAAAACGTCCGAAACTGCTGTTGTCGCGTATGATAATAAGGCGCGCGTATGAACAAAAATGTGAATAACTCAGAAAACCGCAAATTGCCGCAAGATATCCGTACAGATTCTTATTCGGGAAGCTTCCAGCTTTCATTTAAGTCTATTTGGTAGATGGACCGAGGTGAAAATCACAACGTTTACCTTACATAAACATTAAATATGTCTATAATTTATATCTCTTTCTTTACTTTATATCAGTGTTTATATCAGCACAGATTTCTTATAAAGTAGTTCCACTAAACGGATTTCAAGAATTACAAATTTCATTTTTTGACTTTTGTTCATGTTTTCGCCGTTTTTCGCCACTGAAACGTCCGGAACTGCTGTTGTCGCGCGCGCTAATAGGATGCGCGTGTGCACAAAAATGTGAATAACTCACAAGACCGCAAATTACCGCAAGATATCGTTACAGATCCTTATTCGGGAAGCTTCCAGCTTTCATTTAAGCCTATTTGGTAGGTAAACCGAGGTGAAGATCAAAACTATTACCTTACATAAACATTAAATATGACTATGGTTTATATCTCTTACCATATCAGTGTTAAAAATAAACATTTTGTTGTGCAATTTACGTAATTATAATACTAAAGTATCATATGAATTGCCAATAATAGTGAATGAACATAATATTTAAAAAATAACGAACAGCAATATGTCAAACTTTGGCCGGAAAAATTGACTTTAAAAAATGTTCAACTTTGGAGGCTTATATTTTCGAAATGGTAACAATAAAATCATTAAAAGTGTATAAACATTATGCACAGATTCCTTATAAACTAGTTCCATTAAATGGGTTTCAAGAATTGCGATTTTCATTTTTTGAATTTTGTCCACGTTTTTGCCGTTTTTCGCCACTGTGCGACGTTGCAGGGGAATGTCCAATATAAAATGCGGGAGGGCCTCGGGGCCCATACTGCGTTTCTCGATATTGTCAAGACACGTCGGTTTGATACGTTCGAACGCTTTCTGTATTTGCTTTCTGAGGACTTTGATTTCGTCTCGGTTACGAGTTGATAGGAATTTTAATCGTGACGACTTCAGAAAATAAACACGACAATCAGATAACGATTTTTCCGTCTAATCATTCAATCCCACCAAAGTTTGACTTCGACTGACACGATACAATAAGAGTTTGAATGAGAAAACTTTTCGAGTGATAAAGCTTTCATTCTAACCAACTCTTGCACATTTTCTTGTGTAGAGTGCACGTATAAAATACCGAATAGAAATAACGAAAAGTAATTAATTTTGCTGGGTTCAAAGTAAGACAAAAAACGAACACTCGCAAAGCTAAAAAACAAACTTTCGTCAGTAAAATAGTTCTGTTATCAAATAAAAGTTACGCAGAAGTCAATTTAGGATTTATAAAGTTATTACTGTCTTAAGAAAACTCAATACTCAACCATGTGTAAATTTTGGATTTGTCACATTTGTTACGAGTCTGACTCGATGTTGTAAAGTTAAACCTGTTTTGCAGCAAACTGTTATAAACCTCGGAAGAAATTAGGTAACCAACAAAATTCAATTACTGACCGATAATCAAAATACAACAACAATCGATATAAACGGAATGTCCACCTTTAAATGTAAGCTCGCACAGCATTGTACAGCAGTATCGAAAGACCTCACTCCGTGGTATTACACCACACAACGCAAAACATTTCCCGGTTCTCTGACACACGGTGCGCCACAAAACAGTACGAACGGCCACGAACAAACGATGTCGTGAACAGATAAAGCCCGTTGTTACGCCGTTCGACTTTTTCCTCTGTCACTTTTTCTCTCTCGTTGTTGACCAAATAACGCCAACGACCAGGTTCGAATTGCGTGACTAGCTTCGTATACGAAATACAATTCCTAGGAGCACACTTCGGGAAGAAATTGGTCGTAAGACAGTGCACAGGTATTATTTGAGCTATGAGAATCTTGAATGTCTTTGAGAAAAGTGGCGGTCACTGAAAATCGTACACTTTATCTTCCTGATTTTTGCACAAAATTGCACTGTATGAACGTGACAGTTTTGTAATTCTCGGTAAAGTATCAGTGCTTATTTTCATGTGAAAGAAAAACTTTTATTCACATATTTGCGAATATGCACGACAAAATGAATGATTGTAGTGAAAGTTGCGAAACGCGTTCATTGTAAGTCTATATATTATTCGATGAATTAATGATTTCGATTTTGTAACCTCCAGTAAATTCTATACACTTTGTCAATGCTTTTCTAGAAAGCACATTAACATTAAATAACGTTCTTATAGATTTAAATAAGACTTTATCGATGTCCCCCAACTTTTATAATATAATATACATTATTTCACTCATTTTGACATGTTGAAAACGAATGTCATATCCGTTATTGGTGAAAATTACTTCTGAGATATTTATTGTAGGCATTTATTTGAAGAGTGTTATTAGAAACACCCGTTAGTGATTGAAATAAGTATGAACGGAGTGAATTGGGGTGGCAAGTGATATCAAGTTGTCGTTATGTTCATTGCTATGAGCATTCTTTTCATTTTCAGTTTAGTTTATGTTATCCTGTGCATTGGTAAAGAAGTGTGTCGTTTCTTAAATGTTAAATAATTTGTTAAATAATCTTTTCCCTTCTTGCTAAACTTTTTTATAAAGTTTTTTATAAAAAACTTTTTTATACGAGCATTTATCCTGTATTCAGCGTGTATACTTATCATTGCTTGATCTTGACTCCACATTTACATACGGGTAATATCTATTCATACGTATTTAAATTGAAACTAAACTCTATTCACGTGTGTCGCAGCGTCAGCAGTAGAAAAATGAATATAAGTTGATTGTATCTATGATATGAATTTGACTTTGAACGACTAGAATATATTTTGCTATGTACTGGATGATTGTTCGAGAGTGTCTCTTCGAAGAATTTGTACGTTTTACAAAAGCTCGGAGTGGACATAGAATTTTCGTGACAATGGCGAAGGAAAACAGTTCCTAATTTTTTATCGGTTTAGCTAAAATTCGAGTGAAGATGAAAATACAAATGATGTATGAAGTGGGTCTGGGTTTTCCCCAAAATGACCGTAGTAAGTAATAAAACCAAGCGATATCTCGACATGTATAAAAAACTGCAAACAAAAGACTGTACTGCTAAGGTTAAGGGCTCTGATAACCAGATGTGACTAACAATAAATCAAACAATACTCGTTAGAATGTAATGACTCCTTGGGTTTTATTGCTGCTGCGGATAAAGAACTATTGATTTGGAACTACAAATGTGTCTCGAACGGACGAAAAACCGTTAAACTATTGTATCGCTAAAAATTTGAGATCTAGTCCTGAGATCTGGTTCTCTCGCTGTAATATGTATTCTACGATCTTACACTATAGAAATAAACACTATAAAAATACGTAAACCAGCTCGCACAATGATTCTCTATTTGAATGGCTGTTAACGTACATTTATACAAAAACTTCTTAATAATTTTTGTAATGAAAAATAAGAAATGTAAGATTCGTCATTTTGACGGGTTCCGCAAACTTACAAGGGACATTACTCAATCGACACACGCCGATTTTGATGCGCTTTGAGTATGATATAGAACACAAGAAAATATTTGACACGTATTTTTTTTATCGGCAATCGTCCATGCTGAAGGGGTGAAAATAGCCCCCAAAGTTGGGATTGCAAAACCTATTTTCTTGAATATCTCAGGAACAATTAGGCGTAAGCGAAAAATTCGAAATGGGCTTTGTGCGTTTTGAATGGCAAATTTTTCTATATAGCCATTTTTTTGATAAATTTATTTGTTTAAAAAATATATTGAAAAATAGTAAATTTTTGTAATATTTTTTGGTAAAATGTTGACCAATTTTTGTGAAAATTGGTACAAATAAACTATACATCTTGACAAAGAATACGGATAAATTAGAATTTTTAAGTTCGCCGTCATAGTAGATATTATTATGTTGCAAATTATACTCATATCTCGACTCTTGACCCTCTATAACGATGTCTACGTTCTATTTTGCTATAATTTTTTGTGTATATGATTACAGCAGTCCCTGAGTGCCTGAAGGTCGGTACACAGCGTTTTAAAAAAGTCAGAGCCTTCTTTTTCTTTACAATGGGGGAAATTCATAAGGAAAGTCTGAGTCTGAGAATTCTTTGTTCTCTGAATT
>CM072795.1:16997948-17015948 GCA_036983795.1 Megachile lagopoda | reverse complement strand
TGACGGAGACGCTGAGAATAGTTGCAATTCTGATGGCGATGAAAGTGCAGACAGTAAGATTATTATGAGGGCCAAAAGAAGAAAAGTGTCAATAATTTCAAGTGATTCTGAGTCCGAAATAAATAATCATTTAAGCAATAACTCATCTGATAGAGTTATGACTGCAAATGTATATACTAATAATTGGTTAACAGAGGATTTCCAACCGAGCTTGGACGACTTCGAAGGTGATTGGAGTGTTGCAATTCTGCCACCAAACCGAGAAAGTATCCCAGAGGTCGTAAAATTAATACTGGGTAATGATTTGTTTGAAATGTTTAGCCATCAGTCGTCCATATATTACAGTCAAACATCAAGAATACAACGTAAATTCAGCATATGTTTGAAATGATCTCCTGTCAGTCCAACAGAATTTAAAAAATTTTTAGCTCTCATAATTTTAATGGGGCGTACACAAAAAGGGAATTGGCAAGAATATTGGTCAACAGATCCACTTTTAGCAGTTCCGATTTTTCCGCAAACAATGAGTCGAAATAGATTTGAACAGATATGGAAATTTTGGCACTTTAATGACAATAGTAAGAGGGACCAGTCTTCAACAAGACTTTTTAAAGTTCAACCAGTAGTTGAATACTTGCGGCAGAAATTCAATACAGTGTATAAACCTAAGCAACAGTTGTCACTAGACGAGGGTGTCATTCCATGGAGAGGGCATTTGGTTTTTCGGACATACAATCGTGGAAACATCGCCAAATATGGTTTACTTGTGAGATTTCTATCTGCAAGTGATACCGGATACATTTGTAATCTTGAAATTTATACTGCTGAGAAAAAAAAACTGAACGAAACTATTTTATCAGTACTTAATCCATATCTTGATTTTTGGCACCACGTGTATCAGGATAATTATTATAATAGTATCTCCATTGCGAAAACATTGCTGGAACATAAAACCAGATTATGTGGAACCATTCGACAAAACAGAGGCTTACCACAATGTCTAAACGATGAAGCACGTGGTCTAAAAAAAGGTGAAATAGCTTTCAGAAGAAATGGTGACATCCTACTTTTAATTTGGAAAGACAAAAAAGAAGTGAGAATGATATCAACCATTCACGACAGTTCGTATTGTACAACAGGGAAGAAATCGTGGGATACTGCAGAAGAAATAAAAAAGCCGGTATGTGTCCACGATTACAACATGCATATGAAGGGCGTCGACCGCGCTGACCAATATCTTTCCTGTAATAGTATTCTCAGAAAAACAGTAAAGTAGACGAAGAAAGTAGTACTTTATTTGATTAACTGTGGTCTTTTCAATTCATTTCGAGTTTACCAAATGCTGAATCCTCAAAGTAATATACGATACAAAGATTTTTTTCTCGATGTGGCAAGAAATTGGCTTAGTCCTGACAAAACAACAGAGTCAATGGATTTAGAAAAAGATGTACCAGGCCCTTCAAATGTTGCTCAAAGAACTCCACGTAAAGCTCATCCGCAAAAATTGTCAGACAGTATACGACAACACATCCCAGTACCACTTCCGCATTCGAAAAACAAAAAATTTCCGACAAGACGTTGCCAAGTGTGCAAAATCAACGGAAAAAGGAGTGAAACTCGCTACGTTTGCAAGCTTTGTAATGTTCCACTTCACTTAATGTCATGTTTTGCGAAATATCATACTTCAAAAAATGTTTAGTTTGTACAAATATTTATTTATTGAAAAATATTAAAAAATCATACATTTTGAAAGTTGTTGTTGAAAATAAATATTCCACGCGACAATGATTTTTAACTACTAACAAATCATCATTAGTTTAAAAATATCTGACGCCAAAAAATACCCGGCCACTGGGGACGGTTAGCAATAGAATGCCCGGTCCGCAAGGTGTTAAGGATGCTGGAATCTCGGCCTTTGTTCCTGGGCAGAAAGTCGAAAAGAAAGGGCTCCTCAGAGGCATCAGTCTTAATGTCAGTATGGACGAAATTATTGATTCATCTTTATCCCCATGTAAAATTACTTTTGCTAAGCGATTAAATCGAAAGGTTTTTGATTCAGTCATCAAGGAATACTCATGGGTTTCATCAGAATCTGTACTTTTGACCTTCGAGGGAGCCATGGTTCCAGAGAAGATCAAAATATTCGGTCTGTTAAACAAAAGCATAGTACCTTATGTCGAACGTGTGAAAACCTGTTTAAACTGCGGTGGTTATGGCCATACCGCAGTCAAATGCAGAGGTGCAACAGTATGTTTCAAATATGGACAGGAGAAGAAGGAGGATCATGGCACCTGCACTTCCACTGATACCTGCTTGCACTGTAAAGGGAACCATCAAACTTTCCATCCAGATTGTCAGAAGATGGTATTCAATAAGGAAGTAAACAGGACTCTTGCCATACAATAATGTGAGCATCTATGATGCTATTTCTCAAGCTAAAGAAAAAATTGGCCTTAGTAAACAGAGCACTCCAAATCCTACAGCCCCTACCATTCTCAGCGCAAATAATTTCCCTTCGTTACCTGAGACCTCTCCAAAAAAAGAATACTCTCTGAGGGTCATTGGAGGTATTCAAAGAGAAAATACTGGACCTACCTGAACCTGGCACCCGACTTTCAAAAATTTAATTTTTTTTAATTGCATCGTATTCGCCTTCGTTTGTACCCGTTTGTACCACCTTTCTTTTCGTTTGTACCCTAAGGGGTGAAAAGTTACTAGGGGTTGAAAATAACCCAGCACCCCACTTTAACATTTTTTATTTCTTTCAACGCCATCATAAAAAGAGACGTTTGTACCCGTTTGTACCACCCTCACTTTCGTTTGTACCCCAAGGGGTGCGTTTGTACCGCCTTTCGAAAGTACCCCCAAAGGGTAACTTCGCCATTTTTTGCGATATTTCAAATCTTCTTGCGGTTGCTGTTTCCTAGTCGTTTGTACCCGTTTGTACCACCCTCACTTTCGTTTGTACCCCAAGGGGTTCGTTTGTACCGTCTTTTGAAAAAATCCCCTAGAGCCAACTTCGCCATTTTTTGAAATTTTTCAAATCTCTTTGCGGGTGCTGTTTCCCAGTGCTTCGTAGAGGTTTGTACCACCTTCACTTTCGTTTGTACCTCAAAGGGCTCGTTTGTACCGTCTTTTGAAAAAATCGCCTAGAGCCAACTCCGCCATTTTTTGAAATTTTTCAAATCTCTTTGCGGGTGCTGTTTCCCAGTGCTTCGTAGAGGTTTGTACCACCTTCACTTTCGTTTGTACCTCAAAGGGCTCGTTTGTACCGTCTTTTGGAAAAATCCCCTAGAGCCAACTTCGCCATTTTTTGAAATTTTTCAAGTCTCTTTGCGGGTGCTGTTTCCCAGTGCTTTGTAGAGGTTTGTACCACCTTCACTTTCGTTTGTACCTCAAAGGGCTCGTTTGTACCGTCTTTTGAAAAAATCCCCTAGAGCCAACTTCGCCATTTTTTGAAATTTTTCAAATCTCTTTGCGGGTGCTGTTTCCCAGTGCTTTGTAGAGGTTTGTACCATCTTCACTTTCGTTTGTACCTCAAAGGGCTCGTTTGTACCGTCTTTTGAAAAAATCCCCTAGAGCCAACTCCGCCATTTTTTGAAATTTTTCAAATCTCTTTGCGGGTGCTGTTTCCCAGTGCTTCGTAGGGGTTTGTACCACCTTCACTTTCGTTTGTATCTCAAAGGGCTCGTTTGTACCGTCTTTTGAAAAAATCCCCTAGAGCCAACTCCGCCATTTTTTGAAATTTTTCAAATCTCTTTGCGGGTGCTGTTTCCCAGTGCTTCGTAGGGGTTTGTACCACCTTCACTTTCGTTTGTATCGCCTTTTGAAGAAATCCGCTAGGCGGCACTCCGCCATTTTCTGCGATTTTTCAAATCATCTTGCGCGTTCTATTTCCTAATCGTTTGTACCGGTTTGTACCACCCTCACTTTCGTTTGTACCGTCTTCTGAAGAAATCCGCTAGGGGGCACTCCGTCATTTTCTGCGATTTTTCAAATCATCTTGCGCGTACTGTTTTCTAATCGTTTGTATCGGTTTGTACCACCCTCACTTTCGTTTGTACCCCAAGGGGTTCGTTTCTACCGACTTCTGAAGAAATCCGCTAGGGGGCACTCCGGCATTTTCTGCGATTTTTCAAATCTTCTTGCGCGCGCTGTTTCCTATTCGTTTGTTCCGGTTTGTACCATCTTCACATTCGTTTGTAGCTCAAGTTTGTCTATACCGACTGTTGAAAAATCCTGTAGTTGTAACTCCGCCATTGTACATATACAGTATGGTGTTCGGAAATGTGAAAAAGGTCTCTGTCGTTAGAGTAGAAATTTATAATCAGTCGAAAGTTACATACGATCTTTATAGAGCCGACGAATACCAAATATCTGTGAGACACATAATAATGCAAGCAAGGGAAATTATCGCAATTTTGTTATTTCTTATTATTTTTTTATAGAACTTTTATTTTATTGAAATGTTATGGAACTTTCATGTTTGAAGTGACACCAAACACCATAAATTGTAATCATAATTACTTCTGTAGTAAACGATAAATCTGACTTTTATACTTATGACTAATTTCGCATATACGACAAAGATATGCATTCCTTCTAACGACTCGCTACACAAGTAGTTATATTCGTAATTATGTCATGTGTGGTATTATTTTCATGAGAGAATCGGAACGAATACGATAGTAAAAGGTTCATGCACAAAAAGCCGAAAATATAGAATCTTAGTTTCCGAATGTAAAAGTCTGAACTCAGTTACTATTTTTGTGTCTCTATGTTTTTTTACGTTCGGTACATTATAAAGAATGTAGTACCTATTCTATAATTGTGAAACTTCAGACTCGAAATTTTCATACCTACGGAGAAGGTAGTGTACTACATACAGTAATTCCTCCTACAGTGCAGCTCTTGTTTCCCTCTTACAGTGCGCAAGACGTCTCTTTCTGCGCCTATGCCTTGCGTTATTGCTGCGCCTATGTTACACTCGTTCGAGCCGGTCAAATGCAATACTGTATTTACCGCTTTGCCTTTGACACAAGTTGACACAGCAATATAATTTTCTTTAATGTTTGGAAAAATTATAAATGTTTCTAATATAAATATGTTCGTAATATAGCAATATAATTTTGTAATTTTGTAACATTTTTGTGAGGGTTTTCCAATTAAACTGAAACTAAATACGGTATAATGCAGATAATACACATTTATCATTCCTTAAAAAACGGGTTGCTCGAACGTGTTGATTCGGGTTCCATAAGTGAGTTCGTACTTTGCAACGGTATAGCAAAAAGGTGCGAAGGAAACGAAGAGTGGGAAAGGGGGTGACTTTCCCAAACTGGGAATTCCCCAATGTGTCCGCCAACGGTCATGAAGCCCAAACCGTTACACGGTTGACCGTCCGGCACTCGGCCTTGTATAAATTACCGTAGCAGTAATAAATCCAAGGATCGCCTCGACTTTTTTTAAATTACATTCGGAATCTGAAAATAACAACTACGCTAACCTTGGGCTAAACGTACAAACCACCCGAATAAAAACTATTTCAAAAATGTTCAATATTTTGTGGCGGATTCACTGCCTGTTAAAGCCGGACGCGCGCGAGAACATTCGCGAGCAAGAACATTCGCGAAGACGCGCGCGAGAACGTTCGCAACGCAGCGCGTGCAAGAACATTTGCGAAGCGCGCGCGAGAACTTTCGCGACGAGGCGCGCGCGCTAGAACATTCGCGAGCAAGAACTTTCGCGAAAACAAAAGAGTATATAAATCGGCCGGCTCCCGGGTCAAATCAACCAGTCGAAGTTCAGCCCTCACTCCGGTCACTCCGAAGCTACGCAACACGCTACAACCTTTGTAAATATAATCTAGCCTGATAGTTCATAGTTTGTAGTTGCTAGTCTTTAGGAATAGTTACGTAGTTGTAGTAATAAATTAGTATAAACCCACATCGTGTTCTTTATTCACGCAACCACTTCAATTTCAAACTCTCTTAACTTTACAATGATTATCCTATGGATCTGCACTTCGACGATTTTCAAAAGAAGTGCGTCGACCTGTAATCATTATATCTGCGAATCTTAAAACTCGTCGCGGTTCAGTTACAGTAAACATTCGATATCAACAAAAATGACCTATACAATATGTGCCAAAAAATTATCCCCACCACTATGGGCAAAATCCCGTCGAACGCTAAAAGCTTCAACACCAAGAAGTACACATAACGTGAACCTGATCCGTGTGTATCCGTGAGACAATACCAAAATTCCATGTAACTGTAAAACTTTCTATTTTTGTTTTTTATTGCATGAAACATTCGCCAACATATTTGGAACTTTTTTCTCATAAATTCGAAACCAAACACTATATAATTTGGACTATATTTACGGGTTTAATTAACGATAAAAATTCCTAACGTAGAGGAAGGTAACGACTGAAGAAGGAGGAGACGCTGCTATTGTGACAGGCGGCAAAGATCAAAAGTCTTGTTCGAGTCCCGAATCAAGATCAACTCGAGTTGGTAACGATAAAACGTTTATTACGAAACAAAATACATGGTTAATCTTTAAATCTAGCTCTTTATATTTTAATATAGTGTTATTAATTATTTAAATAAAACAGAAAGTGATCTTCAAAAGCAAATGAATTTATTGAAGTGACTTGGAAGGACGTCTGCACGATTCAAAGATCAAACTGTAGCGTGAAAGATGTTTGAATGCGAGAATAATTGCGCGCGAGTAAATGAGAGCGAATGACAACGGGCAAATGGGTAAGGTATGTATGATTGGATGAGTGACGTGCGAAAGGGAAGTGGAAGGAGTGTGCGTGAGGACTATAAGAAGGCGAGGAGAGTGTACCCAGCGTTCAAACTTCTATATGTAAAAGTACGAAATATAAAATCATATTCTAACAGTTGTAAAAGTTGCGAAACGACGGAAGAAAAGCGAAAAATTATTATTCGATTACACAATCAATGTAAATCACTTAGTGAAATTTCTTCCATAGTGAATAGAGCAAGATCTACCATTCAAAGTATAATTGATAGATTCGGAGAACGAAAAACTGTTTCAAATAAAAGAAGAAGTGGGCGTCCGCGTAAGATAAATGAGTATGATCGACGACTAATTATTCGTAAAGTGAAACAAAATCCACGTATAACTGCCGAACAAATTGCAACGGAACTTAAAAACAACACTGGCATAGATGTGTCAGCTAGTACTGTGCGTGACTATTTAAGAAGTAGCGAATATCATGGTCGAATAGCACGAAAAAAGTATTTTGTAAACGAAACTAACCGTAAGAAAAGATTAGAATTCGCGAAGCAACACATTAATACACCAATCGAATATTGGAATAAAGTAATTTTTACTGACGAAAGCAAATTCGAAATATTTAGCTCTAAAAAAAGATTTACAGTGTGGAGGAAGAAAAATACACAATTCAGAAAAGAAAATTTGCAACCGACGGTAAAACATGGAGGAGGATCTGTATTAGTCTGGGGTTGTATGAGTGCAAATGGAGTGGGATCTCTACATTTTATTGACGGTATTATGAACCATACAGTTTATATTGATATTTTAAAAGAACATCTCCATGCTAGTGCAAATAAAATGGGTCTTAAAAACAATTTTATATTCACCCACGACAATGATCCAAAGCATTCTGCATATAATACAAGGCAATGGGTATTATACAACACACCAAAATATTTACAAACGCCGCCTCAATCACCAGATATCAATCCCATAGAACATCTATGGGATTATCTCGAGAAAAGAATACGTAACCATAACATTTCATCAAAAGAAAGTTTAAAAATCGCTTTGTTAGAGGAGTGGAATAAGATAGAACCGGCTGTAACATCCAACTTAGTAAATTCTATGCCAAGAAGACTTAATGCTATTATAAAATCCAAAGGCAATCCTACAAATTATTAAAATATAAAAAATATATTGTTCTTTTATAGTTTATTTTTCATAATTCATAACTGTACGAATACTTTCTGTGCGACGATTTCTTACATTCAACTGTTCTTATTGTATATTTTTGTTAATCTTGAAGAAAATAAAATTTAGTTTTCACGGAATCTTTTCTACAAACACCCAAGAATATTTATTCATCATTTTTTCCCCTTAAAATTTGTAACTGACATTTACGCACAACATTTTATTTAAAATTGGTCGCTGTACGAATACTTTCCACACCGACTGTATAATATTTTTAAGCGATAGAATCATTTCCAAAAAGAGGTATTATAACGAAATAAGTTCAAACGTAATATTTTTATCTCAAATTCAGCCTTTCTAAAAATTCGGAAAATCGTGGGTAGTCAAATCATTCTATTTTATTTTACTAAATCAGGGAGAGCCCAAAAAGGGATATAATGAATCAAACTATCTGTCACCGCCAACGTAAGACCGAGCGACGCTCGGGTTGCGGTTCGGCGGTGCAGGTAGTCCCACTCAACGCGGCTCTCCCACTCCTCCTCGACAAGCTCGAGTCAGCAGAGCGTGGGGACGCGCGCCCAACGAGCGCGACGGAGCGTCCTCCCACCTCTTCTTTTTTATCGTAAGCAAAGATTTCAGCGGAAGTAGTTCCACCGCCAACGAAAGTTGGACGAAATCTCCGACCGGTGGGTTAGATCCCCACCACCGAATCCTTGGAAATAAAAAGGCAAGCGCGGAGCTAATGATCAGAATTCAGCATTCTCTTCTGAAGCTCAACCGAGACGCATCGATTAGCATTCAATCTCGATTCTAAATCCGGAGACGCGAAACCTCCGACACTCAAATCTCAAACTTAACATTTCGTCTTACAAAACCTCTGAGGTACTACTCATCGGTCTTATATTTTATAATTTTTGCGTACTTTACACTTAGAATATATTTCGACTAAAACCTAAAGAACTTAGACTCATTTTTGTAAGCATAGTATTATATTTAGAAATTATTTAGAACCAAGCTACAATATTTAATAAATAATCATTCAACTGATTTTATTTGAACATCTCATTCTTTTTCCAAACTCTTTATTTTTAACTTACATCGTGGCGTATTTTCTCTCAGTCTATAATTTGGAATAATACAATAACCTTTAGTTAAAGTCAAGCTTGAAATAATCAAAACTCGGGCAACCCAAAGACGTTTTTTGATCTCTTCAATCCACATCTTCCGCATATTTCTCAATACCTAAAAGCAGTGGTGACTGGACGCGCCGCACGCTGCTTCCATCAATTCAAATCTCTTTTCCAATCCTCTGAAGTGGTGACTGGACGCGCCGCACATTGTCTTTTCCTTTCCTTATACCTGGAGACCATAAACCTCGGGCAACTCTCGAGGTACATTCGTGCTTAGGGTCTTTTCTACTACCGCTACGTTGAACATTTTAGTTCCGTATTATTCGTATTATTTCAAAATATATTTAATATCATCTCAATAAGCATCATGAATCGCAATGGGTAAGAACCGACGAGGTGGACGAAAGTATCAGTTGAGGAAACTATTCAATCAATTCTTAAACAATCCAGCTCGAGTTGACAGTCTTATCGGCGTACCCGAAAGACCCCATGTGCTAAGAAAGATCCCTCTCAATAACCATAAAATCGAGATCGCGCAACCTAGTACATCAATCCGCGCAACTCAAACACCGCCGGTTACCGTAAACACACGCGCGACGCAGCACCGCCGCGAATACCCGAGTCTAGTGGTATCAAATTTCAATACGCAACGAAACCAGAGACTGTAACATCACCCGATCGCGCCGCGGTCAAAGAAAATATACCACCACAGTGGAAATTGCATCGCGTTGACTTCGAAGTCAAGCTTCCAGACCTCCAGAACATTCCGGTTACTGATCCGCGATACCAACACTATCTACAAAAGCACCGCGAGGCAAACCGTTACGAATCAAATTCAACCGACGCAATTCATATTTATCATTTTTGGGAGTCCCGGCCTTAACGACGGACGGAAGTGCCGCGTGGCCGAAAGCCTGCTAGAAATTTTCATCATATTATTCCTTTTCACGTCTCGCGTTTAATAACCTTTCAACTTTCGTCAGCTGGGACGTGACAGTGCATTGTAAATAATGTATTGTAAATATTTCGTACGGAAGATTCCGAAATGCTACGTGCCTACGTGACACAACAATAGACGGGATTTCCAGGAATTGGCTCGCGATCTCTAGAGAGAGATAGAATATATAATTTCAATTAATAAGAATTATTGGTCATTAGAATCATTAATTAATTAAATCCATCAATGTATAAAATTAGCAAATGTCATGTTAAGTTTGATTCCCGATACTCAAAGTCAGATATTAATTTATTAACTCAGACAAATAATAAATTGTAATCGTGATCTATGGAATATTCCGGCGTATTGTATGCTTCTGCATATAGTTCAGGTCCTTACTGGCGTACGTGCATAGAATGTAGAAAAGGACAGAAAATGCATTTTTCGTTAATATACTATTAATTAATAATTTTTGTATTAAAAATATTAACTACTCTTTAGAAAACACTATTGGCACTGTTGGAAATTCAATTACTTTATTAATTAACATTTAATTAAGAATTATATGCAAATTATGCACAAAACTGCATACGTCATAACCTTGCAACGGGTAGGGATCTCGAGTATAAAAGGCCGAGCGAAACCAGTCTAGACAGCAGAACAATTTTCGAAGTCAAGCTAGTTAGAAGTCTTAGACAAATTAACCCGGAACAGTTTTCGCTGGACAGAGCCGAAACGATTCTTAACTCTTGATTGGAAGAGCGGGTATACTTGATCGCTGGGTCGTTCTAGTAGCCAGTGAACAACAGGCTCCCCGTACAAACGGTCTTGCATCTGAAACTACATCAGGAGAGTGCTATACTCAGCGCCAAGAGAGGTTGTAAAATCAAACCGAGAACTCTCAGCTACTCTAACATATATTATAATTTTTTTATCGAATTACTAAGCGCGCCGTCGGATTCCCGGGGCAGCTCAGGGTAGTTAGCTTTCCCTGTGAGCAGATTGGTTTCTGAAGCGCATGTCTTTTAGGTGGCGGTCATGTAATTACGAATTTATAATTAGAGTCATTTTTTATTTGCTCCCTGTTAGACGTATATTGTGCATCTGACTCTGGGTCGTTGGGTCCTTCTAGTAGCCAGTGATCAACAGGCTCCCCAATTAAGCGATCTGGTTTTGGGTGTCAGTGTACGATCTGGCAAAAAGGGTCATGAACAATTAGTTGTCGAATCACAAATTAAAGAGTAACTGTTCCGTGGGAAACACATTAACTTCATATCAATCTTAGGATCTTGAGTCAAGTTAAATTAATTTATTAAAGATTATTGTTCTGTCTCTAGCGTAATACACGTAGTCGACTACACCGCGTCGGGAAGTATTAATCTCAAAATTATTGTAAAAGCGAATTTAGGCGACTTCCGAAAATAATCAGACCTAGGTAGGATTTGTAATAGCGCCGGATTCCAAACATATTAATTTTGTTATATTTTGCAATTGCGTTTCGAGTCAATTTAATATTATAAAAGCGTAGTCGAGTTAGCCTTGACTGTAAATTAAAATATGGAACTTCCAGATAATTAATTAGAAATTGCGTTCTGTCAAATACTTCATATACTTGCGAATCGCGTATTATTTAATTTATTGAGTTTCTGCTAGTATGCAATCAAAGTTTATTTAGTTCTTTTGATTTAATTATTCATTATATTAATTTATATTTCATATACTTTTCCTATTTTCTTATTTTCTTATTTTTGTTAATCACTATTATTTTATTGAATAAACCTGCTTATTGAAAGGTATTGCCTGTGGATTTCACTGCTTAACCGCACACCACACGAATCCCACATTCTTTAGTTTAGTTACTATAGAAACGAGTCGTTATACGTTATTAAATAACAAATCAATTTTTGGTGACAGCGGTGGGATACACGAAGTAGGCACTCCCCAATTTTTCAAATACGGTTCAAGTTCCGGCACGATGGCAGAGGCAAAACCGAAAATAACCAAGGAGGTGAAAGTTTCAAAACCTATCGAGATGGAGCTTCGTTCCAGCTTCGATCACACCAGTGGAACAAGACCTGCTCGATCTCCAGAAACAACTGGCGGACAAGGAACGGCGACTCAGGGATCAAGCAAGAGATCTCGAATACAAGAAGCAGGAAATTCAACGGGAAGAAGCGGAATCTACGGAAGCCGTGTATCGCGAATTGGAAGCGATGCGACGTAAATACGACCAATTGAAGGCCGAATCAACCACCAGCGTAGAGCACCAGCGGAGTCAGGAACGAGATCGCGTGGTACAAGAACCAACACCTTCACGTCCAAGGGAATTCGAGGCCATGTCATTGATATTGAAGGAAACTGTGGATTCTATTCCATTGTATGACGGGGAAAATATTAGTGTTTTCGTCTAACCTAACGCGATAAAACGGGCTCAAAAATTAGTTCCCTCCTCGGTCGACCATACATTCACGCAACTTCTAGTTAATAAACTACACGGGCGCGCTTTAACTGCCGTTGAGGAGTACGACATAGTTACCTCTGATGAACTTAGCGAACGCCTAAAACGGATGTTCGGGCCGGAGCGAACAATTGACTATTACCGGGGACAATTGACTAATATATTTCAAGAAGAGCAGGAACACATTTTAGACTATACTAAACGTATTCGGGCACTACGCTCGGCAATGTTAGATTTCGCGCGCTCTCAACACCAAATGGTCGAAATAGACGAATTTGTTGTCGAATGTTTTTACGCGGGTCTGCACCCAAGCCTTCGTGGCGAAACACGCGACTATAGTCACACCAATTTAAACAGACTAATGGACGCGGCGGTAGATGCATATAAAATGTTCGAACGAGACCGGTCACAGTACGCGTCTTTACGAGCGAAGCAGGTACAATTTAGCACTCCCAAAAGACAAAATCAAGGAACTCTCGAACCCCCGCGTGAGAGTCGTGTGCGATCCCCAAGTAGGGAAAACTCATGGCGAAACCAAGCACAAGCTCAGCCAAATAACTTGTGGAGAAACAACGACAATAACCCTCGACGCGAACAGTCGCCTGGACGTTTCAACTACGATAGAGGAAACTCCGCGCGATACCAACAAAACGACAACCGCGAATCAAACATAAATAGAAACTCGCGATACTGCAATTATTGCAAGACACCGGGGCATGATATCTATGAATGCAAAAGAAGACAATACAATAATAGGCGTTCGGGAAACGAATAACCCTTCTCACTAATCAAGGGCCAAAAGCGAGAGGTGGTCAGAACACGGAGGGCCCCAGGAACCAGGAAAGAATGGCAGAAGCAAGAATAACCTTGTTGGAGGTCAAAGACCGTCTTTCAAATCAACAAGTTGCCGATCAACGGGACACGGAACAAACAATACAGGAGAATTACACGGCACCGCCAGCGAGCCCCGAGGATCAGCCCATGTCAACCCGGATCATCAACACCTTAATCGCCGAACCGTTAGGTGAAACACAGTCCGGACAACAAACCCCGGAATCACCTGATGAAAACGAGGGTAACCTAATAGACCTGTCTATCGACTTAAACACCTCTAACAACGTGACGACAGACCCAACACCCTTCATACCTGACTCCTATTATATAGAACTGTTAGAAAACGTGACCCTACCCCCCATTAGTGACGAAACAGTGGAAGAATTCGAAAAACTGTGCCAAATAGACGTTAGTGACAATGAATCGAACAGTGACATAGTGTCAAGTGTAGATGTAAGTTATGAAAACAATAATGTAAGCGTAGATATAAGTGAATATGACGTAAAAGAAAGACTTAGTTTTAGTTCTAGTAGCGAATTAGATTTTGGGGAAGAAAACGACTTATTATCAGCATGTCGCGAAGATGTTCAATCGAGACTGGGGTATAACTCAGAGGAATTTGATTCGGAAGACGACCTTGATTCACTAGATGATAACGCTTATTACAATTTCGATGATTTTCTAATTGGTGAGGATGAGGATAATGAGTACCCGCCATACGATTTTCAATATGAAATTTCCATCAAAGACAAGCCTCCAGAATAGAATGGTACTAATTACGGCGGTAAATATTACGACGATAAGGTTTGATTAAGGAATACGATCAGTCTCACATGGAAAAGGGAAACATGTATATAAGTTCGCGTTATAATCTACATATATATTATAAAAAAAAAAAAAAGAAGAAAACCCAAAGAAAAAAATAATAATACAAAATACAAAAAGAAAACTTGGTAAATAAATAGTTAGCGTAAAAGATTATGTATTAGAATAAGCCCCAACCCACCCTCCCATTGAAGAAAACAAACATCACGCAACAATGTTCAACCGCACGAGAAGGGACGAGTACCTGCTGTCAGCAGTCCATTCAACTCAACGCAGCGGGACTCGAGGACTGGCACGCGACCCAGGACAGCGCCACTCATCGCCCAATTAGCCCTCCCATTGTCCCCTAAGTAGTTTACAACCGTCGTGGCCAGCGACGCAAAAACTGAAGCGATAATCCCCTTAACCCCATATTAAAATAAGTGCCAAGTGAAAAGTGCGTAAAAACAGAGTGAACAGCGTGAGTTGCGTCAACAACGTTAAAAACTGTACAAGTGCGACGGGAAAGACAATTATAATTTCGAACGCTGAGTGCATGTATGACAGAGTGTCGGAATTTCTTTCGTTCCGTACGAAATTCCTCGTCGTATGAGTGGAGGTGTGACGTCCTCCGGACGTATTGTTTATAAGTTCCTTTAATATATTAAATATCGTTAGGGTTAAGTCTTATGTATAAGCTTTGGATAGAATTAAGAGATAAGGAAAATATCAGAAGACATAGGAATCGGGTTTTACTATAAATTTTTATTCATTTTCTTTTGAAACGCTCGTCCAAGCCTGATTAGTTGAAACAGCAAATCTGTGGGAATAATATCCAATTTCAAAACCACAAAGTCAAATCAAGAGAGAGGGATCTCTAATAATTCTATAACAATTTCTTTTGCCTTTAAAATAGCTGTCTCTGCCGGCGTAAGACCGATTTACGCTCGGGTTGCGCTTCGGCAGAGCAGGTATCACCGCTTAGCGCGGTACCCCTACTACTCCGCGACCGGCGAACGCCGGTCTCGTGCGGCGAATCGCCACGCGAGCCGATCCCTCCTCTCTCACGGATATTCTCCTCGGCGGAAAAAGCCGAGAGGTTTCGAGGAAGACGAAACTTCTCCCCACCGGTGGGTTTAGATCCCCACTACTGTTTCAAACCTAACAAAAAGGCAGCGACGAGCACGAGCTTCACTCATTCGCTCATTACTCTTTCGCGTTTCCGATCTGATCAATTCCGATCCGAATCCATTCAAGCATTAGCTTTCGATTCGGATCATTCACGCGTCTTCGACATTCGACGTGCAGCCATACGCACCCGTCGAATTTTCATTTAAAAGACTTAGTCTCTCCGTCGAGCCCCGATATTTTACTTAAAAATACTTAGAAACATTTTTGTAATTTATCAAATCTAGACTTAGAAATTTTAATAAAATCTATAGCTAGTATTTAAACTTTTTCTGAAGTAACCTAAAGACTTAGGGAATATTCTTAAGAACATTCACATTATTATTCTTTGCGCTAGTATTTAAATCGATCATCATTCTTTATTTTCACTTTTGTACAATAAATATTAAGTATCAGTTTAATAAATACAACCATCGTACATTATAATTTTTAAATCTTCTTTTCCATGTTCAAATCCAACCTAGAATTTAAAATCAGACAACCATTAGTTAAATTCGAGCTTGATAATAAATTATCCGAGTCAACCGCTACGCAGTTTAGGGTCTCGGCCCGTTCTCCAAAATATTCCTTTTACCCGAAACAATCTGCAGTGGTGTCTGGATGCGCCGCACGCTGCAGATTTTCCATCATTTTTCCAAATTATCCGAAGTGGTGTCTGGACACCCCGCACGCCTCTTTCCTTAACCCTGTAAGAACTTCGGTGTCTGGACGCGCCGCACGTCATTCTTTCTCTTCTATACCTGAGATCATAAACCGCGGGACGACTCGCGACGTCTTTTCTGTAGGGCCTTTTTCAATATCACCGTTACGGTTGTAGTACAAGGTTGTCTTATTTTTCACAACATAGTTAGAATCAAAATACAGTTATTCGGTATGTTCAACTAGCATGGGCAAAACACGGAGAGGCGGACGGAAATATCAAATCCGAAAATTATTCAATACATTCCTAAATCAAGCCGCGCAACCCGTCCCTCTCGTAGCCGTTCCAGCGAGACGCGCGTGTTGCGGAAAATCCCACTAACAACCAACAAACCGATCGCGTAACCTCCACCACTCAAGCAACACAAACAGCGCCGCGCAGAGATATCGCCAAGTCCGCGAAACCAATAAAAGCAGAAAGATCAAGTTCCATAGACGAGACCGCTCGACAAAACCCCGTTACCGTACCGCGCGCCGAAACCGCCTGGTCCCTCAAGAGAGTTGAATTCAAAATTCAATTACCAGCGCTCGAGAATATCCCAGTAACCGACCCTCGGTATAACTTTTACCTCCGAAAACACCAAGAGGCGCATCGGTTCGAGGAAGGCCTTTCACCAAAACAGAAGAAGTATTGTAATTTGGGAGACCCGACCATAGCGTAGTACGAAAGCGCCTCGCGGTCAAAAGCCTACCGTATTTATTTCCCACTGTTTTTAAAATTTTCAAAATCTTTTCCTTCCGTCACTCGGGACGTGACAAATTTTTGGTCAATATTATGACACCCGTACCCAGGTAGCCACAACCTGGGCCGAAACGAAGGTTTTATTGGTGGCTCAATTTCGGCGGACGATGCCGTTCTCAAGAATGCTGCGGGATGCGGTATTGTACGAGGCGAAACCGGGTCAGACGTTAGGAGATTATTGCTTTCAAAAGCTCAATTTAATTAGAAAACTGAACATTGAGCTGGACGACGAGAAAATCATTGATATGGTGATTGTTGGAGTACCGGATGGGACAATAGCCAGGACGCTGAGGTCAGCGAAGCTGGACGATCCGAATGATTTGTATGCGTCCATGTGCACGATGGGGAGTATGCCGTGTGTGGAAGAGAAGAGGAGCCGTAATACCTCGGCAGCGTCGGCGAAGGTGGCGGAGAAGATTGCACCGAGGGGCCCTAGGTGTTTCAATTGTGGCAAGATAGGCCACATGGCTCGGGAATGTAGGGGACCGAGGATCGAATGTGACCTGTGTAAGAAACAGGGTCACAGGCGAGAGTTTTGCAATAAGAAAGAGACGACGAAAGAAAGGCCGCCAAAGGCTTAGGGCTGAGGCGTCAAGGAAAGAGGAAGGAATTGAGGTGCCAAGGGGACGTTTGCCCGATGAGCAGGCAAATCCCGTCGAGCAGGAGGCAATGTCTCTGCCGAATAAGGATTGCGGGAGCGGTCGCTTCTTGGAGTTCCAGTCGGAGTTGCACTGGAGAGGTGCATTGAATACTGGGACACGAGGGGTGTCGTAGGGACTGAGCATGGATACGGATGTATTCTAGGCCGTAGACAATGAACGGACAAAATGATGTCTTAGTGTCGTTGGGAACGTCAGACAGGGCGTAAATATTAAGTTGCGGATCAAGAGATGGAGCCAGGGAACACAAGGTGTGTCTAGATGCTAGAAAGGGGTTATAGTATCTAAAGATTGAAGATGAGCGAAACAACGATATGGTAAACTGTTGAAGAATTTGGGCATGTTAAAAGGAAAAAAAAGGAGAAAGTAATTGTGAGGTCTGAGGGCAAACCTAATGTCAATATGGCCGAATGTTAGAAATTTAGAGTTTGTATAGATGCGGACGGTAAGAGCGGGCCATGTGCGTTGTGTCAGGGTATTTTCCATACCCTTCTTCAAGCAGGGAAATTACATACGAACGCTAGCTCAGTTGGTTATAGAGGAATTTTATTTCAAAGTATTGACAAACAGTTACGTGTAGTTTAGTATTTTTGTTGCAGAACAAA